>JASUUG010000284.1:0-480000 GCA_030449905.1 Luvunga scandens
TATAAGTCCAATGTTTGATTAAGGATCTAACAATGCTAAATTAAAATCCAATAGTTCGTACCACAGAATTATGGCAAAGAATATGTTTCTTGTATGAGAATTTGTGTACGTAGTATGGTTTGCTGTTGCCAAAACACTTTGTTTTTTGTTCTGTTTCTTTTACTAAACTTGCTTAGGTTAAGTTAACAACTATTAGTTATGATTATGGTCTTTTAAGAACACCCATTTGCTTAATGTGACAAGTTATTATTGTGTTCATCAATAGGTCGTGGTGATGTAAGTCAGCGTACTTAACTCTCAATAGCTTGATGCACACATGTTGCTATGTTTTCAAAACCATTCACGGACTCAGATCATAACTTTTTATATTATTGAGACTAATTTTTTTTTCCTTGTAATCTTATTTAATAACCACTGATTACAAATTTAATTTTTATATACGATAAATTTAGATAAAGAGAGAATCCCGATTGTATTATGTATATAGGTTCTCAAGTGTTGTCATTATAAAATAATAAACATTTTAAATTCTTTAACAGTTGTTTTTACAGTGACTGTCCTTTATTATTTTATTTTCGGTAGCAGATACCATAAAATGTTAATTAAATAAAAAAATAACCTCACACATGGTGCACCTATTCACAAGATGTGCAAGGTATGGGTAGGAAGACAAGAAAGAAACAAAAGTAAGTCTATTATATTATTTTTTTTATATTTACTATGTGGAGATACGTATCATATATATATAATTAAAATGTCCTGGTGGTTGAATGAGTAGATTGTCGATGACAAACCCAAAATATATAAATTAATTTCGGTAAACAACTTTACACCTACTCATCTGCAAGTCAATTATCAATAACCCAAATTGTTAATAAGTAATATTAGTGATTAATACATTTTTATCTTATTCTACACAATAACCTCAATCCGTAGCAAATTTTAACTTTATATTAGCTCCCATTTATCTCAACAGTAACATTTGATTAATTCCACGTGGTTTAGTGGACTTTATCAAGTAGGCCAAGACCTTAACCTTAGTCGCAAAAATGAAGTATATATTACAATAATTCCATTAGTCAACATTTGAGGACAATTACAATAATAAAATATAAAGTCTGCATTATATTTAGACAAAGTGAATCACGTCCCAAACGCATATATTTGCTAATAAATTAAACTAACCCAGTATTAAAAATATTTATGTTTCTCTTTCAAAATTACTGAGGGGGAAAAAGAAGAATTGTCTAAAAATTTAGATGATTCATAATATAGATCACATCCCAATAATAATTTTTGACAAGTTTAGAGATGAATAGCTGTCACTTTCTGATTAAGGGCGGCTGATACTGGATTATCTTCAAGAAACATTAATTAGCTACGTTTTTCCGCTGCCATTAACAATTTTTCCGTTATTTCATACTGTATTTGTTGCGTGCATATTAGGCAATGGTTGTGACGAAATATCTTTGACAGGTAACAAAATTATTTCGTCCAAAACCAAAAAAAAAAAAAAAATTGATGGTTCTTATGTAGATATGATACAGTACGGTAGTGGAATCCTTATTCTAAATCTATATTGTAATTAAATAAAAAAAAGTAATTACAATATATTCTCAAAAAATGGTACTACATTTACAAAACGGGGCACTTAATTTGTATGTTCAAATGATGTGTTATCTATTATTAACTATTAATTTTATGATACTAGTTGAAGTTGTTATCTTTTATCAGTGTGATAATCTTTGTAAACCTAGCTTCTTCCTGCTAATTATATAATCGGACAAAAATTGACAACTCTTTAGAAAAATATGGGTGCAATAAATATATTCTTCCCATATTTATGAAATAAATGTACATGGGTCCGTACCATAAGTTCTTGCCTGTTGATTTCTATTTGAGAAATATCAATAAACTTGCAATGCTAAGGCAAAAGCAATAAGGAAGAAAAATGATGTCTAGTTCGAAATTAAATTTAATTTATATTTTTTTTTATTTTAATCTAGAGGATGGCGGTGATAAGCCATTTATTGATTTTGACTTAATTTTAACGAAAAATATTTATTTCGATAGTTTCATCGGAATTTCAGTCAAATATCAATGCGTGTGTGTATAAAATTGCAGTGAGTTAAGTTAGAGTGTTCGTGATGGTGTGTAGCAACTGTCAAAGGATCAAGGGAATAAGGGCCCACCGCCGAATGATCCCATCTGGACTTGCTAATTTTGTGACAAGTCCGAAAAACAGGGCCACTCTTATCCATAAAAATAAAACACAAAATTCATTACAGAAAATGAAATCAATTAATTATGGGCCTATAAATAACGAAAACCAAAACGAGAGATCGGGTACTACTAATTGATGCGCACACAAATGAACAACGTCAATTTTTTACACCACCACCCACAAAACCAGTGACTCTCTTTCGTCTCGTTTACGAATTCCCGATTGATTGATTCGCAAACACAAAAAAACAACAATAATAATAATAATTTTGTTGTTGTTATTATTATTATTGTTATTGTTATTATCAAAAGTCAAATGAGGTTTTTGTTGGAGCTCGTTTCGTGCTGTGGGTGCCAGGAATCATTTTGTGGTGGTGGTGGTGGTGACGGTGGTGGCACCAGCCCAGTTCCCGAGATTCCGTCTTCGGAGTCGAGCAGGTTGGTCCCCGTGGTGCGGAGGAGTTTCCGGCGGAGGAGAAGGGGGAGGATGGCTGGCGGTGACTTTGGGGGGCGGTCAGCCGGTGAGTGGAAGCCTTCCTTGTTTGCTATTTCTGAAGACAACGTTGTTATTGAAAGACAGACAAGTGATTCGGACGGAGCTGCTAAGAGAAAATCCGGAAGTTTTAAGTCGGATAAAATTCGTTTTCGTTCTTTTAGCAAGGATTTCGGGTAACATTTTCACTTTTGTTAATGTTTTCGTTTTTCCGCTAAATTATCTCCGGTGCTAGCGTCTGCCTCATTTATTTTAAACAATAAGAATTTTGTAAGAGATTGGTTAATATAAATTAACTTGATCTTTATGTACCAGTTAATTGAATTGATAAAATTTCTTCAGCTGAAAATAAAAGGATTGGAGTTCGAATCCTACCTACATCCACACACAAGATGAGATTAAATAACTTTAAATACCCTTCATGATAGGTGTTTGGTGGATTATATTCTTCAATATAAGAGATAATTATAAGTAAAAAATTAAACATACTTTTTTTTCTTTTAAAGCCTGATGCCTTTTATGTTTTAACTAACTGACTTTTTTTTTTTTTTTTTTTTTGCCTTTTTGGGTTCAGGCAAAGTTCAATGCCAACATTCATTCCGGCGTTTTCTCCGACACCATTCATGTTTTGATAATGGAGTCAACTTTTGTCGATCACTCAAAGCCCGTGATTGAGATCTAAATTTGGATGTATATACTTATTATATATAGCTATGTTGTCTATTCAGGATAATAATAAAATTTCTGTAAATTTTGATATTATTATTGTTATCCAATATAGCTGTTTGTTAATTAAACCAACCTCAAGTGGCTACTGACTGATTCTTCTTTAACTCAGCGAGTAACGTAATTCATTTTCCAAATTTTGTCGAAACATATTTGGTTTCGAAGGATATTTATTAATTTCGGGTGCGAATCATGTGATAGTAGTAATAAATAAGTTATCGAAGGAGATGATACTTTGGTCCTAGTAAATTTTTAATATCACTTCATCTCTAGTTTGAAGCAGTTACAAAAGCCCATGCTTAATAAGTAAATAAATTATGTTCAAATTAGTAAGCTCTTTGGCAATTTGCAAGTGAGAGTATTATATTTATCCTTCAATAATCAGCACTTTATTTTTTCCGTTACTTCGTATAATTATACATATGATATAAGTCTATCAGAAAAAAACTGCAATAAAGTTAAGGACAGGTAAGAGGTGTTGAACAACCTAGCCACAGGGTTGTTGATAGAGATGGTCAATGGGCAGAAATATCAAAAGAAGGCCCATGAGGCTCCATGGGCCGCCACGGTATGACCATCATGTAATTCGTGTCTTGCTATGCCCAATTTTTTTTTTTAGGATCCGTCGACACACGTACTAAGCTTGCACGTGCCATGAGCCATGTCTAAGAAAAGAGTAAGACGATCTCTTTTCTTTTTTTAATATCTTTTTAAGAGGGTAAGTCAAGCTCTTGCCGCACCTTTTTTAAGCGCATATAATTTTTTTTTGTCCTCGTGCCTGTAGTCAAATTTAATAAAATTAAAAGATTGAAACTCAAGTTCATATTCAATAATGATAAACTAATAATAGTAAAAGAATGTAATACTAACTATTAAGTTAAACCTTATATTATTAGAATTCTTTTTTAACACTTAACAACAACAACAACAACAACAACAACAACAACAACAACAACAACAATAATAATAATAATAATAATAATAATAATTTTTTCTTAAATATTAACTTAATTGTTAATTTAGACTTTATGTAAATTATTAGATCATAGTCCATAATGACATTAATGCATACATTTATAAAATCATGATATTTATAATTTTATTTATTAAAATCATGGTATCATCTATTCATTTGATAGATTATAAACATACAAAATTAGAGTATTGTTTTTTAAATTAAGAATTAAATGAATTTAAAAATGTTAAGCTAATAACATGCATTAAAAAATTTAATTTCAAGTTATTTATAAAATCATAATATTTTAAGTTTACTTTTATTAAATAAATTTTATTTTCATATACTTTAGCCCACATGCCCTTCATGAACTATGGATCGTGTGCTAACCTATCATTGAAACACGCTTATTGCCAATTTTTTTAAGTGTTGTGCTTTAGTTTATATTTAATTATGATGTGCAAAGCTCACGTGCTTAAAAGTTTCAGTCAAACCCAGTCCATGCGTATGCCATCTTGTGTTGTGTCCTCTACCAATATGTGCTCATGTCGTCTTTGTCTTTGTGGTGTACAAACCTATCTTGTGTCACATCTTTGCCTTGGCCCATTTACTAGGGGTAGGCAAAATGGGATTCGGGGTAGGATTTGGATTGATCCGATCGAGGTTTCAATTAATCGGATTGGAAAAAAGTCATCCGAACTCAACTCGAATTATAGTTTAGATCGGATCGACGTTGATCAATAATTGAGTTAAGCTCGGATTGGATTCGAGTTAAAAGCAATTGGGTCATATATCCATGCTATATTTCTATTATCTTAATAATTTCAATTTGTTTTCACCAAAAGCAATCAAACCAAAAAATAAACCTCATCACATAATATCATTTCAAATTTTTTAAAACTAATTATTTAAAATAATCGATTCAAATACCATGAAATGCTCGGTGATGGTGACTATTGAGGTGAAGCAACCTATAGCGACTTATTAACCGTGGAGCAAGCGCGCTGTTCGAAAGTTGCAACAAATCGCCTTTGGCGAGTCAGTCATGGCAACGATGGCTTGGCTTCACACGGTTGTGTTGACGACATCTTGGTTGTTGCTGCGGTTGCATCTCAAATCCCATCGTTGCCGCTTCGAGCGATTGTCGCTTGGTGTCTCGCCTCTCGATCTTTGAGGGCCGAGCTCCGCCTCTGTGTGTGCGTGTGTGATTGTGTGGTATGACTTGTGTGTGGCGTAAGTGTGTGGTAGTGGCGTGAGTGTGTTTGTTTTGTTACCTTTTGTCAATTTTAAAGCCAACACGATTGGTTTTCAGATCAAATCAGATTTCACCCAATTCGATCACAATTAGATTAGGTTGGTAAGAATGCACCCGATCAAGTTTTGTTAACAATTGATCCGATTCAACTCGACATTTTCGGATCGTGTCGGTCGGTTCATATCGGATCGGGTATTTTACAAACCTACCATTTACCATCTCTAGTTGTTGATTTAGATGTACTTTTGGTTATTGTCTCAACACTGAGGATAAAATGAAGTTTTAAAATTTTTATTAGGGACCTAATTTATAAAAAAAGAAATTCTAAAATGAATAAAAGTATAATTTTTAGATTTTACCTATTACCCCCTTGTCCTATTATCCACTAATGTCAAAATTCGATTATTTTGTGAATGAGATGCATGTTTTCAGTAAAAGCTTTTACATGAGAGATAATGGGGTAAAAGAGTAGAAGAAAACTACAGAAGTTGAAATCTGAAGAGAAAAAAATGTCGTTCTCGCTCAAACTAATATTGTTTAAGAATAAAGAACTATAAGGCCTTGTTTGGTTTGAAGAAAGGGAAGGAGAGGAAAAGAGTGGAATGGAGGGGAAGGGAGAAGAAAGGAGAGGAGGAGAATAGTAAAATTAAATTTCATTGTTTGGTTTACATAAAATTTTATAAGAAAAGTCGTTATATTTTTTTCTTTGGATAAATTTATCATTTGCCTTAAATACTAAACTATTTATATTAGTAATGAAATAAAATTTAATATCAATACCAAACTTTTTTAATGTCAAAAGTCCTAAAACAATTCATGATTTATTAAAAATTATATATATATATAAAATAAAACAGCAGTCTGATGGCAGTTCGGCGGCAACCTGGCGATGTCCGGCAGAGTTTCGGTAACGGTTAATTTATATTTCTATATTTTCATATTTAATAAATAAATAAATAAGTCCATTTATTTTGTTAAGTTTCTTAAAGCATTCATTAAATTCAATTAATATAAAATTATTTATAATATTAAATTGATAAAATAAAAGTATAAATAATAATTATTAATGGCATTCAATAAGTTAAAAAGTTGAAGGGTAATTTGAAAAGTTTTAGTTTCCAATATAAGAGGAATTTGAATTCTTCACTCCTTGGGGTGGAATTCAAATTCCACATTATGATGGATATTAAATTATAATAGAAATTATATTCTTATACATTTTGTCTAACCAAACAATAAAAATAAAAATAGAATTTAAATTACTTTTCTCTCCTCCATTCTCTTCTCTCAACCAAACATCACCTAAAAATTTAATACGCTATCACACCTTTAGCTAGCTCAGGCGATGTTTAAGTTAGCTAGAATTCCCTTGCTGAAGGTGCTTGTTGATTGCTCTCTTTTAACAAAAATTTCCCTTTACCCCTATCAAAAGACGAATCAACAAGAAATGATGTTTTGTGATGGCACCGAATACTTGGGCCCATTTGCCGTACAAAAGCCCATCACTAAACCATGGTGGGCTTCGCTGAACCAGTTGGAGATCGAAGGGTTAGTGTTTGTCAGTTTTGAGTCCTAACCATTAGCAAAATGTACATCCAATTTGGGTATCTTTGTAATTAACAATTGTTTCTTAATAGAGGCAGACTTGACTTCTTGCGCACAGATTTAATCTAATTAGTAACTACTTCATTTTGAATGGAACGCTTTTATTCTTCCCCAATCCGTAGATGGATGACGATCATCGTAATATGTAATACATTTAGTTATTATAAGTATTGTTTTAATTACTGTCAAATCCAGTTTAAAGCATTATTAAGTTGCTGATGATGGAAGCACAAATTACTGCACTGTATTCAAACATTCATTTACAAGTAGCAAAATGGGTTACAAGACAATTATATCAACGTGATATAGATATATCATAATTTTTTTTAATATTCGTATTAATAAATATTAACACAATTAATAAATAGATTAATACGACACGCCATAATAAATAACTATATTTTTATAATCGAGTGTCAATTAATATGTAATAATATTATTGAAAATACTAACTAATCTATATACTAAACACTAAATTAATCATTTATGTCACATTTATAGTGTTATAACTTATCTATGTTATATTTATACTGTGATAACTTATTTATGATCTATTTTTAAAAATAATATTAAAATATTTATTATTTTTTAAAATTATTTTTAATTTTTTATTAGATATATTAAATTATGCAACATGATTAACACAATTAATAAACTAATTATATTTGTATTTTGACATTTTAACAATATTAATAAATAGATCGTATTCATATTTATTTAAATTTAACATATTTATTTAAATTTAACCCGACACGAATAACGCACGATATATTGACACCCCAACGTTCATTTACCTCCATTCAATAATGAACACTAGGTGAAAAACAAATTCAACAACAGACAGTGATTAATTAAAAAAAAAAAGAACACATCAACAACGATTTTCTTCAACCCTTGCCTGAAAATGAACACGGTTAAAAATCTAAGCAACACCCTCTCCTTCTTTCATTCCGGCCATTGTGTCATACAACGGCTTGTTTAATGTCTCCGGTAGGTAAAATGCAAACAGCCCTCCGATAATGCTACATGCTGCAAACACTGCAAATGGCAACCAACCACCCAAAACCACCACGAATGGTGCCAAAATCGCCCCCAGTTGCGCGGCCTGTGTTGCACACCCGAGGGCTGCGTTTCTCACTACTGTAGGGAACAACTCTGTAGTGTATATAAATAGCAAATTGTAAGTACCAGCCACCCCAAAGATACCCATAATGCCACAAATCATCCTCACAATTTTCCATATGCCATTGTTTTTAACTAAGCTACCAAGTAAGCAGAAAAATCCACTAAACCAAAGAGTGCCTATCGTCATCGGTTTCCTTCCAACTTTGTCCAACAAAACAGCTGTGATTGTGAATGCTGGCATCTCTGCTACTGCATTGAGGAGCACGTTTAGATAAAGGTTCGTTTGGAGATTGACGACGTTTAAGCTAATGCCATAGTAGACGACTGAGCACAAGAAGTTAATGGTAACTGTCAAAAACAGGCGTATACGCGTCACTGGGGACTTAATAACATCTATGACTGAACCTGTGACTGCTTCTTTTGTCGCCAATTCTTCTTTGTAATTTTGTTTGTCATTTGAAGAATCATTTTCTTGTTCATCATCGAGCATGAGAACAACCCCATCTGGCAAATGGCACCCGTTAGACTTGGCAATAGCACGCATGATTTTCATCGCCTCATTTAGTTTGCCTCGAACAAGATACCATCTAGGAGATTCGGGGAGAAAAGGAAGAACAATAAGAAGGAACAAAATTGAGGGGATTGAAGAAGCAATGTAAAGAGCACGCCACGTTTGAAAAATATAAGCTATGCCTGAGAGTATGGCTATTCCAGTTGAGAAGAAGTAGAATGTGGACATGCCAGCAGCCCCACGCTTTGATGGGCCTACGGGTTCCGTGGCGAGGACGAAGGCACAAAGGCCAACACCTCCAGTGCTAAAGCCAGTAAGCACGCGAAGTACAACATAGGTTAAGTAGTTTGGTGAGAATGCTGTTAAGCAACCAAAAACGGCATTCAGCATGCAAACTACTATTAAAGAACCTTTTCTTCCTAGTCTGGAGTCTGAGAGATGGCCAAACACTCCCGCACCTGAAAACATACAAACAATTTTAGTTATGCATCCATCTATACCATATTTTTTAGTTAAATTAGGTGGTGCAAGAATTTTCATTTGTGCCTTATTAAGGCACTCTTGTGTTTGAGATGACAAGTGTTTTCACTTGTCCATATATTCAACCTCAGTCCTGACCTCAAAAATCCAATTCTTGAAGCTAAATCTGTTTAAATTACGTATAAAATGCTTATTATATATCTTATAAAATATTGTTCTTGGTTTACTGTAGAATCACATTAATCTTGTAAAAATGTAATTTTTTTACTCTTGGTCTACAGAGAAACCTGTTGAAACTATTTACGTGTTATAGGAATAATTATTGTGTGCTAAGATTTCACGCCAACACAGCTGTTTAATTGGCATTCTATTTCTTGTACTCGTGGGAAAAACGTTCTTTCCTAAAAGGACAACATAAATGGGGATAGGGAAGCTGGCCATAGGTGAAAAAGGCATAATCTGATGTCTGTACATCAAGAAAGGATCATCATATGTAATGTTTTGTTGTGATGACCAGCATGTGTTACCTTAGCGTTAATAACTTTATTGTTTGAGGGAAACTCCCATGGGAGTAGATGAAACGTCTTGTGGATCACATGCTTCCTTCCAAGGACTATGATCACAAAAGTATTTTGGAAAGATGAGTTGTGAGCCCAAGAAAGTCAGAAAGCTTAGCACAACACATGGAAAAAGTGTTTCACAAACAAACAAACAAACACACAAACAAACAAACAAACAAACAAAGTTGAAAATCATATGCATCTACAATCATGACATAGACCATCGAAAAAAGTCTTTATTCATTAATGCCAGTTAAATCCTTTAATGTTTAACGAGGATCTAAATTATTCCATAAATTCCACGATTTGAATAATTGTGTTTAATCAAAATATTAATGCTTAATTATACATATGTTTATTACAACTACAGTATCATGTTTTGTTTGTTATATTATTATTTTTTTCCTGAGAGTTTCTTTTACAAATGGCAACTGACAAAAGAAGGAAACAATACACTACTAATGTAATTTGCAAATTAAAAAGACGTGCTTGATACAAACATCTCTTTACTTTTCTATTTCATATTTTTAGAAAAAGCAATAAAGCAATTCTGTCACATCTTTAACAACAATTTGTTACAGACAAAAAAAAAAAACAAAAAGAGGGGGAGAACAAAAGCACTACAATCGTGAAAAGCAAAAGGCCAAGAAAGAAAGAAGTGGGGGAACAATTTCCCAAACAAAGCTTGGCTGACCTTTAATGGACAAATATTTGGACCATTTATGAATCATATAGAATATTCCCCAGTTGCAAAATCTAGATAAACTTCAATCAATCCTTGCATAAATAAAAGGTCGACACACATACGCACATTAAAAAAAAAAGAAAATAGAAAATTCCCCAATTAGAAGTGTCTATTAAAGGCTATAATATTCTTATTAACCTTATGCCTTAAGTTTTGGAATTTGAAATCTACGATACCATATCAAATTAATTTGCATTTAAGTTAATCTCGAGTATCTCTAATCATGAGAATTCATATCTTCCTTTCTCAATTTAGTATATTATATATGCAACTGAGATCGCAGTTTCAATAAAATATGACTAGAGGAGAATCACCACCACCACAAGCTCGCAATATGTAAATTGAAATTTATACATTAATTTTTTTTCTTTTTTTCCTGAAATATTATTAACAGACCACAAGTAACTTGGGTATCATAATGAATGAGCGTCGCCGAAATTTCACTGCAACCATGCATTCACCTAGTTTATAGTGAAAAATTAATGGCTTTAATTAGACAAGGACCAAGAGATAAGCATTACATATACAGCATCTTTGACCTTGTCTGCAAGCTATGTCTCTATCTTTTCGCTGTGTCAATCTAGACCATCACCGCGGGTGATGCGCACAAAATTCAATTTCTTCATCCAATTATTATTATTTTTTTATATATTTTTGAAAGTATTTGAATGTCTCCTTAATCTTGCGTATGAGAACTTTCTAGATATTCTAATTTCACGTCAACAGCGTGATAAGTAATTATTAAATAAAATTAATTAATCAATATAAATAAATGAATAATTAACTACGATAGAAAAAACTTACCAATCATGCAGCCAAAAAAGAAGAATGCCTGGACGAGTCCAACCTTATACGTTTCTTCACAAAAGAGGCCCCACTGAGACACCGTCGAGCTGTCGGCACCGCCGGTCCAAGACCACGAACCCGGTTCAAGCCCACAAACAGTTTTCTCCCCGGGGTCACAACCCGGTCCGAGGCAGTTGTATTCCGGTTCCCGGTCGGAAAAGATCATGACCATCGTGTGGAACGCCTCGAGCGCCCACGCAAGGCTTGTAAGCACGAAATGACGCAGCTGCCACGGTCCGAACTCACCGCAGTATTTGTGTAGCATGTCGTCGATGAGGAGCTTCTCCTGCTCGGCGGGCGGTTTTTTGGTGGGGATAGCAGCGGTGACCGGAGGGACTCGCCGTTGCCGGGATCTCCAGAAGATGACGTGGATATCGTCATGTTCATTAATTTCGCATCATATATTTTCCTATTATAGCTTTTGCATCAAGCCGGTGGCTGTTTTTGTATTTGTAATGGGGACGGTGTGCGCGCGCATCTATATAGTTAAGAGTGAGGGTTCTTTTGTAATTTCATTTTCTATGTACAGTAGTTTGAGGTAATACGACACGTGGAGGGCTTATCCGCCGTTTGATTGTCGGAATGTTGTTGTGATCTCTAGTTGCCTACTTGCCTAAGTGACCGTTAGATAGAGATGGAGTCGGAAATTTACAAGTCACACTTGTCGCATTTTACTTCCCGATATTGTCAAGATATATTAGATAATTTTTTTTACAAGAATTAATAAAGAAATATATTCGCAAATGTATTTTATTTATGGAACACTGATATGATAATAAAGTTGAGATATAAAGTCAGCATGCAACTGATGCATAGAAAATTCACATTTTCGTTAAGTTACAATAATATTCAACAATATTAGTTAAAATATATAACTTTACATCCGATTTTATACAAGTCTTGTAAGAGAGATTGTAAAATTTATCAATACTAAAATTTAAAATAGTTTCATGGTTCTAGAAGTTATCGGTAAGACGTTTATTGAGAAAACAGCTAGTCGATATTTTCCAGAAAGCATGTTGAAGGATTTGGAATATAACGGCGATCCGATAACTAAGTTAAATAGCTAGCTGATAGGTTCCAGAGAGCATGTTGAAGGTTCTGAAATCTAACAACGATCCGATAACTAAGTTATTAGCTAGCTGATTGCGAACAGATCTAAAATTTCAAACCGAATTGTGTCATTTCGAAAATGTGCTACTGTTAATGGTTGTAATGTTTCGATGAAAAAGTACTTTCTTTATTAAATAGACATTTAATATCAATATAAATACAGATTATCAGAAATTAAAAGATATATGTTCTTGGAATATAATTTTATTTACTAGAAATTGTGTTCATGATTTGTTATATTTTAGGAGTAATTTACCTTAGAACTCAATAGTGAACCAAGTATGGTGAAGACAAATAAAATCTTAAAGGAAAGTGTTAAAACACGTCTCAAATCCTATAAAATTTTTATCTTCTTTATCTCCATATTCTCAAATTAGAGCAACAGGTCTAGCATTACTTTTTATTTATGCGCTAAAATATTGTTAAGTGGCGTTGTGATGGCGTCCTAAATCATCAAGTGAAGCGACGCCCACTACTTAGTCAATCAACTAGTTTTGCAAGACTTTCGCTATTCTCTGAGGACTAAAATTTGTCTTGACATATGGCTGCCAATTAGTTTAACAAATAAAATCTGCTGGTGTAGTGTAAGAAGTCTGGGTTAGCTCACAATTGATTGCCAACGAACAACTATTAAAAATTAAGTCATATTTGACAATTGTTTTACATAGATTGCTGTTGTTGCATGTGTGTGTATATATATATATGCAACGTTATTAATGAATAAAAAACTTTGAATTTGTATCATGACGTGGTCATCAGATAGTCCATTAGAAGGTACATCTCATCATATGAATTTATTAATTGAAAAATTATTATTCGTATACTTTAAATTTACTCTATTGTTAAAAATATTACAACACTTTTATCCACCCTAAATTAATAAAAGATATCTACCAACCACTAATTTGTTAGCTGTTGTTTGTAAGTACTAACGTTATAAGAGTAATTTGGTCTTTTAAGATAGAAGAAGCTCCCATAAAAGACGATATGTTGTCCTCATAAAAAAATGATATATTGTCCCATATAAAACGACTTGTCATTTTATAAAGAACAAAAAAAAAAAAAAGACATGTGGTCCTATATAAAATGACATGTCATTCTATAACGAACAAAAACAACATGTCGTTTCTAGATAATTATGTCATTTCACTTGTGTGAAACAACGTCATTTCTCCATATGAAATGGCATCATTTAACCAAAAGATCCAGAACTTAAAAAAAAAAAATCAAATTGAAACACATATAGCACACACTACCATGAACGAATCTCTTTTTCTCTTCTTCTCTTCACACACACAACACAAAAGCAAAGCAACCGCAAGCAACACTAATGATCGAAGACAGCATGACAGACGTAGAGGTAACCCACAATCACCAACGCAACCTCCAGCTCGCGCCACCAAATATGCTACTTTGTGACCTGATTAAGCTTTAACCTGAATTTGATTGAATTTGAGTTTAGTATAAGGCTCACATAAACTTCTTGCATGAGATGGTGACAATATTTATAGTGTCCATCTTAATTTGGTTTAAAGGAATTCTTTCCTCTGTTGTTTCTTATAGTATTTGGAGTTATACTTTATTGCACTTGAAATCCTTATTAAGTTAGTGTAGTATTGTTCAAGAGAGCAAAAAAAAAAAAAATAATGAGTATTATCTGTATGTGATCCTACCCATTTTCCCCTTTAATGTATTCTCAAGATGCTGTAGTTCGCATATGCAGACAATAAGGGGTTTCTTTATTTATAATTAAAAAAAATCTTACTAGTCATTTATCATTTAAATTTTAATTTAAAAAAGGGATTGTTTTTGTATGTTATCAAATTTTATTTAAAAATTTAATTATGTCTATTTACTTTAATTTGAGTTTTAAGGGTAAAATCATCAATTTGTTACAAATTTGTTAACTTACAAATGGTAACTAATGGATTAGTGGTCGACTGATAATTTTTGTCAATTTAGGGTTGACGATTGATATGCCCTTAAAATGTTATAGTATTTTTTACAACAGAACAAATTTATGGTTTACAAATGATAATTTTCCTTATTAATTTCATGAGAAATTGATTAGAAATACGTATTTATAGCCACTTGTCCTGTTTAAGTCTTAATTTAAATAAGTTGATAATTTTATTTTCTTAAAACATGGATTATGTATAAGGTCGATTACATTTGCATGTATTGTAAATGATTAGTCAATTAGCTAGGAGTTCTATTGGAAATGATCAACTCAACATCTAATAGGATTACTACTTTCAATAGAGTCATTTTTATTTGATTCTCTCCCAACTTTCTAATTCAAGTGATAATAATAAATAGAACTAATCATAATCTATTTAACAAAAAAAAAAAAGAACTAATAACAAATTCATAATCTCACATTCAATTTTTAATGTTACATTAATTAATTAATATGTCACTTACATGATATTAAACTTAGTTAACATTACACGACTTCTGAATAGTAGGAAAAATGTTGGGAAATTTACAAAAATAACCAATTTTTTTTTGTAATTTTAAATTTAGCCCACTAAATTTTTTCTATCATAATTAGTCAAATACTCGATTATTGGACCAAATTACCCACGTTACTTTCAACAAATTTTCAAACACATGCCACTTAATAATTTCCATCAAACATAAAAGCTTTCAACTTTCAACAACTTAACAAATCTTCATCACTCTCTACAAACTTCATCACTCTCAACAAATCAACAAATTTCATCAAACAAATATTACATAATTGAAGATACAATCATCAATTGGAAAGCTTGTTAAGGTTAGTGTTCTTATACAATATAAATTTTTAATATATTGAGTTTGGCAAATAAGTTTGAGATTAAAGTAGGTTTTGTTGTAAATGTTATTATTTTTCATTTATAAAACAATGAGATTCATAAAGTACTTAGTTATGTGTTTATGTGAGAGACGGGTAGTGGGGCGAGTGCGAGGTCTATCGCACATAACTAATTCTGTGTTTATGTGAGACAGGCACTTGTCCCACTGCCTGTCTCACCAAAGTGGTATGTCTCACTAAAATTCAGATATTTTCTGAAAGTCATAACTTAGGCTATATGTGTCCATTTTAAACGTATAATATACCGTTTCGAAGCTTGTGATGAGAAGAATGAAATCCAAAATTGTGTACTCAATTGTATCACATGGTTGAACCAAAATTTTGCTTGAACTTAAGTGCGATAGGAACTTATGTGCCGCGTATTCACTTTATTCCGTAGCATGTAATCTTATTTATTTTGTTTTTTTTAATAATCTTTAGGCTAAATGGATTCAATCGTGCTTTAGTTGTGTTACGACGATTGGTAGGAGACATTGGAAGATGGTCGTATGGTGTATGTGAACAGCAAGAATACAACATTTTTAGTTCAAAAAGATTGTACATTTAATCAATTTCGAGCAAAAGTGTATGAAGTTTTACAGATAAATCCTAACTAATATAGTATGATGATGAAGATAACTTTGAGGTCTAATAACACAATCTATCTTGCATGTTCATTACCTATGGACATATTTAATGATGAAATGGTGAAGGTTGTGTTACACATGGCTGCTGATGTGGTTAACTATGGATGCATTCCTATATTTGTCACCACAGCTCTTCAAGTTTCGGCCAAGGATCCTGAGCCACTTGTAGAAACTGACAGTTCGTTTAAAGCAAATGACTCTGTCCTCGATATGGAAGAGGAGGTGTTAGCACAGCGGATGTTGTTGCCACAATGTTACTCTCCATTCCATGAAAACAATGACACCATTGATGAGAACGGCAGTACATTAGCGGAGGTTGAAGAAGAAGTGTTACCACTAACGACATTGCTAGGCCCACATTACCCTTCATTTCATAACAATGATTTTCGCGACAATGATAATCCTATTGATGATGGGGGTATCGGTCATTCCGATATACCTATCAATGATGAAGATGAGCATCAACATGATATTCTGTTAATAATAACGAAGAGAACCGACATGTTTCTCCAATGGCCCACTCGAGGAGGCGGGCAACAGTTGATTCCCTCGTGAATCTTGTTCCAGTTTTGCCTTTAAACTTGGTTGCTCTAGATTTAGTTAGAAGCTGTACTTCTACTGATATTAGTGTGGGTAAGTTGTTCGCTGAGAAGAACGAGTTAATACTAGAACTGTGCAAAGTTGCCTTGAGGGATAAGTTTGATATCAAGATTGCATGGTCTACAATGACACGCTTTGAGCCCCATTGTTCTTTGGAATCATGTAAATGGCGTATTCGAGTAACGAGAGGTTCGAATAAGCAGAATGTTCATTGGGTTGTAAAAAGAGTTGATAATGAACACACTTGTTCTAATGAGGTATTGCCTAGTGGTCTCCGTCAAATAAGGAGTTGGGTTGATGGTCACCTTATCGCGGATAAATTTATCCAAGATAAATGGATATATACTCCAAATGACATTAGAGCAGACATGCAGCAGGAATTCGGTGTCCAGTTAACGTATCAGCAAGTATATCGGGCCAAAGAAGTTGGTTTTGAAATAGTACGCGGGAACCCTGGAGAATCATACAACTTACTCCTCAAATACTCTCATGTTTTGACCAAAGCGAATGAGGGTACAGTTACTCACCTCGGGCGGGATGGAAATGATAATTTCTTATACTACTTTGTAGCGCTTGGATATTCCATCAAGGGTTTCATGCAGTAAATAAGGCATGTGATTGCTGTAGATGGTACTCATCTAAAGGGGTTATATTGTGAAAGCATGTTCGTGGCAACATGTCTGGATGGTAATAATCAACTGTATCCGTTAGCTATTGAGGTGATGGATTCGGAAAACAATGATGCTTGGGAATGGTTTATGACGAAATGGCATGAAGTGATTGGCGATAGGCCAGAGTTAGTAATTATTTCTGATCGATGCACTGCCATCAAAAGGGCTGTTATGAAAGTATTTCACACTGATGGTCACGACATTTATTTCTACCATGTCAAAGGTAATATTAAGTCAAAATTCAAAATGTCTAAAGCTCTTTGGGATGAATTTGAGCCTACCTTTATTAATGCAGCAAAAGTATATGGACACGAAAAATTTAAAAATCAACTTCAAGGGTTGTGCATGCTTCATTCGGGTGCGGTGATTCTTAGAGAATAATGTGGGTACATGTAATTGGGTGAGATTTGAGTTTGAAGGCAGGAGGTACAACATACTTACCACCAATATCGCGGAGAGCGTTAACTCTTTCATGAGGGAACCACGAAAATTTCCTATTACTCATCTTGTTGATCACTTTAGAAAAACCTTGCAGCAATGGTTTTATGATAGGAAAATTGTGGCTGAATCGATGAATACTCGATTAACAACATGGGCAGACAAGATAGTTGGTGAGAGGAGAATTTTGGCCGAAAGAATGACTGTTCGTCGGTGTGTCAAAGATCGATTTCATGTTTTGGGTGGTGGTATAAAGGAAGGGATAATTGACATACAAAACAAGACTTGCTCCTATAGAGTATTCCAACTCAATCAGCTTGTTTGTGCGCAAGCAATTGCTGCTTGCTTGACCATTTGAGTGGATTATATAAGTCTTTGTTCAAATTTTTACTTTAAAGAATCATTGGTTATGGTATATACATAACCAGTAGAGCCAGTTGGCGACATGGCAGATTGAGACATTCCAACAAAAATCTAGGAAATTATGGTTAACCCACCAATTAAAGCACCATAACCTAATTGTCGTCAAGAGCTCAGGATACCTTCCATCGGTGAGGAGATTAATCAAAAAACTGTGAGATGCGGGCGGTGTAATTATATGTTATGAAGTATTTTATTTTGTGTCTAATTACATATTAACTCGTAAAATATATCGAGAATTACTTATGTCTAAACATATCAGTGCAACAAAAATTTACATCTATTAGAATATACTATATCCACACATCAACATTCGAGAGAGTACAATGGCTTACAATCCAATATCGTCATTAAATATATCTATAGTAATTTTCTTCCTTAAATATTGCCCGTGGCTACTATTAAAATCAAGTTTGCGTCGGAACATCAAATACATTGTAAGCATCAACATAAAAACGTTGCAATAACCACTTTCAAGCACTTGTTGTGGCATATTTTTAACGATTCTTACTTTTCAAAGGCTGGCACTTTGCAGCTCAGGTCGATTGTTGTAGAATCCAACATCTTGAAGCCATTACGGGAAGATGACCTTTAGTGGCTTGAATTGACGTAAATATGTTTTGTCATCGTGAAGTGCCACTAACAAGTCATAAATTCGTATCCTCTTCGCGCAAAGGCTACTCGTGCCACTACCCAATGATCGCCACTCAGAATCACAGGAATAAATATCTGCAAAAAAATTAATATATTCATTATATTTTATATGCCCAAACATCATTAAAAAAATATAGTATAGAAGATTGAGTAGCATTACGAACCATATCAATGTCCATGAACCATTTTGACATTATATCTTCCCGTCCATTAATGTAGCTGTTTAAGTTGTTGCTATATCGTAATGAATGGACATTACAGTTACCATTGTTCCATAATTGCTTCAAAAACACCTATTACATATATTACTCGAGGATTAACAAATTAACAAGATTTCAAGACATTATAAGATAGGAAATTATAATAAATAACTAATCAGTTGATGAACTCATTGCCCAAAAAAACGTGTTCATATGCGTGACCCGCTGAGGTAAGGCATTTGGATATTATAGTTGTTTTTTACTGATAAGTGGAAATATGCATGAATATGCTGTGGATGAATAAAAATAAGTCAACTTATAACAGCATTTTGTACAATAAATAACAGTTCAACATTTTGACCATTAAGAACACTAACCTCGTCACCAAGCCACTCTATTAAAGCATTACCCAACAATATTTCGAAGAATTGTTTAAATCATTGAATAGGATGATCCACAGTAATCCTACTAGCAAACCACTGATCAAACTCCTCAAATAGCCTCGGATATTCCAGGCTCCTTAGCGGATTTATATCAATACTCGTTCTTTCATCAATCTCATGGTCCGTTATTTCGAGTAAGAGAGGAGGCCTGATGTTCCTAACTCTCTTGAAAGAAGGAACGAAGTAAGTGCTGCTAAACACATGTGAAGGTCTATACAGACGTCTAAACTTACTTACGCTAGGAGGTGCCTTCGTGAGGATCTGCACACTATCATCACTTACATCCCCCCATACAGACTATATAACGACATGGGAGTTTGATCATCATGGTTGTCAGCATCAGTGTACGGAACACAGTCATCTGGGACCTGTCAATTCGATAAATACAAAATATTAAACTAACATCGTATTTTCAACTACAAGAACATAACTGTTGCTTGTTAAACTTGCTTACCACATGCGATCGCCCAATCGGAGAATCACTATATGAGCGGTTCAAAGAACCATCACTGAACAAAGCCATAAATCCCATGACTGCTTCCTTAAACTGTTGTTGTTCTCTTCGCTCAGCCTAAAACTCCGACCTCAGTTCATGAATAGAACGGTCAATGTTGTCCATCCGTCGAATGAAATAATCATAACGGAACTTTGTCCTCTCCTATTATCATGCAACAAAAAATAAAGAAAGAGTACGAAAATCAAATATATTTGAAAAAGAAATTATCTTTTACAACAAAAATTAACCTCTGAATTTGGTGTATTGTCATAATCATGCGCGGATTCGTTATGTTAGTCGGCAAAAGCTCATTCTCAAGGATTTTCTTTGTGCATGTGTTGGGTTCATGGTCTCGTGTTCTTCCTCTTTTCTCTTTATAATTGGTGGCGCGTTGATTGAAAGTTGATGCTGCACAAAGTAACATATAAAATAAGTAAAAACCAAGCAAAAAAATCTCTACAGCAAAATTATCTTTTACATAATGGTACGATGCAGTAAGAGATACTCACATCACGGACCCAACTTGGAATATATGGCACATAATCCTCCACACTCTTCCAATATTTTAACACTTTTTCCTTTGCGTCCGGATTGATAGTTTGTAAAATATTTCCCTGCTATAGAAAATACCATATTTTAAGTTGGTGTAATTATCTAGTACAATGTTTAAGGTGTAAAGTAGTTATATACATACATTAACAATTATATATTACTTACAAGATGAGAGTTGTCATTCAGATATGAATACACCTCAGTAAAGTTTATCTTAGAAGACGCCATGGGTTTCCACTGTAAGATTCGAGGAATCTTCTTCCTGGTTTTCACAACCCATTCCACTGGCAATCCTCCAATCGGCTCAAAAATCCATGTCTACATGAAAAAAAGATATAAAGTCATAAAACGTGTCAATAAATATTCATTACTATAAAAAAAAAGTCATAAAAAAATTTTCTCCACATACATGCACTCCAGACGTAAATTCGTAAACATTGTATTTTTCAATGTTATGCTTTGGTTTGTCTTCGCAAGCCTTCTTAAATTTCTCGGCCTTTCCATTCAATGCATTGTCAAGACTGTCATATATCGTTTCCCACGACAAACGACCCCACAAACGACTTCGAAAGTGATCAATCTCATCAACCTCGTTCAACAACGAGAAATTAATTTGACAATGATCTTTTCTTCCATTGAGTACTTTGTCTACAAAGTAAAATAGAGCGATCTTTAACACATCGATGTCATCCATATCCTCAAAGTCTAAGTCCATAAATATTGAATCGAATTGTCCAAGATTAATCTTCTGAAATAAACCGTCGAAATACTTGTGAAGCAACCTGTGCACTATCTTTTTCTTTTTTAGTACGACATCTTCGCCATAGCAAAGTCCCGTTACTAGGCACCATTCTCCAACCAATAAGCATATCAAATTCTCACCAATTTGAAACCACATTTGATCTTTTTCATTATATTCCCCTTGGAACACTTGCCTTAGCAAAACATTGTGCACAATTACGCCAATGAAAGGATACCTTCAGCACTCTAAGAAAAGTCCAAATATGTCGTCTTTAAACAGTTTCAAATGTTTTTTTGTTAATTTATCTCAGATGGCTTTTACTACTGTATTTAATTTACACATACTTGTGATACGTCTAGGGAAGTGATGGCCATAAGGTATTTTCATGATGCCTAGTTCACTTGTCGGTCCAGGTGAATTATGCTCATCTATTTCCAAAATCCCCACTTATCTGTAATGGAAAACAAAATTAAATTGTTATATCACACAATTATATGTTAATAAATTCATAATAATAACAAAAAAAAAATCCAATCACGTGGTGGGACTGGGTGCCGGTCGCACTAATAGGCACATTGCCTTTTGGTGCAAGAGGCTCCTGTCGCACGAAGAAGCAAAGCCTATTGGTGCAACAGGCGTGCCTGTCGCACGAGGGCTCGCGTAGGCACCTGTTGCTTGAGCTCGAGCGCCTGTAGCACGTGGGCTGGCTTGATCGGTAGGCGCCTGGGCACGTACGGGCTTGTCGCACGCTGGCTCGCGCTAGCCATAGGCTCCTGGGCCCTCGAGTGCCTGTGGCACGTGGGCTTGCGTGAGCGCCTATCGCGCGCAAGCATCTCCGCCGTCAGCCTCGCATTACATTTTTTTTCCTGACCACTAATTTTACTCTCCATCAAACTCCATACACAACAAACAATGCATACAACTCAATAGATTTTCCATCACACCTTCATTGTACAAAAGCTAAACATAAACAATCTAAGTGGAATTTTATCAAACACATAATGTGCAATAGTTATAACTCATCATTCTAATTAAATTTTTTTCATTACACCACTCTAACAACCTATAATCACCTACAATCTCAATCAAATTCACTCAAATCATTATGAAATGTTGAAATTTCCTTACCTAGGGTTTGGGTTTTTTTCAATTTCTTTAATCTGTTTCTAATTTCGATAGATTAAGGTGGATTGAATCAAGTTTTGCGTGAGTCGTGGTTGTCGCTCTTGTCGTTGTTGTCATCGTTGCCGTCGCCGGTCGCTGGTGCTTGTTTTTCGTTCACAATTTTGAGTGTTGTTAGTGAGAGCTTGAGTGTGGGAATCGGAAAGGTAATTTGGGGCAAAAAAAATAATTTTGACTAATTATGATATGAAAATATTGGAGAGGTTATGTTTGAAAATTGAGAATTGTTTTTGGTTATTTTTATAAATTTCCCAAAAATGTTTGCTCAAGGTTATATATACACCCCCGGTTCTCTCACATTTTGGCCATTGGATCCAATCAACGGCTGAATTCAGTTGTGAAGTGAAGGCAACTTCTGACATTTTCTACGCGTGGGCCCTGTGTAATAAACTTTGAAAAAAAAAAAAGAAAGCATTTTTCTCTACGCGCTTGTATTCAACAGGGACCATGTGAATTAAAAAACACAACATGCTATTTTTCATTTAGCTCTCTTTTCCCCACTCCATCTTCCCACACTCAATTAGCCAAATCGTTGGATCATCGTCATCATCAACGGCGACGTGGCCGGAGGTGATGTGTCCAACGTGCTACTATTCTAATTTTCTTCAGCTATGGCTTAAATGCCTTATTTTGCCCTTCTTTCATGAACTGTCAAGTTTCTTAGGAATGTCCCAGCCTGTGTTTTTCCTTCTTCGATTTCCTCTGCAGCTTGATTATTTAGATGGGCCGCCAAGTGTCTCCCCCCCCCCCCCCTCTTTGGGTAACCGAAGTGCGTTTTTCTTCTTTTGCTTCATCTTCATCGATCGGAAGGATAATTGTGACGATCAAACAATGGAGAAGAAAAAAACGGTGATGGTGATGATTGTATATTTAGGGGTGGCAAGAATATCCGTTCAGCTCAGATCCGGGTGATGTGGACCGAATATTACCCGACCCAAGTGTGAAGGCGGTTCGAGTATGAACAACATTTGATAAATTCAGAGATCCAGCCAGAATTCGGATTTTATTATAAAATATATTTTATTTTAAATATATTATATTTATTTAACTTATTTATTATATAAATATAAATTTTTAAAAATTTATAATTTATAATTTTATATTAAATTTTAATTTATAAAATTACCAATAAAATAAAAAAAATTATAATATTAAAAAATATAAAATCTAAGTATTTAGATTAAAGCCGATCCAAGTAAAAAAATTGGCATCTGAATCGGTTTCGGGTATTGCAAAGTGATATTGTACCGTTATTCTGCTTTTTGACAATGATAGATTCTCCATTTTGGTAAGGTTGAGATAGTGTCCATAGAAGTTGTGTTTACAATTCCACCAGCCAAGCTTGATTGGTAATTTTATATGTTACACAGAGAATGTGGATAGTCTTTGAAAGTTATAGCATTAACTTTGGTTGGGTTAATATATAAATATTGGTTAGTTTAAGCTATTAACATCTTTCAATAAATAAAAAAAGGAGGTGGCTGAATGGTTTTTTTTTATTAAAATACCCTCAGTGCTGTTATCTTTTTATGTATAAATTAAATTAAAGACTTAAATGACATAAATTTAAATTTAAATTTATTTAATTAATTGATTTTACAAACTCTTAATTTTTGAAATTTTTTTATAAATAATACGGACTCAATTAAAAATTATTTAATATAAAAAAATAATATATTCATTTCATTTCACAAACACCTTAGTCTCTGATGACGTCTCCCTTGACGATGAAGATAATCCAAAGATTTGGCTGCTTCTGTGGGGCAGGTGGACTTGGGAGAAAGGGAGAGAAATGAAAAAAACTTTTTTGTGTTTTTATATTCACATGGGCCCATTCAGTAAAAGCGTGCAGGAAAAATTATCATTTTCTTCTCTAGTTTCTAAGACCGGGCCCATAAGAACAAAATGTCAGAAGTTGCCTTTACTTACAGATTGATTCAGCTTTTGATGGGATCCAACGGCCGAAACTTAAGTGTCCGCTTATTTATTTAGAGCATCAATCATAACCACACATAAATAATAAAAATATATAAATTCTTTTATTAAATAAATTTATAATGTTAGATGTTAGAGTTGCTACTGGATCATCCATTTCTTTAAAAAATTATTAATTGTTGCGTTTGGGTCATAATCATAATATGACCATGACACGTTCTCTAAATTATTTTTCTTTTCACTTTAATATTTTTTTAATGAACAAAGCTGACCCAACGGACAATTTATGCTTCCCCTACCACCCGGGGTGATCGACCGTTTGATGTTATTTCCTCCTAATTCTTGTATGACTATGGCCATTTGTCTAGTCTTTTTCAGTACTTAAACACACGCATCATGAGATGAGAAAGTAATTGTTAATGCGAAGCCATAGATCCACATAAACTAGAATACTGTATAAATTAATTAATAAAGCTTCGTTTGGTGGTGTTATATTGTGTCTTTTATGCTGTCATTATTGTGAAAATAAATGTTAGTTGTGAAATAAAAATTATTAATACTTGATAAGTATGACTTTTAAATAATGAGTAAGAAATAATAATCGTAATATGAGCTTTTTTTTCATTAAATAGTTATGAGGTAAAATTTTCTAAATTACATGAATTACAATTGTAAGTATTTATCAAGCCGCTTAGAGTTGTAACTTCAAAACTATGTTCACGGCTAGCATACAGTTAAGCCAAACAAACATACCTTTTAAATACTTTGTGAAAGCATTTTGTTTGGTGCATGTACTTGATTTGAGTTGCTTTACTAAAAACTAAAAAGCGGTTCGTAAATGCGTTTCCAAAGTAGTTATCGGTCGGCTGCGATTTTGTTGCAAATCAGACAAAGTTTCCCACCACCTGACACGCAACCTGTCTCAACACTTATTCGGGTGAGGCTCAAGTTAAAAGTTTATTGGTCGCTAGTGCTTCACAGATAAAAATAATTAATTTTATCCACATTTTTCTTTCTTATTATAATAAAAAAACTTTGCTAACATCAAATCGAAGAGCCTGCAAATTATGGACTCAGCTAGCAGACAACTTGGGGATGAAATACGATGTATTAATATTAGGATCTAGTTCCTAAGATCTAGGCTAATTATCTGATTAGTATTTGTGTTTTTAAAAATTGCCTAAAATATTTTTTTATTTTATTTCAGAGCTGTTGATTTGACCCTTTAAGGACAAATAATATTTTTATTTAATATATGATAAATTTTAAATAGATTTAATATGCAAAAAATGAAAAGTCGAGATAATTAAGTAGATTTAACTGAAAATTTGTGTTTATCTAAGGTCTAGATCAAATTTTTTTTATCACCCCATCATCATCAGGTGCTTTCTATTATAAAATTCGAGGTGAATAAAAGATAAAAAATAAAAAACATTATCACAAATATTATAATAATAATCTCCCTCGAGATTTGGGGTTAGTGTCATTACAAAACGATAATTATTATGATAAAACTGATTTGTTTGGTGTTGAGGTATTGTAACTTTTAAACCTCAACTGCTATTAAAAAAAATTAGAGATGTGATATAAAATTATATTATGTTTAGTAAATATAATTTATAAATAATATTTTTCATAAAACTAATAGAAGTACTATTTCATCAAACAACTATTAGATAATTCAATTTGGATTAAAAGCTAAAGCTGTAATTTTCTTTTCAAACCTTTTTCTGTTAAAACTTTAATTCCCAAAATATCCTTTTCTAATTTCTCAGTATCTTTTTATTAAAAAAAATAGTTTCTTCCAACAAACTCTAGTTATAGATTGTTTTTTCTTTTACAGACTTTTAGATTAAAAATGGACTCAAATAGCTCGAAACATATTAGTCATAGGCAAGAACTCTGGAACCAAGTCTAATTTTTTTCCCATTTTCAACTGATAAGGCCTCAGGTAAGCGAGATATATTAATAAAAGAAAAATGAGAGAAGTTGCTGGAAAATAATTAGGAGAATTTATAGTTAGTAAAGCCTCATGTATTTCGAATATAAAAATTTTGTAAATTACCAGGAGATTTCTTAAAGAAATTAAAATTAGAAAAAATGCAATACTGAAAACAAAAGATTAACCAAGTCTAAATCAATGAAAATATGTAGGGAAACCTTTTATTAGTATTGTAGTACATGAATACAAGCAAACCTTTCATTATTAAATGTAAGGCAGAATTTGATAATTGTGACAACAGCACAAAAGTACTCTGATCAAGGAACAAGTTTCAGAGCTCATTCCAAAAGACAACATTGAATAATTTATATAGGATGTAATCTGCATCGCAGAAACAACTGAAAAGGGAACAAGCTTCTCAAGCAATGTGGCGATGTAGTCTTTGATCACACGAGATGGTGTAGCCATCATCATCCTTGTCAATAGCATCCATCACTCGTGCAAGATTTAGAATGCGCTCAAGGCGAGGCATTGGCACTTCTGTTGCTTCCAGGAATCCTTCATTTATATGATTATATCTTTCCACCCGTTTGATATTTCTTTGCGGATTACTTAAATTACCTCTTCATCAAAGAGATAGAGACGCCTTGCTGCTTCATGTAGCATTCGATACCCGAGGCAACATGTTTTCTCTTTTGTTCAAACTACGAACATATATTATCAATAAAAGTTAATAATAATGACGACACCATGAATTAATTAATAATCATGCATCAGTATTAATATATATTGTACCCCATGAGAAACTATATCATCCATAAGTCCGCAAATAACTTGCACGGATTTAACAATTTTAGGGTCACCGAAGATCCAACCACAGGCCTCTTATTAGCAATCTCTTCCATGCCAAGAAAAGAAGCCGCTACCAGCATCTCGTAAAAAGTTGTCACAAGTGAAAATTGCATATGCTTCTCAACCGTCGGAACGTAGCCTTTATTGCGCCTCTTGGCTTCCACAAGAAAGGCTTGGACTCCTTTCTTCTGCTAGTAAACAGGTAATTAAATTGTATTAATTAAAATATAAAGTTTATGCTAGAAAGAAATTTTGACTTCTCCTAAAGCAGTTTTACATATATATAAGTGACTTACCTCTTCTACTACGTATGATATACAATATGATCTTCCATTCTTTGAGATTTGCTCCTCAGCTTCATCAAAATATCAGTAGTTCTTTATAAATCAGTTTCACGTACTCCGGAAGTACATCCATATTGCTAATATCCCTCCTGAAAACAAATATGAATAGGAAGTACATGTTAATCTAATTCAAATAGATACGATAAACTCATGAGCTGAAGGCTGAGTAGAGATTTCTTGGATTTGACCTTTTGATGGCATTGTTAAAGAGCTCTTGTTCAATTGTACTATAGGCGTCTTAGGTATCGTCTATAATGGATAGGAAGGCAATTATTTTCAACAATGTCATTCTTCCAAAGGAGTATTGAGGCTCAAAATACACTCCCATTATCCAAAAGTAGCGTTCTACAATTCTGTCTCCAACATATGGTCACTTTGTCTTCATATCACCTGAAATGCTAGTGATCCATTCATATGAAAGTATCTCATATTGATTGAGAATAGTTATTGGATTAACTCATTTGAGCTTGAAATAACTTTGAAGTATGATTTAGGTTCATACGTATATGGTATCAGAATCAAAGCTCATGTACGAGTTGGCCCACACATCCTTTCTGTGAGAAAAGAACTAACAAAAAGATTGCCTTGCACGTGACAGAAGATGATACAGAAAATATCTCACATCGGCTTAAAATAATTATTAGGTTAAGAATGTGAAGGTCAAGAGTGAGTTTAGGCCGCCTATGAGCTCTTATATTTAGTCTCATCATCAAAAATTTGTTTTGAATTTGAAATTATCGATAAAAAATTTAAACTTACTCAGTGAGGATTGTTACCTCCTTCTGGTGAAATACTTTAAGCCTGCAAAAATCTAGTTTTTCAAACTTGAATATTGTTTGATCTTTTGAATCATCTTCCAAGTAGAAATCGATGTAATACATTGCTTGCAACCTTGTTAGGCCTCTACGGAGTGGCCTAGTCAATGCATGATGTATTTTATCAGAAAGCTGAGAGCTTACTAGAGGAACCATTGATTCCAGGTGAGAGGTAGTGAAAGTCAAGGCTTCATCCAATATATCTTCCCCGCGAATGTCTAAATGAGCAGCCTCATGCACACATAGCATGCCGGTTGTTTGGGAAGAAATAAGAAGCCCAATGACAGAGCACTACGTGTCGGCTTGTGTGGGGTATCCTTGATGCTTCATGTAGTACCTGAGGTATCCTTTATACTCTGTGTAGTACCTGTGGTAGCCTGAATGCTTCGTGTGGTACCTATGGTATCCTTAATGCTCCGTGTGGTACTTGGGGTGCCTTAAGTATTCTAAAGGGCACCTGAGGTACATCACGTCAAGGTAAAAAATATCATAAAATATCCCCAAATGGGACAAGAGATTAAAAGGACACAATCTCAAAAAGATCGGTTGATTTTCAGTCAAAAAATAAGGAATCAATAGAAAAATGTTGTGCTGCAAAAATGGGAACAGTGGCCTGTCACGTCAGTAAATAAGCCAAAAGTTGTTGCTATGATAGTGAGACCACCTGCATTCTCCTACCACGCCCACAAATTTTTAACAGCTGCAGCAGAGGTACGCGGGAACACCCCATTGTGATAAACACAGAAATACCCTTTAAATTTACTCTCAAAGCATATTTTTAAAGTGCTAACGTCGCCACACGTGTGGGAAATAAGAATATTTCTGAAATGACAGCAAGAAACGGCAATAAAATAACGTCACGTGGTACGGCAATTGAGGTACCCCATATATAATGTTTAGTTTTTTTATTATTATTCATTCATAATAGAAAAAAACACACACATACACGACTAGGCTAAGGTTTTCTTCGACCTCCAGCTATTATTACAGAGAGCTTGCAAACTCTCTAACTTGAAATACCCCAACTCTGACTTGGGAGTCAAAGTGTGGTGGCCGGCCATCCCCAGCTCCACCTTTAACCCCTTGCTTGTCATTTTACAAGCCTAAGGTAGCTTGGCGAAGCTTTCTGAAGTCAGACCTCAGCCTCTCACTTCGACCCATCCTCTCACTCTCCCTCCACTCTTTACAAACCCAAAAATCACCCCCCCACTCCTTTCGAACAAGCTAAGCACCCTTTCCCCTCAAACCTAAAATATATTTATTGTTCTTAGTTGGTTTCGTGGCTTTCACCCACACACCCGAAATCCGCTAAAAACACCGGTCACATCATTAGTTAAGGAAGACTTGAATTTTCCTTAATCATCTTTGAATTTGCTGAATATATTTGCTTTCATAATCAAAGAGTAGATCGATTGAAATCAATCTTAATGGTCTCAAATTTAAGCCATATTTGATGGTCTTAAATTTGAGTCTATAGAATTTGGCCTATTATTCCGTTTGTCTTTTATTTTCAAAAATTTTAAAACGTCTCGGTCATTGTTTTTAAAGCTGTTACTTCTATTTTTTAAGGTAAAATAGTATTTTTATTTAATTTAAAATATAAAATAAATTTAACATGCAACAAGTGAAAAGTAAAGCACAACTATAGATGCATGTAAACTTGTGATTCATGATGTGAATACTTTTCTCTATTGTCGGTGTATGGTTTTGTTTGTTTTTCTAGCATGCATGCTTTGCATTGTTCTTCTTGTTTTCGATCAATATCCTTTTTAACGGGTAAGGCTGATTATGCCCTCTCCTGACTAGATTTAATAATTTTTTTGAGATTAATAAATTTCTCTTATACCGTAAATTTCTCTTATACCGTCGAGGCTCGTCTAAAAAAAAAAGAAATTGTAATAGAGAAAAGTACACAACGAGACATCTTGGTTTGAAAATTTAAGGGGCAACTGGATAATAAGTTCAAATCTTAGTGATTAAAAGAATAATTAATTATAGATTAGGATTAGGTATTGAGAAGATTTTTGCTGAACATTGAATCGATGGCTAAGATTTTTTTTTTTTCTATACAATGCAGACACTCATTATTACTGCATGGGGTGCAATATCCTTGTTGTCTAAGTAACCGAAATTGAAGAACAACTGTGTGTAGATCGTTGCCATCATATGCATCATATTCATCATGAGATGGCTTCTTTGATTCATCTTTTATCTCTCCCTTAAGACGGTAAGCCACTCCTAAGGGTTGGACGGCATCAATCAAGCTCAATTTTTGGAAAGTCTTATCGGTTGACAAGATTAACATGTTCCTTAACTGTTGCTGAAGTACTTTAAATTCATCTATATCAGTTGTAGCATCCATTGCTTGTATACACACGAGAATTAATTGCTAGGGTTCTTTGAGAAAGTGCAAGTTAGATACTTTTGCTATGAAATATACTCCAAGCAAGTTAGATACTTTTACTATGAAATATACTCCAAGAAAGTACTAGAAGATGCAAGTTGATAATTACCATAGAGTCATTTGAAGAATACACCCGGAATTTTCCCCATAGAAGGTAGGATGATAACTAGTTCTGGGACGCATTACAAGAAATAACTGTATTACCACCCAGACGTTTTCGAGGTTGCAGCATACCCTTGAAAATAAACACTTTTTACGAAGGTATTGATAAACAGTCAGATAAATATGAAAAATATTATAAAGATACTTTCTTTGTCACAAATACAATGTGAAACCTAAAATTACTTCTAAAATTAGTAAATCTAGATTTAAGAGCCCGTTTGAGATTGCTTTCAGGAGACTTAAAAATGATTTTGAAAAACTAAGAGTTAATTTTGGTGTTTGATAAAAAAAATCAAAATTTCTTTTGTTAAAATTAACTCCTTCTACAGCTGATTTTGAAAAGCAGGGAAGGAGTAGCTTTTAAATTCTGATTTTGGGAATCAATTTTATCATTTAATATAATTTCATAAATATCCTTAAAATTGTTAACTAAACCCAAAATTATCTTTATTTAAATTGAAAACAAAATTAATATTTTAATAATTTTTTATTATAATTCACACATTCTTTTATTTTTCCTATTTATTTTTTATATTTTACATTACATCAAAAGTTCTCTATGGCTATATAATCTAAATTTTATTTTTGGTTAAAATTATTATAATATACAATTAAAATCAATATGGGATAAATTTTATTTTTAGTTTAATTTATTATAATACACAATTAAAAAATATATATATATATATATATATATATATATTATGTGTAAGTAAATTTCATTATACATTATGTATATTTTAGTCATTTATTTTCTTACAGTAGTTTAATAATAAAATTTATCAAATAATAATAAATATTTTTAAAACTCAAAGTATTTTTAAAAATAAATTTTATTAAATATTTACTAATTTTTTTTATAATTAATTATTTTCACAACACAATTAATAATTATTATTTTAAAAGATACAATATTTTCAAATTAACCCTAAGGCCCACACATAAAAAACCCATCAGGGACGTCGCATGTGACTTAACTTATAAACACACTATACGTAACAAAATAATTACATAAATTTAAGCTGGATAGATAATTTAAAAAACCAAAAATAAATGGTTCCACGTCAGCCTCGCCCAATTAACCCTCGCCGACGACGATCGTTGGTTTTCTTATCTCCGGCAGAAATCATGAAGTTAGCTTTTCATCGCCGACAATCATTGAGTTTTCTTCTCGCCTCATAATTCACGAAGCTACCTCTCGCCAGCTACGATCTTCAAGCACCCTCGCCCACAACAATCTCTATCCGGTCGTTTCTATTCCATTGCTTTCAGTTATTTTCAACTTAAATGCATGATGAAGTTTTATCCACTTGTTGTTTTGAAAGAGTAAAGAGGAACCTACAATTATTTGACTTTCTGATTTTGAGATCAGATGGTTCACATTATTCACTTGAATCGTCCCCTGTTGAATGTAAGCACCGCTCTCTCGCCTAACTTCGCCTTCGTCTTTTTGTTATTTTTATTTTTTAGCTATTTTGGATTAGGGTATGGTTCTATGTTGCTAGTGATTGACCGAGTGAATTATGTATTTTACATAGTTGTTAAATTCGATTTAATGTAAAATTTTGACAAACATTTATATATTGCAAGTGATTGATTGAGTGCATTATGCATGTTATATATTTGTTAAAGTCGATGTAATGTATTCTTCCATTTTCTTTTGCTTTTGCTTGTTTAACATTGAGTTGTTTGTTGAAAATCCTCAATGAGCCAAGAAAACGTATGTAGTTCTTTGTTTAAAGTTGGAAAACCTGGTAGGCTGGTACTAGGTACAGGCAAAAGAAACGTGCGCTTTAATATGTATGTGCCAATTTCTATAACTTTTGTGGAGAGATTAAACAAATTTGCCTCAACCGGTAGTATTACACATCTTATGTAGCCTGGTTTGTAGCAGTAAGTTAGAACACGTCAGCCATATTGGTATAATTTATTGTACCATCACAAAGGCTTAGAATTTTCTAGTTGCACAACAGATTTGCTGCTTGCCCCTGCCTGGACAAGGTAGATCTAACAACAGGTTTGTAATGTGTATGCTTTTTCCAGCTGATTTGGCCATGCAGTAATGTTATATGGTGCAAATTATGCCTTGCAGCACTGGAAATTACCATGCAGCTTTTGGAGGTATTTTCTTATTGCAAATCTTAATTTTTTTATGTTTGATGTTTTTGGTGAATGGTGACTTAACAAGGACATTGTGATTCAGTTAATGCCACTGGGCATAATGAAATGTTAATGTAACTGTTCTTTGTTCATTATGCTGAGGTAACTTCTCTTACTTACTGAATCTTCACTTTATTTTCCCGACTTCTAGAAGACATTTGTGGTCTGAACACAGATACGTAGCTGCTGCTCCCGTTCATCTCAATGCAAGCGAGTGCTTATCATGCCTAAACTTGAGTGTTTTCTTTTCAACAACCATCCTAGCTTCTTGCTTGATATGTGTGAGCATAGAAATTTTTTTTTTAATGCCTCAATAATCTAAAGATAATTTTTTTAAAAAAATTGTATTACTATGATGAGCTCATGGCTTAGGCATAACAATTTACATTCAATTCTTTTGTATGAACTTTATTATTTAATGTGATTTTTAGTCCTAATAATATTCTTCAATTGTATTTTAGGACTTTTTATATTGTTAGTTAGTGCCTCTCCTTTGGTAGTTTGACATCACTCTCAATGGCTCTTTTTATTATTTTATTTATTAATTTATTTTTCAAATTAAAAGGGTTTAGAGACCATGTGAGATTTCTATTTCATGTTTCTGTTGTTTAGGCAAAAGATACCAATACCCACAGAAAGAAGTGAAGAAGCTAAAGATAACGCAAAAAAATGAAGAGCAATTTACCCTTCATGGCCAGCCAAGCAATGGAAATAATGTTCTTGAGGGCGAAGGCCAGTAAATCAACTCTAAGTATCATATTTCCATATATGACCAATCCACAACAATTGAAAGCGATAGGCAATGATAAATGTCAGGTATTTGAGGGAATGAAGTTTATCAAAAGAAATGGATATAGATATAGAAAGAAAACTTACCTTTGCAGTATCTAGCCATAGTGTTCAATGAAATTGCTTCTCGTTCAGCCAAGACAACTTGGTCTTACTTCACATCTATCAATCTTCTAGGTGGATTGTTGATCAAGTTCATGTGGCTGGATTATTTTAAGGTGTCTAATTGCCAGGCTGCAGTTTGTACATGATTAAGTTTCTTATTGCATCTGTCTTCACATGTTTATAACCCTAATACTGTTCTACAGAAATAATTCAATTTTCTTTTTCTTCTCCTAAAGAGGTTTTATCTTTTACAGGTTGCTTCATACCTCAATATGATACCTAACCAGAGGTGGGAGGTCCCTGTTCTTCCCTGGGATAAGATTAGTGAGTTTGCTTTAGACTTTCAGTTTCTTCATTGCAGTTAAAAACTTTTCAAAATTGAGTAATGCCAGTTTGTTGCTTGTTGTCTGTATATTCTTAGCTTCTGGACAGGCTTAACCTCATTTGCAGGAGTTCTGTTAATGACTTAGTGATATTAATGATCAAAATTTCTTCTTTTGCATAGGATTTTGTCTTGCTGGATGAAGATGATGATGGCCAAGAGGGAGACGAGGTTGAGAAAAACATTTCAGAGAATGAAGAAGACATTTCAAAGGAAAAATGTTCAAGTTTTGAGATCATTAATTTGTGTATTCATTTGGGATACTGTTATGTCATAGATACCATTAAAATTGATATTTTAATGCACTTTTGATTGATTTTTATGAATTTTTGAAATTAATGAAGCTACTTTAATGAATTTTGTGTATTATTAATTTGTTGGTTATCTTATATTCATACTATAGAAACTTCAAAGATTAAATTTAGATTTTATTGTATTTATGGAAAATGAGAAGAAAAAAAGCTCATGAAATAACATTATTGAATAAATAAAGGAGAACACTCAAAAAAAAAAAAAATGGATGTACGTTTTCGACTGCCTATTTAGTATTTTCAAGGGCAAAAGCATTTGGAAATGTGCAATTATTTGATTTCCAAGGAATTATTTCTGAAGGTAGTTAATGACATTTTTAATGGCAATACTGTCAAAAAAAGATTTTTGTCTCCGACGGTCCATCAAAAATTGTGTTTTTCCTATGTGACTTAATATGATGATGATCAATGGTGTGACGGTGTGACTCCCTCGAAAATAATTTTTTTCTGAGGGTATATGCGAATACCCTCGAAAATGACCTTTTTGGTTGTTGTGACGATTGACGCATGCTGTGGCATTATGAATTGATGAAGCAGGAACTCCATAATATTGAAGAGCATTTTCTTGTTAATTAGGGCTGGCAGGCTAGTTTATGATATAATTCCTTTAATTTAACTTGCTTGAACGACTTGTTTGAGCTTTTGTATTTATAGCATATTTTCTGATCCTTGGAACTGTACGAGAAATTAATTTTTAATAAATAGGTGGGACATCAAGATCTTGCTCCTTTTTTTTCCTCCCTTCATTCTCATATCATTGAGTTGAGTGTCCCATTAGTTGAAAAAATGGTTGATTTATATGAGTTTATATACTAGTTTATAAATGTCCTAGGTCTACCATCAACAGGTGATATCAAAATTGTGACATAAAATTTCCTCTATCAACAAAAGTTTATTTGAGAAAAATTGTCCCATATTTCTGAGAAAATAGGTGATATGTGAATTTAGGTGGTGTTTTTTTTTTTGTACAAAATTTGAATAGTCTTGAATAAATTTAAATTCTGAATCGGTCTCAATGTCTAAATCTGAATAATATATAATTTTTTTATGTGAATCTTTGAAAATAAATATCAAATTACTTATTTTTAGGTGGCTCTTAGAATAAGCATAAAAAATAATTTATAAAGTAAGGATATTTTGAATATTAGAAATTAGTTGGTTTATTCATATTTTTCTATTTAATAAAAAGTCAAAAAATTGACTTATTTTATTAAGTCAAAAATAACTAAAAAAATCCATAAAATTATAAAACCAAACATTTCAATAATTTTAATTAATTTAATTAATTAAATTAAATCACTTTAACTTATTATTTTAAAAAACAAACACCCAGTTAGTTTAGGGCCAGTCACTTGACCAGCGAGTTGGATACCTAAGCTTCGCCAATAAGTAAGAACAATGAGCTGCTCAAGCACAAATTTCACGTGAAAAGACAAGATATTGACATGGTTGTTCTTTTTTATTTTTTGGTATGAATGCTTTTGTTAAAGCAAGAATTTTGATTAGGATCCCCCTAAGTTACATTTCATGTAACTTACAGCCGCTTGTCTATTATTATTAATTAATAGTAATAATTATTGTTAACAATTTAACTAAAAAATATTATTAATTATTATTAATATATTAATTAATTATATACTCATCTCCCAATCCACACCCTCTATTTTCTCATCACACACTTTCTCTTCCCTCACCTTCCAATCAAGATCATTCTTATTCTCTAGACCCCACGTCATCAAATTCATTCACTCATCTTCTAAACATGACACCGCATTAACAATATCCCCAACAAATTTACCGTCACCACCTCCACCTCCACCTCCATTTAATTAAAAAATATAATTATTATTAATGGATTATAATTATAATTATGATTATAATAATATAATTTTAATTTTAATTTTAAATAGATTATTATTATTATTATTATTAGAAACAATAAAAGGTATTACAATTAATTAATATATTCATAATAATTGATAATAATTTTTAGTTAAATTGTTAACAATAATTATTATTATTAATTAATTTTTAAACAATAATAATAATCACAATAATTAAAATACAAAATAATAATTTAAATACACTTATCTTCAAATCCAATTCATTTGAATTGGATTTTGATACAACACTTCAAATCCAATCCATAATATGACAATAATTAATAATAATTTTTTAATTAAATTATTAACAATAATAATTATTTTTATTTATTTATTTATGGACAAGGAAATGAAGGATGAGGCCAATGGAAATGGAGAAAACGAAGTGAAGTATCTTGACTCCTTGTGGTGGAGGTGGTGACGAAAAATTTGTTGGGGGTATTATTGATGCGGTGTCATATTTAGAATATGAGTGAATGAATTTGATGACGTGGGGTCTAGAGAATGAGAATGATCTTGATTGGAGGGTGAGGGAAGAGAAAGTGTGTGATGGGAAAATAGAGGATGTGGATTGGGAGATGAGTATATAATTAATTAATATATTAATAATAATTTATAATATTTTTTAGTTAAATTGTTAACAATAATTATTACTATTAATTATTAATTATTATTAATAAAAAATTAATTAATAATAATTGTTAATATATTAATTAATTATAATATCTTTTATTGTTGTTGTTAATAATAATAATAATAATTCATTTAATAATAATTATATTTTTTATTTAAATGGAGGGTATTTTAGGAATTTAAAAATAATAATAATCCATTATTATAATTTTAATTTTATTGTTGTTGTTGTTAATAATAATAATAATTATTATTATTATAATCATAATCTATTAATAATAATTATATTTTTTAATTAAATAAAAAAATTTCAGAATTTAAAAATTATATGGATAAATTTAATATTTTAAATATTTATAAATAAATTATAAATAATACAGAGTATAAGGGGTCTGAATGAAATTATATATAAAAAACAAAACAAACAAAAGACAAGCGGCTGTAAGTTACATGTAACTTAGGTGGATCCTTTTGATTAAGGGAGCATTAATAAACAAAAGAATACATCAATTACGAACGAATTCGGGGACATAAAATAACGAGGAACCTGTACCCGCTAAAGGAGACATGACATTGACATCTTACCACAAACAACCATTAATTGATTTTTTTAATATATCGTTAATTAAATCAAGTAAAAGCAAATTAATATAATTATTCAAGCATATCTAAAGAGAAACTAAGTCAAGATTGACGGGCGAAATTATAATTTCCAAGGAATTTTTTATGTGATATACTAAATTAATTATGTTGAATTATGCATATGGACTCCATCCACAACAGCTGGGAAACAGAAGAAATTTTGGGGTAGTTCAATTATTTCCGACTAAAGAGGTTTCAAGTTGGTCCAACATACACCTTTGGTAAACCATTTTTAGTTATAAAAATCTTGGTCCTAACTTGATCTAGTTATATATAATTATATATAAGAACAAATTTTATATTGTAATAAATTACAATTCTTTTAAATCATTTTCAGGAACTTGCGTCTATATAGTAATAGTTATCTGTATATTGCAAAAAATATATATATGTTGATTTTTAAAATTATGTTTATCTCTATTGTCAATGTCCATACATATTATTAGACATGCCCCCATTAATAAATTATTAATATAGTGCATATTTTACATCTATATAACTTGTACTAAGGACAACTAATAAAAAAAATAATTTTTGTAACTATACCTCTACTAAATTATAACTTTTTCATAGAAATAAAATTAGCTAGTCACATCATTATGACTATAGATAGGTTTAACTATATCAATTGAATGGATATAATGCTCTTTTACCATATGGGGAAAAAAAGAAAAAAAAATCTATTTAGCTTCAAAACAAAGTAATGAGTGTTTTACCAAATAGTAATGTTAGAGATTTAAACAATTGAGTCCCAATTAGAGTCAGAATTGATGTGTCATGCATCTATTGGATAATAAAATATTAATTTTTCTAGTTGAAATGCCCAATTTATTAAGGTTTGTCAAAACCTTGTGTCAAAAACTACTAGTAATAGTTCAAGGGAAAAATGGTCATTTTACTATTTTTAAATTCACTCATTAAGAACCCTAGGATAGTTGATAACTGAGATTAAATTGGAGATAGAATTAAGAATTGGTAGATGTTGAAATCCAGTGTGGTAATATGTACAGTGTGGTGGTGCAGATCAATGAAAATATGCGGGGAAAACTTTATTAATTGTAGTACAGGAATACAAGTAAGCCTTTATTAGTTGTAGGGCAGAATTTGATAATTATGATGACAGCAGCACATAAGTACTCAGAGGAACAAATTGCAGAGCTTATTCCAAAAGACAACATTAATAGTTTATATAGGATGTAATCTGCATATCAGAAACTACTCAAAAGGGAATAGGCTTCTCAAGCAATGTGGCTATGTAGTCTTTGATCACATAAGAGTTCGTGTAGCCATCATCATCCTTGTAAATAACATCCATCACTCGTGCAAGATTGAGAATGCGCTCAAGGAGAGGTATTGCCGCTTCTGTTGGTTTCAGGAATCCTTCATTTATATCTTTCCATCCGTTTGATATTTCTTTGCGGAATACTTTAATTGCCTCTTCGTTAGAGACGCCATGCTGCTTCATGTAACATTCGATACCCGAGGCAACATGCTTTCTCTTTTGTTCAAACTACAAACACAGAAGTTAATAATAATAATAATGAGACGATGAATTTATAATCATGCATCAATATTAAGGTATATTGTACCTCATGAGACACTATATCATCCATAAGTCTGCAAATAACTTCGGAGGCTTGAACAATTTTAGGGTAATTGGAGATCCATTCAAAGGCCTGCTTATTAGCAATCTTTCCCATGCCAAGAAAAGAAGTCATTGCCAGCATATGATAGCAAGTTGTCACAAGTGAAACTTGCATGTACTCCTCCACTTTTGGAAAGTAACCTTCATTGCACCACTTGGCTTCCTCAAGGTAGGCTTGGACTTGTTTCTTCACCTGGTAAACAAATATTATAACTTTAATAGTAATAAGTGCAAGCTAGAAAACCATATTTGGCACCAGCCCCCAAAAGCAGTTATATATATATATATATATATATATATATATATATATTTACACACACACACACAAGTGGTTTACCGCTTGTATTACATATGACATGCAATATGTCCGTCCTTCCTTTGAGATTTGCTCCTCAGCTTCACCAAAAACACCCAAGAGTCCTTGGTAAATCAGTTTCATGTACTTCGGAAGTACATCTATATTGCTAATATCCCACCTGAAAATCAAGTGAGAAAACCTCCCATCTTAGAAAATATAAATAGAAAATTTAATTTTAACTGAAGATACATGCAATTGATTGAGCTGAATATGTTGAGTAGATTTCGTGAACTTGACCTTTTGATAGCATTTGTAAAGAGCTCAAGTTCTTCAAGTGTACCATAGGCGTCGTAGGTATCATCTAAAATGGATGCCATTGCAATTACTTTGGACAATATCTTTCTTGCAAAGGAGTATCGAGGCTCAAAGTACACTCCCATTGTCCAAAAATAGCATTCTACGATTCTGTTTCTAGCATATGGCAGATTTGTTTCAACATCTAAATTTTCCCACCACCTAAAAATTCAAGTAGTGTCAGTCTAGTCATCAATATTTATTCAGTTAAATTTGAAGTCGTCGTTTAAAAAATTTGAACTTACTCTGTAATGATGCTTAACTCCTTGCGGTGAATTACTTGCAGCATGCAAAAATCTAGTTTTGCAAACTTTAGTAATATTGCTTTATCTTTTGAATCATCTTGCGAGTAGAGGTCGATGTAATAGATTGCCTCCAGTCTAGGTAAGCCTCTGCGGATTGGCCTATTCAACGCATGAAGTATTTCATCAGAAAGCTGAGGGCTTACTTGAGTAACCATTGACTCCAGGTGAGAAGTAGTGAAAGCAAGGGCTTCATCCAGGATATCTTCCCCGCGAATGCCAAGGTGCGCAGCCTCATACAAACTTAGCATGCCGGTCACATCATTAACTAAGGATACGTTGAACTTTCCTTGATCATCTTTGAAACCGCTAAAAATACCTGCTTTCCCAGTCGAAGAGTAATTCGACTGATGTCAGTCTCACATACTGGTCTTTATTAATTTAAGCCATATATTTCGGGTAGCGATCGATATGTATAAAAGGGTAAATTCCCATTTAGCTAGTCTCTAGATTTGTTTAGCCAATTGCCCAATTAATCTTTTTAAATTTTCAAAACTTTTTTCAAACGTTGGATCTTACCTTTTAAGATTAAATTCTATTTTTTTTAATGTAATTTAAAATTCAAACAAAATTGACACGGATAACAATTGAAAAGTAAAGAATAATTAATTAGATTTTTAATAGAGACAAATATACTACATAAATGTTTTGGTTTGAAAATACATTGAGACTAAAGAAGAGTTATAAGCTATGATAAAGATTTTATTACCGGATGATATGCGATATCCTTGTTGTCTGAGTAACCGAAATCCAAGAGCAACGGTGTGTACGTTGTTGCCATCGTACTCATCATGAGATAGTTTTTCTAGTTCATCTTCTATCTCTCTCTCAAAATGGTAAGCCACTCCTAAGCGTTGGACGACATCAATCAAGCTCAATTTTTGGAAAGACTTGTCGGTTGGTGAGATTAACAAGTTCTTTATTTTTTGCTTAAGTCCTTCAAATTCGTCTTGATCAATTGTGGCATCCATTGCCTACATACGCAAGAGACAAGATTGACAAGCTTATTGAGAAAAGTGCAAGTTAGATACTTCTGCTAGGAAAATACTCGCCAAGAAAGTACTAGAATATGAAAATTATTAATTACCACAGAGTCATCACATGAATAGTCAAGGAATTTTCGTCCCCAGAGGGTGGGATGATAACTAGCTGTGGGACGGTTGCCGCCTTTAGCATTCAGAATGGAAGCAGGAACTTCTGAATCTTGAAGTGCCATTTTCTTATTCTCTGGTTAATCAGGCCTCGCAGGCTAATTGATGATATAATTCCTTTAGGTTTGATGTGCTTCAAGGACTTGTCTGAGCTCTGGTATTTATAGGAGATTCTGATCCTTGGAGTTGTGTAGGGAATTGATTTTAAATTGGAGGGACAGCAATATCTCACCGGTGAAAAGGTTATCATCCATTTTGTAATTATGTAAAATGTACAGCATGCATGCATTACTGATCAACTATTTTTTATATGCCTAGCATATTTTAATAACCACTGATTAGTCTTTGACTCAATAATTCTTATTGGAATGATAAATTAATCTTTAGTGTGACTGCTGCTTAATTAGATATAACATATTTGCATTGAAAGATCCATCGTCATCATCCACCATATATAGAAAATTAATCATCTTCACCTCAACATTGCTTTCAATTTTCATACAATTAAAAAATATGTAGGAAAAAAAAATACAAGGTGTAATGGCCATGACTATGAATTGTAGTGTAATATGTCAAATAAGTATATAGTTACAGTGATCCATGAAGGACAAAAGAAAAATTGTAGAAAGGTTTTGAGTTAGAAGAAGAAATACAAGGTGTACTTTTATGCAATTTTTATTGTTTAGGTAATTTGTTTATTTAATGTTTTAATTAAACTTGCATGAGCCAACAAAATTAGAAGTTAAAAAGCTACTGTCAGAATTAAGAAAATTATAAAATAAGCAGATTTTATAAAATTTATCAAATACTATTTTTGTCAAAATTATGAAATAGGAGCTTATTGAATTCTAATATGAATTCCAATCGGGGCCTTAGTTCTGCCTTGTCTTACTTGATATTTATTTTTGGGTGTGATGTTTCACCCCACACTTTTTGTTATTCTACTATACTTCTAGAAAATAATTACAAATGCTTCACATAATTTTTAAAATTTTTGAATAAAGAAGAATTTTAGAGAACTAATTAAATATATTTTATTATATTTGATTACTAAGATTGCTTTAGTCAAAGTTTAAATTGGCTATTTTATCCTCATAAGATAAAAGTACTAAAAATTTATTTTTACTTTGATATTTTTTAATTTTTATACAAAATTCATTATTTCTAATTGATGTGCCAAACTACTTTATTTGTATGATTTTAATTAAATAACATATTGTTTTTATGGTTCAATACTCATATAAAATTATTGGATTGCCACATTATATAATTTACGTGTAGGGTACAAAAAAATATTAGATTTTATTTAAAAATATTAGATTATAAGCCACAAAATTAAATACCTAAACTATTATATACAAGAACATAGATTTATTGGGCCAATTTATTTTTTTATAAGGGTAAAATAGACAAATTAAACTGACATTAAAGCAATTTTAATGGTCAAAGATGGTCAAAAAACTTAAGTAAGAAAAAAGTTATAAAAATGATTTAATTAATTAATTGTAATAATTTTACTGTTAATTTATATTTATTAAAGTTAATGTGAATTTGTTGGAAATATTTTTTAGTAGGGTGAATATACAAAAATCCTGGGATTGAAATATTTCCATCCTTTTTTTTTTTTTTGGAAAAATTATCAACTGCACATTCAAACCTGCTATAAAAAAATAAGAAAAAAAATTTAATCTATTTATATTATATTTATTTAGTGGAGTAAGAGTGAGGAGTAGAGTTGACAAATGAAAAAGCCTAGCCTAAGCCCACTATCATAAAAGTGCAAGGGCTGGGCCTGGGATGAGTCCATTACAAGTCTGGACTGGGTTTGGGCTTTTACTTATTTTTTTCAAAATTTTTTAAAATTATTGTAAACTTGAAATGAGTTAATAATAATAAAGTTATTATAATCAACAATAAATTAAAGAAAATAAATATTTCAAAATAAAATAAAAAATAAAAAATAAGCAAATAAAAATTTCGAGATTTAATTTTTATTATTGAATTCTCTAATTCAAGCACTTTTTTAATTAATTAACACTTAAAAGAGAATTTAGTATTATAATTTTAAGTTTTTTATTTATTATTAATATATAAATTAGAGATTTAACTTTTCTTTTTTATTTTTCCATTAGTTTTCAAATTTAAATTCATTATTCTAATTTATAAATTTATTTTTTTAAAAAATAAAGGGCTTGCCCGGGCTTTTTTTTCCTAAGCCCTTATTCAAGCTCTAATGTGAGAGGGTTAGGCCAAAGCTCCTGAGAATGGACTGGACTGACTCAAGTTTTTTTGCCATCCCTAGAGAGGAGTGTGGATTCGTTCTACTCTAATGTTTTTTTACAAATTTTGAAGGAGTGAGAATCTCACTTTGTAGACTCCACCTTTTTTGGAGTGGGGAGTACGATTCCCACTCCCATGGGGGGAGGTGAGAGTAGGAATCCACTCCCCCTCTTCTATTTTCACCTTATTCATATTTATCTAAATAATAATATTAGACTTATTTAATATAATATTATTATATTTAGTTAAAAATAATAATTTACATTGATTATAAGTTAAAATTACTTAAAATAATAATATTATATTTATAAAGAATTAATAATATTACTATATGCTATTTTTATTTGAAAATATAATATTATTATATTTATTTAAAAATAATAGTATTATAATTATTTAATATTAGTACTTAATAATAATAAATATTTTATTCTAAGAAAATATTACTTTTGTACTATATTATTAATAATAACGCTTCATTTATGTAGCTCTTGTCAATAATTTTTTTTATTTACATAATAAAAATAAAAATTAAAAAATTATGATTTATATAATTAAAAATAATAGTATTATAATTATTTAATATTGGTACTTAATAATAATAAATATTTTATTCTGAGAAAATATTAATTTTGTACTATATTATTAATAATAACATTTCATTTATGTTGCTCTTATCAATTCTTTTTATTTATATAATAAAAAAAATTATGATTATATAATTAAGAATATTAACAATTATTATTAATTTACAAATATAATAAAATAAATATTTTATTTTTTAAATATATATTTTTATTAATTTTGTAATTAAAATTATAATTCTTTAAACAAGGGTAAAATTATAATTGAAAACCATTTACTCCCAATTTAAGACAATATAAACACAAAAATTAAATTCTGATTTCAATTTCATACTTCCATTTCAATGTAAATAAACAACTTACTCCTACTCTCACTTCATACTCTCAATCTTAAGATTCTCACTTTAATTTAAAATATAAATACTATCTTAGTTGTTTATACGAAGTTTCTACCCTATCACTTATCAACTTTGCCGATAATAGAGTTAGAAAAAAAAGGAAAAAACTTTACCGTCAACATTGTCAGAATCTTTGAGGAAATGTAAGCGAAATGATCCTTTAAAACATAGGACATGGAAGGACTACATGCGTATCGGAACTCAACGAACAAACCATATTGCTGGTTTGCGGAGCAAAAGATTGAAAAGTGGAAGCGAGTGAGCACGAAGAATTGTCGGCAAAATATTGGATTAATTTTTTAAAAAAAACATAGTTTCTCAAAAAAGCTTTTTAATTGTTTATTATGTTGCTTGGTATGAGTAATAAAAATAAAGTGTAATTTTCAAAAACTTTCCCTGAGATTTGATGTATTCTCAATTTGATAGAAAGTATTCATGTATTATTAGACACCTTCCCTGCTGTTTCTATTTTCATCTATTGACTGTTTGTTGATTAACATAAAGACAAAGTTACCCTTGGCACCTAGCATCACATTAGACTTAAAGACAAAATTACCCCTTAGCACCAAGTATCACATTAGACTTAAAAACATTTAAAACGCCCTTGAGAAAAAAAAATTAACAATAAACATTTATTAATTGAAAAAATAATTCATCAGACAAAGTATAATAAGTATGAAGACTTTAATAATTTAGTTACATTGAGATTTAAAAAAAAAAATACACAAATGTCTTAGATAATGTAAAATTGAAATTACAAACACAAATATACATGTGTATCCATATATATATATATATAGCATGTAAGTTAGACCAAATAGTATGTATGTATATGTATACAGCAACGGCTAACTTACAGAATTCTTTAAGTAACTGCCAGGCTTTGAGATTCGTTAGATTTCAAGACTTTAATCCAATGGATGTAAAGAAATGAAACCAAAGATGAAAGTGTGGTAACCTGCTAATAAAACAGTATCAATTCGGAAACGTCTGCCTATTTTGGTATTATTAGTAAATATTTTACTATTAGTTCATAGTTTCATACATTTATTAAAGATAATTTGGTCTAACTTCCGGTGTTCTACATCATATTAAAAGTAATTATGAATGACCAAGAGTAGCATGTTGGATAAAATTAAATAATAATAATAATAATAATAATAATAATTACTTTGACTTGAATTTATATGTGAAAATTTATATCACATTTCTTATAATACTACCAATAACCGTAATATTATTTGGTGACAAGACAACTTAGATAAAAAAAGTATCTTACACGTATGACAATACTTTTCAATGATAGAAATTGATTCTAAAATTAAAAAAAAAAAAATTTTTACTAGAGGTTTGTTTGTTTCCCCTTGACAAATTTTAGACTTAAAAATCAATAATAGACTTAAAAACACTTAATAAATTTTAGGATAAAATGAGTGTTTATTACTCCGATTTGCTATTTTAACCAGCCTTGAAGTCAAATTGCATTTTGCTTTATTCTCTTCCACCTCATGATAGCTCAAAACTACAATTCAAGTTTGATTTGATTTCCAAATGATGGAGATCTTATCCTAAGATTGAATGGATGTTCTAAGTTGTCTATATAAATGTACGGGGTTGTAAATTCGGAAAAGGTAGGTAATTATGAGAATGCAGCTTTGCATCTGTTAAGTGGATTCCTTCGAGTGGTAAGTTGAGAAATCATGTGTCTCTTGTAGGACATTACTGGGTGGTGAATATCTACATCCCATTGAAATCTTCTTGAATAATGAGCTTTGGTGAGTTAGATAGCCCTGTTTGTCTTATAAGACATCATTAGTTTGAAAACGAGAAATTAGGAACGTGGTTAAGTTGTAGCCTTATTGGACTTTCACAAGATGTTTGCAAGTTTGCCTTAAAAGTAGAAAGGCAACAAAAGGAGGCTCGTAGTAATAGTTCAAGAACTTCCACTCGATATGGTTCGTTTAGCTGAAGTCATCCTATTTCCTTAAAGCAAAATTCAGCAGCAAAATCCTCTCCTAGAGCGCCTCAAGGGGTGAAGTCGGTGGCAATATGAAGCAGCCAATAAGTACTTCAAACACTAATTCTCATCGTTGCTTTAAGTGTCAAGGGTATGGACATATTGCTTCTGATTGTCCAAACCGAAGAATTATCACTCTTGTTGAAGAAGAAACTGATGGTAGTGATGAAGTGACGAAGATAAAGAAGTTGCAATATGCTGATCAAGGAGACTCTCATCTTTTGAATAGCTTTAAGTTCTAATCATGTAGAAGATGAGGAAGATTGACTTCAGAAAAATATATTCCACACTAGATGCACTTCTGGAAAAGTATGCAATGTCATCATTGATGGTGGTCGCTTTGGGAATGTAGTAGCTTCTAAAATAGCATACAAGTTGAAATCAAGATTGAGACACATTCGCATCCTTACAAGCTTTCTTGGCTTCAAAAAAGAAATGAAATAAAGGTTAATCAACGTTGCCTTGATATGATGTTGTACCAATATATGCTTGTCACTTACTTTTTGGCTATCCATGGCAATGTGAACGGAAGGTGATTCACGATGGTCACAAAAAATGAAAAAAAACTGAAGTATGTTCTAATTAGCTTGTTTACTTTTGTTAGGTGCCCGTTTCAACTTTGATCTGTGTCGTTGATTGTTGATGAAAAAACTGAGTCCGGGATCTCATTGTAACTATTTGCTTCCATCTCCAAATGCTCTTTCATGATACTGATTTGATTTTTTTAAATTAATTTTGATTTAAAATTTTGAATAAGTATTTATGAATTTTTTTATTTGGTGCTCTTGTATGTTGTTTAATAAATAATATTTACAATAATAGGAAAAGGCATTAATTTGGCTACACCATTTGATCAGCATGGTAATTTTGAAGGTCGAAATGTTTGATTGAAAAAAAAAAAATCTATCCATGGCTTCTCTTTGTATTTTTTTTTAAAAATATTTAATAAAATACAATATTAAATTAAGAAAACCCAAAATGTTAACAAACAGAAGCCAAAGCTGCTCCTCCTCCAACGAGCATCCACCTCAAAATCCACCACCAAGAGAAGTCGAAGCTGCATTTCCTCCAACGAGCATCCACCTCAAAATCCACCCCCAAGAGAAGTCGAAGCTGCATTTCCTCCAACGAGCATCCCCCTCAAAATCCGCCACCAAGAGTAGCCGAAGCTGAATCTCCTCCAACGAGCATCCTACAAAGTGGCATTAAATTACTTGAGGGTTGATTTTTTTTTTTTTTTTGTTGTCACCCGTATGCAACCATTTGAACCAGTTAAATTTTCTTGCTGTTATGTACATGTGGCACATTTTTATTAAGTAATTAGTTAAATCTTAGGATGTAAGTTGCGAAAATAGAAACTTAGGGAGGAAAAAAAAAGGCTATGCATGAGTGAGAGTACTGCCAAATCTCGTTGGGACTTGAGTGTGGGAAGATGGAGTTATGAGAAGAAAAAAACAAAATAGTATATTGTATTTTATATTGTGGGTAATTAGTTGAGTCCTTATTATGTGTAGAAAAAAAAAATTTAGGCATCAGAAATTTGTAAAATGAATCAATTAATGGAGAATTAAAAGTCAGCCCAAGGTGATATTGTACTATCCTTCTCCTTTATAATTCCACTGGTGAAACTTGGTAATTTTATATGTTACAGAAAGAATGTAGTCTTTGAAAGTTATAACATTAACTTTGGTTGAGTTACTAGAAAAATATTAGTTAGTTTAAACTATTAATACCTGTCAATAAATAAAAAAAAAGGAGGCCGTTCAATGATTTTTTTTTATTAAAATACCTTCAGTGTTGTTATCTTTTTTACGAATAAATTAAATTAAAGACTTAAATGACATAAATTTAAGTTTAAAAGGATTTAATTGATTCATTTTATAAACTTTTAATTTCTGAAATTTTTCTATAAATAAGAAAGACTCAATTAAAAATTATCCAATATGAAAATACAATTAGGTCTGGCTCTAGAGTATGAGGGGCCTTAGGTGAAATTTTTTTACGAGACCTCCTTACATTTAATAGCTTCAATACTTAAAGAAACATAAAAACGCTTTAAATTTAATCAATTTTTAGCTATATATTAAATATTAACAATTAATAATATAATAAGAAATTTCAAAAAAGAAAAGTAACTGAGGAGATTTTTTTCCAACTCCTTAAGATTATTATTTTAAGAAATTATTTTTTCTTTTTACTTCAAAAGTTAATAAATAAATGTAATAGTTTTCTTTATAGAGAAGAGTGCAAGACATTTTATAATGTTAAATAATTAAGGTTTTTTTAAATAGAAAAATATTTTTTTAATTTTTTTATGAAAAAAATAAATAATGAATTAATAGTTAATACTTTTAATTATAGTTTTTTAACATTAAAGTTATTAAATATAAAATTTATGCAAAAAATTTTAATGGTAAGATAATTATTAATTAAAGAGAGAGCTAAAAAATAGACTTTCTTATTAAGTTAAAAAAAATTAATCTGAATATATTAACAAAATAAAAAAAAATCTTGTAATATATAAGAATTAAGTAATCATAACAAAACCTTCTTAACATATAAAATTTTAAACAATGATATTGTTCGCCTATAATTAAAATCACGTTTGAATACTATATATTCATTTCACAAACATCTAGCGGCTTCTCCCTCGATGATGAGAGAATCCAAAGATTTGGCTACTGGGTGTGGGCAGGTGGAGTTGGGAGAAGGGAGAGAAATGAAAAATACTATAAACTATATTGTGTTTTTATATTCACATTGTCCCATTCAATAAAAGTGTCCGGTGAAAAGTTATCTTTTTTTCAAAGATTTTAAGACCGGGCTCATAAACAGAAAATGTCAGAAGTTGCCTTGACTTCACGGAGCTGACTAAGTTACGGATTCTGTAACTTACAGGTCTGTCTCAGCCAACTCGCCATTCTTACATTTACATATTTTTTCTCTGTAATTTAAGATATTTGTGAGATTTGTTTTGGGTATGTATGTTACAGAATCTGTAACTAGTTGACCTGTTACTTCACAACTTAATTAAGCTTTTGATGGGATCCAACGGCCAAAACGTGAGTGTCTGCATATTTTTTAAGTTACAGGCGTATGTGTGGGAGAACCACTATATATATATATATATTAAATAAATTTATAATGTTAGAATTGCCACTTGATCATCCATTCATCCATTTCTCCAAAAAATTATTAATTGGTGCGTTTGGGTCATGGTCATAATATGATCACGACACGTTCTCTAAATTATTTTTCTTTTCATTTTTTTTTATGAACGAGGCTGATCCAACGAGACGGTTTATGCCTCATGCGAATACTGGAGTCCCCTACCAGCCGACGCGATCGATCTTTTGATGTTATTTCCTCCCAATTCTTGTATGACTATGGCCATTTGTCTAGTCTTTTTCAGTACTTAAACAGACACATCATGAGATGAGAAAGTAATTGTTAATGCGAAGCCATAGAACCACATAAACTAGAATATTGTATAAATTAATTAATAAAGCTTCGTTTGGTGGTGTTGTATTGTGTCTTTTATGTCGTCATTATTGTGAAGTAGAAATGTTTGTTGTGAAATAAAAATTATCAATGTTTGATAGGTAAGACTTTTAAATAATAGGTAAGAAATAATAAACATAATTATTCACTTATGAGGTAAAATTCTGTTAATTTTATAAATTACAATTGTAAATATTTATCAAACCACTCAGAATTGGAGCTGTAAAACTACGGTGGCGTTTGTTTTTTAACTTAATAACTTAAAGTGACTTAATTTAATTAATTAAGTTAATTAGATGTGTTTGTTTTTATAACTTAATAGGACTTTTCAGATAATTTTGACTTAATAAAAGAAGTCAATTTTTTTAGCTTTTTGCTGAATAGAAAAATCTGAATTAAGTCAATTAATTTCTAATGTAAAAAATATCCCTATTTTATAATTTATTTTTCATATATATTCCAAAACTCACCCATAAACGTTTATCCTACATAATCTCATTTTTACATGAGACAACTTTGAGATGAAGAAACAAATCAACTATTTCAATCATTTTGTTAGTTTTTTTTTCTTATATTATGTACTATTATTGAGAATTAGTGATAAAATTTAAACTTTATGATATTTTATATATTATAATTCTAAAATTATTATGTATTCACTTGAATATAGTTTTACTTATAAATAGTAAAATATTATGGTATTTAGTGTATTATTTATTTGGCATTTAAATTTAATAAGGGTACAAATGTAAAAATATATATTTTCAGATTTTTAAGTTTAAAAAACAAACAACTTAATATTTATTTTCAGAGATTCAGATAAAAAAAACAAACACATTATTCAGATTCAGATATTCAGATCTATTCAGAATTCAGACTAATTCAGATCTATTCAGATTTCAGACGGAAAAACAAACGCCACCTACGTCCACAGCTAATAAACAGTTAAGCCAAACAAACATACCTTATAAATACTTTGTGAACGCATTTTGTTTGATGCATGTATTTGATTTGAATTTGAAATATGAGTTATCAATCGGCTGCGATTTTGTTGGAAATTACACAAAGTTTCCCACTACCTGACATGCAATCTGTTTCAATAATGGCCCCCAAGGGCGTAGTCGAGTTGGTTGACAGTGTAATCTGTCGCCCCTCACTTGTGTGGATTATGGTTCGATTTTTGGGGGTAGGGAGGGGGTAAAAATTAATTTGGGCTTGCCCACCCCCATTTCCTTTAAAAAAAAAAAATCTGTTTCAATAATTATTCAGATGAGGCTCACGTTAATAGTTTGTTGTTAGCTGGTGTTTCATAGACAAAAATAATTAATTTTATCCATATTGTCGTTTCTTATTATAATAAAAAACTTTGCTAACGTCACATCCGAGAGCCTCCAAATTATGAACTCAGCTAGCAAATAACTTGAGGATGAAATACGATATATTTGGATCTAGTTCTTAAGAATTAGGCTAATTATCTAATTAGTATTTGCATTTTTTAAAAATGCTTAAAATATTTTTTTTCATTTTATTTCAGAGCTGTTAGATATAACATCTTAAGGACAAATAATATTTTTATTTAATATAAGATAAATTCTGAATAAATTTAATATGCAGCAAATGAGAAGTTGAGAATAATTAAGTAGGTTTAACTGAAAATTTGGGTTTAGCTAAGGTCCAGATCAAACTCTTTAGATCACCCTACCATCATCAGGTGCTTTCTATTATAAAATCTGAGTTGAATTAAAAAAAAAAGAACATTACCACAAATATTGTAGCAATAATCTCCCTCAAAATTTGGGTCAATGTCATTAGTAAAATGATAACTATTATGACAAAATTGGAGATGTGATATAAAATTATATTATGTTTGGTAAATATAATTTATAAACAATATTTTTTTATAAAACTAATAGAAGTACTATTTCATCCAACAACTATTAGATAATTCAATTTAGTTTAAAAGTCAAAGCTGTAATTTTCTTTTCAAACCCTTTCTCTGTCGAAACCTACTTTAATTCCCAAGACATCCTTTTCTAATTTCTTAAAATCCTTTTTATTAAAAAAATATAGTTCTTCCACAAAACTCTAATTATAGATTTTTTTCACACACTGTTATATGATTAAATGATATGTATTTAACTGAAAAAATCATATATATGTATGAATTAAATAGATTAAAAATAGACTAAAATAGTTCGAAACATATTAGTCATAGGCAAGAACTCTGGAACCGAGTCTAAATTTTTTTTCCCCTTTTCAATTTATGAGGGCTCAGGTAAGCGAGATATATTAATAAAAGAAAAATGAGAGAAGTTGTTAGAAAATAATTAGGAGAATTTATAGTTATTAAAGCCTCATTTATTTTTGAATATAACAATTTTGTAAATTATCAGGAGATTTCTTATAGAACTTAAAATTATGAAAAATGCAATACTGAACTCAAAAGATTAACCAAGTCTAAATCAATGAAAAATTTAGGGAAACCTTTTATTAGTATTGTTGTACGTGAATACAAGCAAACCTTTCATTATTAAATGTAAGGCAGAATTTGATAATTGTGACAACAGCACAAAAGTACTCTGATCAAGGAACAAGTTTCAGAGCTTATTCCAAAAGACAACATTGGATAAATTGTATAGGATGTAATTTGCATCGCAGAAACAACTCAAAAGGGCACAGGCTTCTCAAGCAATGTGGCGATGTAGTCTTTGATCACATAAGAGATGGTACAGTCATGATCACATAAGTAACTTTCATCACTCTGTGCAAGATTGAGAATTAATAATAATAATGAGACCATGAATTAATAATCATTATGTGATACTATATCATCCATAATTCTGCAAATAACTTGCACGGATTTAACAATTTTAGGGTCATTGGAGATCCAATCGAAGGCCTCATATTAGCAATCTATTCCTTGCCAAGAGCAGAAGCCGTTACCAGCATATTATAAAAAGTTGTCACCATTGAAGCTTGCATATACTCCTCAACTGTTGGAACGTAGCCTTTATTGCACCACTTGGCTTCCACAAGGAAGGCTTGGACTCCTTTCTTCAGCTCGTAAGCAAGTAACTAACTTCTATTAATTAAAATGTAAGTTTATGCTAGAAAGAAATTTTGGCTTCCCCCAAAGCAGTTTTAAATATATATAAGAGTAACTTACCTCTTCTATTACATATGATATACAATATGATCTTCCATTCTTTGAGATCTGCTCCTCAGCTTCATCAAATTATCAATAATTCTTTATAAATCAGTTTCATGTACTCCGGAAGTACATCTATATTGCCAATATCCCACCTGAAAACCAATATGAATAGGAAGTGCATGTTAATCTTAATTGAAATAGATACGATAAACTCATGAGCTGAAGGTTGAGTAGAGATTTCTTGGATTTGACCTTTTGATGGCATTTGTAAAGAGCTCAGCTTCTTCAATTGTACTGTAGGCGTCGTAGGTATTATCTATAATGGATACGAAGGAAATTATTTTCGGCAATGTCATTCTTCGAAAGGAGTATCAAGGATCAAAATACACTCCCATTATCCAAAAGTAGCATTCTACAATTGTGTCTCCAACATATGGCAGCTTTGTCTTCACATGCAAAGTTTTCCATCACATGAAATGCAAGCGATCCATTCATTTGAAAAATATTATCGATTGAGAATAGTTACTAAATTAACTGATCTGAGCTTGAGCTAATTTTTAAGTATGATTTAGGCTTATCAGCATATGGTATTAGAATCAAAGCTCATGTATGAGTTGGCCCACACAATCTTTCTATGTGACAAGAGCTAGATGAAAAGGTTGCACATGCATGATATGAAAACATTTCTCACATCGGCTTAAAATAATTATTGGGTTAAGAATATGAAGGTCAAGAGTGAGTCTAGGCCGCCTATGAGCTTCTATATTTAGTCTCATTGTCAAAAATTTGTTTTGAATTTGAAATTATTGATAAAAAATTTTGACTTACTCGGTGAGGATTGTTAGCTCCTTCCGGTGAAATACTTTAAGCCTGCAACAATCTAATTTTGCAAACTTGATTATTGTTTGATCTTTAGGATCATTTTCTGAGTAGACATTGATGTAATTCCTTGCCTCCAACCTTGTTAAGCCTCTGCGGAGTGGCCTAGTCAATGCATGATGTATTTTATTAGAAAGCTGAGAGCTGATTAAAGGAACCATTGATTCAAGTTGAGAGCTAATAGAAAATGTGTTTGTGTGTTTGGCAAGAAAGAAGTGTTGGAAAAATGGCAGAGAAGAGTTTAGAGAATTCAAGAATCAATTACGATTTATTTCCAAAAACAATCATCATGAAATGATTACAGTGAATGGTTTATATAGTAGCTCAAAAGTATCTTTTCTAACTAAATTGCTGAAGCTATTAGAATCTATATACAACTATACATAGTTTGTTACAAATGCTGTTAGTTTGTATTACGAACTTGACACGTTAGCCTCTGAGCTTAAATCACCAACTCAGATGTTTAGGAAGCCAATAATGCTCTGCTCGATTCTTCTTCACATACTTTGGTATTCCCCTTCAAATTGAACCTCTCTGCTCTTCTTAATTCTTTCCACACATCTAACATCTCCCCTCAAGCTGAACTTGTAGGAATTATATTCAGCTTGGTTCTCAGATAATTAAACTGCCCCATAAGTCAAGGCTTTTGTGAGTATACCAGCTGTTTAGTCTTCACTAGGAACATAGCTGATTGTGATTTGTTTAGCTCGAATCTTTTCACGAATGAAGTGTATATCTAATTCAATGTGCCTTATTTTGCCATGATACATTGGATTCATAGCTAAGGATATTGCTCTCAAATTATCACACCACATGATAGGTGTATGATCAAGTTTGAGCTTCAACTCAGTGAGTAAGGCTTTTATCCACATGACTTCAGCTGTTGTTAAGGCCAAAGCTCTGTATTCTGGTTTAGTGCTTAACCTAGAAACGACATGTTGTTTTTTTAAAGACCATGATACTAAGTTAGCTCTAAGATACACAGCATACCCTGTTACTAACTTTCTATCATCTTTATCACAAGCCCAATTAGAATCACTGAAATAATTTATTTGCATTTGTTGACTTCCTTTTAAGTAAAGTTGAAGGCCATAGTGAATTGTCCTTTTCAAATACATGAGTATTCTTTTACAGGCTTGCCAATGTTCTTCTGTTGGAGCTGAAAGAAATTGGCTTAATTTATTGCTGAGAATGCTATTTCAGGTCCTGTTAAAGTTACATACTATAAAGCCCCTACAACACTTTTATACTGAGAAGCATTTGAAATTATAGGACCTGAGTTTTTAGTAAGAGAATGTGAGGTGGCCATGGGAGTTGGCATTAGACTGCATGTTGTCATTTCATGCTTGTTCAGTAAATCATCTATGTACTTACTTTGAGATAATTGAACCCTTGTCTTATTCTTGGTAACTTCAATGCCAAGAAAATAGCTAAGCTCTCCTAAGTCTTTGAGAGCAAAAGTAGCTTGCATATTCAAAATTACTTTCAACACATTCTGAGCATTAGAACATGTGATAATAATATCATTAACATAAACTAAGACCAGTAGGAAATCACCTGCATCCCATTTGTAAAATAGTGAGGAATCAGACTTTGAATGAGCAAAATGTCATTGAGATGTCATTTCACCTCTGAACCTGTCAAACCAAGCCCTTGGGGCTTGTTTAAGACCACACAATGCTTTTTTTAACTTGCACACATGATGAGGCTTAGAAGGATCAACAAACCCCTCTGGTTGTACCATGTAGACATCTTCAACTTGCCTAGTCATCCAATTGTTCATCACTGCCAAGCCTAAGATTACTCTCACTGTTGAAGCCTTAACAATTGGACTGAAAGTCTCACTATAATCTATCTTATAAGTTTGATGAAATCCCTTTGCAACAAGTCTGGCCTTGTACCTTGACATTGAACCATCTGAGTTGTACTTGATTTTAAAGATCCACTTATTGCCTATTATTTTGATAGGGGTTGTAGGATTGACTAACTCCCATGTTTGATTGGCCTGTAGAGCATTGAACTCTTATTGCATAGCATTTAACCATTTTGGATCTTGTAGTGCTTAAGTTATTGAACTTGGTTCATATGGTTGAGTTAAAAGAGCAGTGAGGTAGGTTTTAGGTTTGAAAATTTCAGTTTTAGACCTGGTAATCATATGATGACTAAGAGGCTAAAACATGGGTAGCTAATGGATAGGAAATGAAGATAAAGGTGAGTTAGAGTGGGGTAAATTTGGTGAATTTTGATTGGATAGATTTGATGAATTATGATTTGAAGAGGAATGTGGAGAATATTGAGATATTGAAGAATTATGAGATAACAGATTACTAGGAAATTATTGTGATAGTTGTGGAGAGGTAGTTGGAACTTTTGTTGCCAAAAGAGGTGCTGGAAGAACTTGTGTTGGGGATACTGATATTGTTGTATTATTTGTATTTGAAGAACAAGATGTTGAAACAGATGAGAAATCAACACCTGGCTTCTAAGGAAAGGAAGTTTCATCAAAGGTGACATGATTAGACACATAAACTCTTCCTGAAGAGTGTAGTCATTGGCATCCCTTGTGATGTGGACTGTATCCTATGAAGATGCATCTACTAGTTCTAAATTTAAGTTTATGTTTATGATAAGGTTTAAGATAAGAGTAATATGCACAACTAAAAGCTTTAAGGAAGGAGTAGTCTGGAGTTTGATGGAAGAGTTTGAAACAAGGTGAAACATTATTCAAGACTGGAGTAGGTAGTTAGTTTATGAGAAAGACAGCAGCGTGGAAAGCATTCCATAAAAAACTAAGTGGCAGATTGAATTAAGCTAACAGTGTGAGACCAATGTCAACAATATGTATATGTTTTTTTTTCTATTTTACCATTTCGATGGTGAATATGGTGACAAGGGTGTCTAAAGTGTATACCAGAAGCTATTAATAATGATGAAAAGGATTTGAACTCACCCCCGTCTGTTTGTACAGTTTTGATTTTCCTCTCAAGATGTTTTTCAATGAAATTTTTGAAATCAGTAAAGGCTTGTACTAAATCTGATTTGGCATTTAAGGGAAAAAATCAATGTGAACCTACTATAGTCATTTAAGATTAACAAGTAATAGTAGTAACCTTGAGTGGAGGTGATATGTGAGGTTCCCTAGAGATCAGCATATAACAATTGTAGTGGTGCTGTTGTTTTGGTAACCACAGAATTAAAATGTTTAAGATTATTTTTGCCGAACTGACATGCATCACAGAAAGTAAGTTTTGAAGTTTTATTAATTCCAGCAATTGTATTACAAGTATTAATGACAGTTTTGAATGTGTGAGGAGCTAGGTGTCCAAGTCTCTTATAAAGTAGATTAGCATCAACTGGTAATATAGACATTGTTAAGGCTACTGGATTACATGATTGAAAGTCAATCAAACTGTGATTAACAAGATTAGAGAGAGTAGTAAACATAGACACAGGTTTATTGAATAGAACTTGACAACAAGAAATTTTAGAATCTTCAGCTGACATCTCTTGTATCTGATCCAAGCCTCCAGTGGCTACCCCTTTAAGCAAAAGAATTCATGTTTTCGTGGCCTTAATAACACAAAGGTTTCCAACAAAGTCAACAACAACATTATTATCGGTTAGGAGTTGAGAAATGCTTAATAAATTCTTGGTGATGTTTGGAACATGCAAGACATTGTTACGAAGTAAAAGATCATGTGTCAATGTATCAAGCATTACAGATCCAACATGTTTAATTTTTAATGCATTTCCATTGCCAACAAGAAGTGATTTTGTACCACAATATGGTTGTAGATTAAGGAGTTTACCTGAGTTAGCTGTGATGTGAGTAGAGGCTCTAGTATCTATGTACCATGATAGATCTTCCATAGCCTCAGGTGTAAGAACAGAATGAAAGTAAGTTGATAAATTGAGCTTTGATAGTCATTTATTCCATTGTAGCAGTTAAAGGCTGCTAGATTGTCAGGACCAGAATTGTGAACATAATAAGAAGGTGATTGAGAACTTGTGCCAACAATAGTAGAGTTCTGATATGTAACATGACCTTCAAAGCCACCTTGAAAACCATAACCTTTTGAGAATCCACCATATTGACCATTGCTATTTCTTCCAAAGCCATTAAAAAGCCTTTGATTAAAATTGCTTGGCAAGAAACCTCTATCATAGTTTCTAAATCTAGCTCTAAAGTTGCCTCTGCCAAAATTTCTTTTAGGCACAAATGCAGAATTGAATCTGATTTTACATTTTACAGCACTATGACCAGGTATTAAACAAATTTGGCATTTTATATTTGATTCATGATTAGTAGTATTTCCACCTTGAGCATTATTACCAAAACCTCCATTACTTCTTGGAAAACCGGAGTTATCAAATCCACCTCTAGAAGGATTTTGATTCTTTTGAGCAATATTGACAGAGAGATTATGGATTACATCAGCATTGATCTTTCATTTCTTCTATTCAATACGCATTTCATGACTTAATAATAGTGAGTATAATTCATCTAAACTCAATGTATCATTTTTAGCAAGTAGAATTGTAATAAGAGATTTATAGTCCGGAGAGTCTAAGCCAATCAAAATATATGTAACCAGATCATTGAGCTCAACTGGTTTTCCAGCAATAGCTAAACTATTAACAAGATGTTTTATCTTAGAAAAATAAGCATTCATTGACATAGATCTTTTCTTAGCAGTTTGTAATTGCATTTTAACAGGCACAATTTTGGCTTGAGTTTAAGAGACAAACATACATGTGAGAGATTCCCAAAGTTCTTGAGAAAAAACATATTGAATGATTGAGCTAAGCAAATTCTCTTGAATAGATGAAAACATCCAGCTCAAAAGTAACTGATCTATTCTGATCCATGCAGCAAAAGTAGGATTTTTAGTTCTAGATCTGGATTCACCTTGTGCTAAGCTTGAAGCTTCACTAGATTGAGTGAGATACTGATATGGACATTGATTCGTTTTAGTGATGAATCCTTATAGTCCGTTCCCTTTGATTGAAGCCAGAACTTGATTTCTCCAAACCATAAAGTTGTTATGTTCCAGTTTAATAAGAGTAACAAAATTAGAAGATTATGAGTTCTAATTTGTGTTAGCTATAGGCTTTGATACCATGATAGAAAATGTGTTTGTGTGTTTGGTAACTAAGAAAGTGTTGGAAAAATAGAAGAGAAGAGTTTAGAGAATTGTAGAATCAATCACGATTTATTTCCAAAACCAATCATCATGAAATGATTACAGTGAATGGTTTATATAGTAGCTCAAAATGATCTTTTATAACTAAATTGATGAAACTACTAGAATCTATATACAACTATACATAGTTTGTTATAAATGTTGTTAGTCTGTATAACAAACTTGACACCTCAGCCTCTGAGCTTAAGTCACCTACTTAGATGTTTAGGAAGCTAATGATGCTCTGCGCTATTCTTCTTTACATACTCTGACAAGAGCTAGTGCATGCTAGTGCTTCATCTGATATATCTTATCTGCGATTGCCTAAATGAACAGCCTTAAACAAACTTAGCATGCCGGTCACATCATTAATTAACGATGACTTGAATTTTTCTTGATCATAGAGTTATCACTTACATACCCAAAATCTGGGATCAGGCCAATTGTAGTTCAAAATATTTCCCAATCTTAATAGATTCAAAGGATTTGAATTAATTTCAAGCAATGTTGAAACTTAACTCTAGAAATCACCTTTGTCAATATATCTAATGGATTATCTTTAGTATCAATCTTTTTCACCAACAACCATTCTTGATAATCTCTCACATAATGATATTTCACATTTATATTTTGTTTGGGCATTATATGTTTGGTTCTTCCTCGAGAATATCACACTTTGGTTATCATAGAACACCTCAATGTTTTCTTGGATTACTCCTAAATTATCTAACAGCCTTCATCTACAGTGTTGAAGAGTAGTTGTCAATTGTAAAATCGATTTCCAATTAATCGGACCTCTACCTAATATGAACACATAGCGCGTTGTTGATCTTCACTTGTCAAGGTCTTTGGCAAAATCAGAATCACAATACCCAATATATGGTTGACTACAATCCTTCTTGAACAATAATCCAACATCATGTATCCACTAACCATAATCACGGCTTGAGATATGTCGGACCTTAGGCACACAATAGCATATATAAAACTATCCACAACACTAGCATATGGAATATGAGCTATATAGTCACACTTCTCTTAAGAAGTACGACATGAAGAAGAGCTTAATTTGAAATGAGGAGCTAGAGGAGTACAAATTGGTTTAGTTTTATCATTTATACTAAACTTTCTTAACAACTTTTTCAAATAAGACTTTTGAGTCAGCCATATGCTCCTATTCCTTTTGCCTCTATGAATTGCCATCCCATGTATTTCTTTGCATCACCCAAGACCTTCATCTCGAACTCAGAAGCCAGTTGCTTCTATAATCTTTCAATTTCACTTCTATTCTTCAAATTTATAAGCATATTGTCGACATGGAGGAACAAATAAATGAAAAATTTATTTTGTAGTTTTTTAAAGTAAGCATAGTGATTGTATTCACTTCTAGTGAATTTTTGCCTTTATATACATTAATCAAATCTCTTGTATCACTGCCTTGGTGATTGTTTTAATCCATATAAATATTTAATCAATCTACATACACAATTCTCCTTTCTAACAACTTTAAAACCACAAGGTTGAGTTATATAGATTTCCTCCTTTAAATATCTACATAAAAATACCATCTTAACATCTAATTTAGCCAACTCTAACAAATAAATGCTTTACAATGTTCTCCAGTTGTAAAGCATACTTCCATTCATATTTTACTTGCCTTGGTGGCTAAATATGAGTTATAGTTGGCTTAATTAGATGTTAAGATGGTATTTTTATGTAGAGATTTAAAGGAGGAAATCTATACTTTCTTTTTGAAAAAAACCTTTTGTTACAAGCCTTGCCTTGTATCAAAGAGTTGTTTGATTTAAAGAATGTTGCTTCATAGTGTAAACCCATTTATTGCTAATAGCCATTTTTCCCTTCGATAACTCTACAAGTTCCCAAGTTTGATTTTAATGAAAAGACTTCATTTCTTCTTCCATGGTTGGCATCTATTAATCACTTTCACTATTATGTATAGCTCCACTATAAGTCATCATCAATAACTAGAAGTGTATAGGTGTTGGGGTGAATCTTAAGATACGCTATGAGTGTTAGTGCGCAAGTGTACATAACAAGTAATAAAGTGATAAGTATTTGAGTATCGTCTCTACAAAGATTTATGCTATCAGAATTACTACAATAATTAATATAGTGCAAATTCAATCTAATTAAATTAAAAGCTTTTATCAACTAAACTAAAATAAGTAATCTAAATGACAGAAAATAAATTATAATAAAGTAAATTGACATGTCTTACACAAGTATATAACCACTAAGAATAATATGGTTGAGTGAATTAATCACTTAAATGGCATTGACTGTTTCCTGTTACAGTACTGTTGCTACATGAATTATTACAGCACTGGACAAAACTCTAATGCATCTTCAGCTATCGCCTATTGGACTTTTTATATCTATATATAACCTAACAATGACCAGTTACTATGCCATCACAAGATATAGCATTATGCGATCAAGGTTCCTAATAGCCTACAAAGTGAATTCCTATTGTAACGACCCGCTAGTTCCCAATCAGAATTGTGTGGCCTTAGGCACCAATTGTCATGAACCGCTTGTTCCCACTTGGAATTGTGAGTCCTTAGGTGCCAAATTTCACTCACTTAGCCTTAAGTCAGCCTGTCACACTCAAAATGCTACTGGTTTTGAAAGTTTAGAAACGTTACAGCAAGCACTCTAGCATTAGTAGGGAGGAAAGAACTTGTATTACTCGAGAAAAGGTTACAATGTGTATGTTGTCTTGTGTGTTCTCCTATATGCTCTCTTATGATCTCTATGGCCAAATGAGGCCTCATATATATAGTGTACAAGGGTGGCACACAAATACACAACTACCACATACCATATTAAATACGTAGAGATATTTACACATATAAATCTAGAGTTTTCCATGGGTTGGGTCATGGAGAGAGGCTCAGGCCATGACATTTGGTGCGTGACTACCTCAAGCCTTATTTAAGGTCGGGCTACTACCAAGTGCGGATTACGAAGGGAGACAAGTTGGCGCACGATGGCAAGGATAAGCCACAGAAGAAGGATAGTTCAAAGGATAGCAAGAAAGAGGCAAAATAAAAGTAAAATTGCTTTATTTGTGATAGGGACCTTTGGGTACGGGACTATCCGAGAGTGAGGTAAGTTGGGAGCCTGCGAACGACTTATGGCAGTTCTGAGATAAGATCCGAGACTTCCACAGCGAATCGACGAGCATGTCTCCAGATTAAGTAGGGGAGAATGTCATGGCCCGAGCCTCTCTCTATGGCTCGGCTTATGGAAGACTCTAGATTAATGTGTGTGTAAAATATCTCAGTGTAATTAATGTAGGTAGGTAGTAGGTGGTGGTTGAGCATTAGGCCACTTATTATACTATATATATGAGGCCTCATTTGGCCATAGAAGACATAGAATACATTGTAAGCCTTTTCAAGTAATAGACAAGTTCTTTCCTCCTCACTAGTGCTAGAGTGCTTGCAAGTAATGCTTCCGACTTTCGAAACCAACAACGTTTCGAGTGTGACAGGTTGACTTAAGGCCAAACAAGTGAAATTTAGTGCCTAAGGCCGCACGATTCCAATTGGGAACTAGCGGGTCGTGACACTATGCATAGTTCATCACTAATTTTAAATTAAGCATGGCCCAATTCAAATTGAATTAACCCAACTTGGAAAATTTAGTTTAAAACCAAGTATTATTTTGATATGTTCTACTAAAACAAGCTCTTTTGTCGCTCTCTTTTAGTTAGTATCGCTAAATGGGTGGTCTACTAAAATAGTGAATTAAATTAAGCATTATCAAAACAAAATGCTATAGCAATCACATAACAACACATAAAATTCAGTTAATAAACCATCAAGCGTGTCTATCACTCAATCAAAAATAAGTTTAGTTCATGATTTGTGACAAAACAGAAACAAAAATAGTTTTAGCCATCATAAACATTATCACAAATCAAAGAAAACAAGTAGAATAGAGATGGAAGTGATTGGCCTTGAAATTTCTCTGTTCTTTGCTGTTTTCTTTTTTTCTCTTGGTTATTTCTTATGGTTGATGGCTCTCCCTTTTCCTTGTGTGCGTGTTTCTTTTTATAATTGAAAACTAGGACAAACAAAAGTCTAGGACACATATTTTTTTAGATTTGGAAACTGCAGATCACATCTTTTTTTTGAGATTCACACGAAATTTTCTCCTTTGTTACTCCAAGATTGCTATAGCATTGGCTACAACATCTACATTGTTTCAGACTTATTTTTACTTTTTTGCAACCAATTTCTTTCCTCATTTTTGCAGCCTATTGCACATCATTCCTTCCTTGAAAATTGCACTTCCATTTACCTACAAATAAACACATGATCTAAGAACACAATTTATTCTAAAACAACATAATTTATTGAGAATTAACTAAAAATAGATGAGTATGCAAAATATAACTAAAATTCAATTAAAACATGTCATTTACCCTCTAAGTAATCTTGATTTAAGTCCAAAAGTGCTATAGATAACTCTTATTTTATAGAGTTATCAGTAGGCTGTCATCATATCTTTAGTAAGCTATCTGGGTTTGTTTATCACTTTTTTGGTCTTCTTTTTGCTATATTGTCATTATCGTCTTTTAAATCTTTAGTTGTTTCTTTCTCTTATGGGACATCAATAGAAATGACTTTTTTTTTCAACTATTAAGATCACCTCTAAAGTTGAACTCTTTTCTAATGTAGAATTAACTAGTATATATGGAGTTACATCAAACTCTACTTGCTACAATATCTCATTGGTCTTATTCTCCACCTGTTGAGAACTTAAAGCCTTCAGTATACAAGCTTAATTAAAGTGACATCTTTGCTATAGATAAGCTTTTTATCTTCAAGATCCCAAAGCTTTAAACATTTAACTCCATCTTTAAATGCCACAAATATAGATTTTCTTGCACCAGGATCGAGCTTATTATTTTTTATATGATAATAAGTTGGACACCCAAATAAAAGAATGGAGTAGTAGTCTTATGCATGCTTTCTAAACTATATTTCCATAAAAGTTTTACCTCCAATTATAATAGAAAGGAATTGGTTTATTAAGTGACTTGCGTAGCTCATAGCCTCAGCCCAAAACCTTTTATCTAAACTAGCATTTGATAATATACACCATACTTTCTCTAGAAAAATATGATTTATATGTTCAAACATATTGTTTTGTTACGGAGTATGTCTCACTGTCAAATGACCTTTTATAGCCTTACTCTGGCATAGTTGTGAGAATGGATCAGAAGTATATTCACCTTTATTATCAGATTATAGTACTTTGATCTTTTTGCCAGTTTGAATCTCCATCAGTTTATTCCATTTCATGAAAATCTTTAGAACCTCATCGTTTGCTTGCATGGTGTACACTTATACACGTCTAAAGAAATCATCAACAAATGAAACGAAATAATGGCTTCCGCAAATTAATATAGTTTTAGTTGTTCCTTTACATTACTGTGAACATATTCGAGGATCTCACGAGTATTGTGATTAGCTGTACTAAACTTGACCCTTGCTTTCTTGCCTACAACATATCACAGAAATTTATTTTATAAGTGTTGGTACCTTTCAAAAGTCCATGCTTCATCAAAGTTTACAGAGACTTTTCTCCAGTATATCCTAGTCATAAATGCCATAGCTTAGTGGTGTCACAGTAAGCTTTAGAAATGTTAGCTCTATCAGTTGTACCTCCTTTTAAATAGTATAAATTGTGAACTTCATTGTGAACCCCTTGCAGAATCACCATTGCTCCATATGTGAACTTCATTGTGCCATTTTCAATGATAATCTTGTAGCCTTTAGTTTTAAAGCACCTATTTAAATTAGAGTTTTCCTTAATGCTGGGATATATCTAACTTCTTTAAGTTTTTTGACCATTCCATCAAATATTTTGAGTTGAATTGTTCATATTCCCATTGTGCGACAAGGTTTTTCCTATTATAATTGCATTGGATTCTAAATTATGAAAATCTGTAAACTATTCCTTTATGGGGACACAAATGATAGGTTGTTCCAGCATCAAGTATGTTGTAATTGGTTTCTTCTCATCCACATATGTTGTATGTGTAATGTTTAAGTATAATGCACTCGACTTAGTCACATATGCTGTAGGTGTAATGCTTAGTAAATAGTTAAATTCTTCATCTTTATATGCCATATTCATTGTTATTGGTTTCTTTTTATCTTTCTTCTAAGTCTTCGGGGGTAATCTTTCCTCTAATGGTCATTTTCATGATAAAAGGCATACTCATCTTGAGTTATATTTTTGCTTCTCAATTTGGATTGAAAGTTCTTTCCACCACGCTTTTTCTTTTTCTCTATCGTCCTTTCTCTAGTTAAAAAAACCTCAGACGATGCTCTTTTGGAATGTTTATCATTATTTTAAATTTTCAAATTGGTCAATATTGTGTAGACATCCTTGAAGATAATGACACTTTTCCCATATAATAAGGTAGTTAAAAAATGACTATATTCTTCTAGAAGTGAGTGTAGTAGAATCATAGCCTTAATTTCATCCTTAATATCTTCATCAAGATCCTTCAAATCCACAAGTAACTTTTTAAATCTCAAGACATAGTTGTTCATTGACACCCCGAATTTTATTCGAAAGCCATACCTGGCTCATTGCATTAAGCCGATTTTCAAGACTTTTTAGCAGGGTACTTTTCATGTAATGTACACCATAAAGTCATAGTATACTCCTCTTCTTGCATAAGATATTTTACCTCCTTTGTCAAATAATATCTAATTTGACCATAGACTTTCTCATTCAAACGATCTCAAGTCTTTGCATCATACAAGTGTCTTTTATTTTTTAGAACAACATCTAGATCGATTTGAATAAGAGCATTTATAGCTTCATGCCTTTACATGCTGAAGTTCACTTTCTTATCAAATTTTTCTACATCGAACTTCTAGCCTTCTATAACAAGTGCTGAATGGCAATATGACAAATCTCGCCTCCAACTTAAAGTGTCTCTTGGAATAGTCTGGGTAGATCTCTCCATACTTTTGGAAGTTTTAACTTCTACCATTTTCTTAATAAACTATTTCGACCTGAAAGATCAGTCCGTATAAAAAAATGCACTCGGAAAGTTCTCAAGAAAAACTAGAGGGGTCACAACAGTCCCACTTAAAATCCAAACTCCTTAGGCTCTTATTGGCTTTGTGACAAAACTTTCTTAGACATGTATAAATCCACATAATTACACAAGCTACTGATCCTCTTAAGTTTGAACTATTAGCTCCATTTTATTTGTGAAAAATGTCGTATATGTGAACAAGATTGTACACTAAGTACGAGCCTTCGACTTTGATACCACTTATTGTGCACGGAATACAGAATTAAATGCACCAAATAATAATAGAAAAATAAATGACACAGGAATTTAACAAGGTTTGGCAATTATGCCTACATCCACAGAAGCAAGAGAAAATAATTTTTATTACTAACAATTATTAGCATACGATATTTGAGTAAAGAAACCTCACTTCCTTGAACTTAAACTTAGTATTCTCACACACACACTTAAAAGGAAAACCTTTCAATTGATCACACTCTCCAATTGCTCACTCTCAAGAATTCCTCAATTGAATTATTTCTCTCAAATTTTAAGATGATATAAAATGAAGAAATGCCCTCTATTTATATGCTTCAAGCTTACACTATTGTACCTAACCCTTTAATTGCATTTCAATAATTTTGACCACTCTATATGCATTTCAACAATTTCAGCCACCAATTTGAAATAGTCTTTCATTTCATCCAAAAAAAAAAAAAATCTTGCATCTAAAAAAGTATTTATAATTTTGCAAAAGTCTTCATGTCCTTTCTAATTTTAATATGGATAGCATCAATCAAGCTTAATTTTTGGAAATTTTTATCGGTTGACAAGATTAAAATTTTCCTAAACTTTTGATGAAGTCTTTTAAATTCATTTAGATCAGTTGTAGCATCCATTGCCTGTGTACGTGATAATTAATTGTTAGGGTTCATTGAGAAAGTTCAAGTTAGATACTTTTGCTATGAAATATACTCCAACAAAGTACTAGAAGACGTCAGTAATAATTACCACAATTTCATTTGAAGAATATACAAGGAACTTTTCCCCTAGAGGGAAGGATGATAACTAGCTCCCATACACACTACAAGAAATAGTTGTATTACCGACCAAACATTTTTTAGGGTGAAGTATACCCTTGAAAATAAACACTTTTTACAAAGGTATGGATAAATTGTTAGATAAATATGAAAAATATGTAATATTACATATTTTTCTGAGGGTAAATTTAGAGTAATTTTTGGATACCTCCTCGGAAGTTTTGCCTTGCTAATTTAGAGAGAATTTATCAATATATTGACATATTACCCTTAAACGTGTATAAGCATTAAGTGTGCCGTTTGCTCTGCTGATGAAAGTACAATAATACTCTTCACTCCACACTAAAATAATTGACAATACTTCTAGCAATCTAATTATTAGTTTTAAGTATAGACATGCTGATTATCTTTTTTGTTTAAGGCCTTCTAGAAGAATGAAAATCAAATTTGTGGAAAAAAAGCCTAATGGTGGATATCTCTCAACTCTCCTTTGCAACTTTGTTGCCCTCATTGAGGCATTGCTATGAATTAATACTGCTGAAACTTTCTTTAAACTTTCAAAATTTTCTTGGAAAATTTCTATGTTACTCAAATATCAAAGGCATTGAAGTAAAGCAAAAGCATACACCTATACTACAACCTCTGGTATCCTTCAACTCTAACAAATGGACTCCTTCAACTTCACTTTCATTGTAACCACCACCTAGTTCTAGTTCTTGCCTTCGACCCTAAACTGCCCAAAAATAATTCCAAAATCCCCATAAAGTCCTCATTAAAAGTGCTCCCACACCCTAGGTCCTTAAGTGACAGCAGTGACATCACTGAACCTAAACACAAATAAAAAAAGCACAATAGCCCTTTCTTCAACAACAAAAGCGCACGAATCTGGAAATAAAGTAGTGGTAATGAGGTCGAACCCAAAGGTATTGCTTTAAAATTGAAAAGTCTAATTTAAATATAAATTAATATTAATTCTAACCTAATTGACCAACTTGAGTTTTAAGAGAAATTAAACTAATTATACTAATAAAAAAATTAAAGCAAAGGAAATTTACTAAGACAAGGGTTACTAAGATTTTAGAATCCATCACTATTCAACTAATAATTATCTAATTATCAATTACTCCTTAATTTTAGAGTGACAACTTGAAATCAATTTATGTCATCTCATGGATATAACAATTAAGCTCAATTAAAATTTATCTTGTGTCAATTCTTTTTTTCGCTTAATAGTATGATATCTAAGCATCCAATGTAAACGTATTGAATAACAAAAAGTTAAAGTTTTTCTAAGCACTTTGTGTAAACAATTTAATGAAAGACATGCAATCAAAGATAATCGTATATATACTTTACAGATCCAAGCATAGATTTAGTCAAATATTAATCCCAACAATCAATAATGCACGATAGAATTGGTAAAAAGATTTAATTATATCTAGCTAATCACGTGAAACAAGAACCATAAATATGAAAGAACCTATGTAAGGAATTAATTAAATAAAAAATAATTATTTGATTGAATAGGGGTTCATCCTTAACCTCAATATAAGAAAATTAGTTATACATATTTGGATTGAGAGTAACGAACGAAATAAAACTAGCCATGAAAAATTGAAGTGTTGTTTCTACTATTTTCTTCTCTACTGAATGTTGTTTCTTTCCTACATCTGTTCTCATCTCCTCCTTGTATATTGTTATAAGCCAAATTCTTAATGGATTATAATGTTGATCTTATAATATTGATTTTGATGATGACAAAACTTATATGTTCTTAATCAAAATGTTGGGGCTATTAAAATGCATTTCTTAAAGCCATAGACAAGTTTAAAGAAAGCTTTATGGCTGTTAACTTGAGCAAAAAAACCTTTTCTAAACAAAAGTTGTCAAAATATAGATTCTGGAAGTTAACGGTAAACCGTTTACTAGAAAACAGTGAACCGATAATTTACAAAAAGAAAATTGTCTTTGTAAATCCTGCACCGTTTATCTGAGAAGATTCTAGAAATTAACGGTGAACCGTTTATTACAAACGGCTAACCGATATTTTACAGAAAGAGAGTTTTTCTAAATCTCAACTAAATTTTCTTTGGCAAGATTCTGGAAATTAACGGTGAACTGTTTATTGTAAAACGGCGAACCGATACTTTACAGAAAGGAGAAAGTTTTTTAACCTTGAGCCGTTTAGCAAAAACGGAAAGCTAAGTTTGTTTTGCAGGTTTCTGGAAATAAACGGCGATCTGATAACTTTAAACGGTAAACCGTTTATTTAAAATCTATGCATAACGGCTATTTGGACAAGTCAAAATAGTTAACCGATAGCAGCAAACGACGATCCGATTATTCTCAAAAAGTCAACAACGACTAGTTTTCAGCTCCAACTATAAAATAGCTCAATCAAACTCAAATAATATGAGATCCAACAATTATCTTTGAGCTTGCTATTGAGAAAACAATCTCTTTTGAGCTTTAAACTTGTTTTATTTCATTGATTCACACTTTGGGATTTAAATTGTAATCATATAGTTTGTGTGAGAGATAGATTAATTATAATCTTTATTTTTGAGTGAATGTAAGTGTTGGGATACACTTGGGTTAAGAGATTAGGAATAAGCTCTTGTTGTAAAGATTCATTGACACCTTTGAAGTCAATTGTAAGTGTCGTTGAAGCCTTGGAGGCTTGCTTAGTGGAATCCTCAAGCACGGTGAGCTTGGAGGCGTGGACGTAGGCGCGGTTGGCTGAACCCCGTAAAAATCTCGTGTTTGATCTGTCTTCCCTTATCTTTTTAATTTAGAGCATTACTAAAATTATTGTTTTTGTTTTTTATTAAGACATTAATTTAAATTGTTGTGTGGTTTTATTTGCTTAATTTTTAAGAACCCAATTCACCCCCCTCTTGGATAGCCTAGTCAGTATTTCATATAATTACAATACTTGTAAGTCAAGTTAACAACTCATAAGGTAAAAGAATCAAATAACTTCCTTTTTAAATTAGTTGCCACGCCACCATAAATTTTGTTCCCACTTGTAATTGCTCGGGCCTTTCACTTAAGGTAAAGCCACCAGTGTTATGCTTAAATTCTTCTCCACGTGGCTGTCTTATCTTAGTCCTTTACTTGCATAATAAACACTTGCCTTAATAGTGACATTAAGAAAATCCTTGTGCTTATTCCTTTTTGTCTTCACGTGCTGGATTAACTAATTGCTTTGATCTTTTGGGCTTGGATTCCATTAATTTTTGGCTGTATTTTTGTCTTCTAATTTAATCTTCATTGCTTCCCAATTTGAACTTCTTCATGCCTTTTTTATCCATAATCTCCAATTAATTCCCTATTTAATAAAATAATTCAATTAATTAAAAATAACAAATAATAATAACTATCAAATATATAATTAATAGTAAAATATGTTTGTTAATATGCTCATCATAGGGCACACAAAATTATGGTATTGATAAACACTTTCACTTTTTCTAAGTAGATGAATCTAATTGCTTGAACAGTTAAGCTATTGCCCTGCATTGTTTTTTATACGATTCTTCTGCAATTATATGGCCAAGTTGGAAAGATCACCCTTCACTGACCTCAATTGCCAAATGAAACTTTAATGCGTATACTTGTTTAGGGGGTGATATGTCAATATATTGATAGATTCTCTCTAAATGTAGCAACTAGCAAGGCAAAACCTAAGGGCAAGTATCCAAAGATTATTGGTAAATTTACCTTCATGATAAAGAAACTTTCTTAGTAAGAAATTGCAATGTGCAACTGAAAATTACTTCTAAAATTGGAAAAATTAGATTTCAAGCCCACATTTAAAAAGCCCCATCATAGAAGTCGTATGTGACTAAACTTACAAATGCACTATACGTAATAAAATAGTTAGATAAATTTAAGCTATATAAATAATTTAAAAAATAAAAATAAATGTTTCCATGTCAGCCAACAATGATCGTCGAGTTTTCTTATCTTCAGCAGAAATCATAAAGCTAGCTCTTCATTGGCGACAATCATCGAGCTTTATTCTTGCTTCATAATTCATGAAGCTAGCTCTCTGTCACCGGCTACTAAAATCTCCCACAAACAAAGGTAAATTTTGCGCGCATAATTGTGCTTAGTAAAAGTCTGCCTAAAGGTGGGATGTGTGTATAAGTAGATTGCGCTTTGCTCAATAGTGGGATGTAGTTAGAAGCAGGTTGTTCTTAGCAACAGTTTGCCTCACACAACTAGCCAATCGTGGTGTTCTTAGCGATCAACCAAACCCGACCCAAATTCTATACTTTTCTATAACTGTAAATAAACTAGAAATTTCTAGGCTTTTGCACTTTAGTCTTTAGCTAGATTTTTAGGCAAGTTTGCAACTTGCATGGTGAGCTCTAGAATTCAATATCCAACACTATAAATAGCCTACTACCCTCGCCATTTTTGCACACCACACCAATAATTTCCAACACCCACAACACACCACACACACAAGCTCTCAAGCTCTCTTGTAAAAAGATCTCTTGTAATTTTCTTTTTATGAGTAATAAAATTATATTTGACCATATTGCTCTCGCTTCTCTTTAGTATTTCTACAAGTATCCTTCTTAGCTATTCTAAGAAGTTTTCTAGGCTTACATAGCAACTTGTGTGCTAAAAGTCGTCTAAGTGCCGTATGAGGTTCCTATATAAAATACCGATCCTCTGATAAGTGGTGTTAGAGCTAAGATTTGAACTCATGCAATCTAGCTCACGAGTAATGGCCAACCCTCCTAGCACATCATAAGAGGGCGTAGTTAGTGTGAAGTCATTTGAGCTAACTTGTGGTCCCTAGGAGGGATGCACACAAGTTAAATCCTGTGACAACTCTAAGGCCACTTCCGCAAATGCCTTGGAGCCTCGTGTCACCACGCTCGAAACTTCTATATCCACTGTCTAGGACACCCTCGATATTTTGGAGGTGAAGGTTGATGGTCTTGAGGGTGAGTATGGCGAATTCACAATAGCAACCAAGGCCCTCATGCAAGACCAAGCCGACTCTTTTCGAGAGGAGTTTCGAGCACTATATGCTGAGCTGCTGAATTTGCATAACTTTGTACAAAGTGAGCTATGAGCGATCAATGCAAAGCTTGAGGAAGTCCACTCGGATTGGGCTTGGCACAAGTGCACACTCTCGTGAGTGATGCTTTCCAAATTGACATGCCAAAGCCTGACACCTATGATGGTGCATGCAACGCCATCGTTGTGGACAACTTCTTTTTCGGGCTAAAACAATACTTTGATGCCATGGGTGTTTGAGATGAGGCATAAAAGGTAGACACTACGCCTACGTTCTTTTAAGGTACCATACAATTATGGTAGTAACGGAAGTATGGCTAGATAGGTAAAGGCATATGCACCATTAACACATGGGCTAAGTTTCAACGAGAACTCTGCAAGCACTTTATTGTGAGCAACGTAGAGAAGAAAGCGTGAGCGCGCCTATGTCGACTCCAATAAATGGGTAGCGTCTACGATTATATCAAAGACTTTAATACTATAATGCTTGAGATAACGGACATATCCAATAAGGACTCTCTTTTATACTTCCAAGATAGCCTCAAGGATTGGGCCAAGGTGGAACTCGATATGCGTGGTGTACAAACTCTCAATGACACCATCGCCTTTTCAGAATCACTTACCGATTACTCCTCTGAACTAAAAGACAAGAGGCTTAGCCATAGTACAGGTGGAGAAGAGGGCTAGAAGGACAAAAGCCATAATTACAAGGATTGGGGGCAAAAAAGCCTCTTAGTGGCAAGAGTGAGCAAAACAAAGAAAGTTAGAAAAACAGCTGTCTAAACCTCAAAGCCCAAGCTTCATATGTAATGGCCCTCGTTGGGTATGTGACTGTCTAGATAAGAAGTCGCTTAATGCACTTGCTACTCAGCTTAAGGGCCACTCCACACTATCAACGGAGGAACACTAATATAACATGGGTAATCTTCAACGCCTTGGCACACTCAAGAGCCAACCATTGGCATCCATGAAGAAAGGGCTCATACATGTAAGTGCGTCCGTTAATGGCCACGTCATGCATGTGTTGCTAAACACCGAAGCGACGTACAACTTTGTCTTGGAAGATAAGGGCAAGTGTCTAGGCCTTAAGTGACCAAGAAAGGAAGCACCATGAAGGCTGTAAACTCACCCGCCAAGCCCATCGTGGGCACTGCGTAATGCGTACGCATTACACTCGAGACATGGAGTGTAAAGCTTAATTTCTCCATCTTGCCCATGGATGGTTTCAAGATGGTCAATGGCATGAAGTTCATTGACCAAGTGCATGCGCTCCTACTACTGGCTATAAAAAGTATCATTGACTGGAGTAAAGAATGCATGGTTCCTGCTGAGTGCTCTAAAGTTGTGGATAAGACACTCTCGGCCATACTATTCAAGAAAGCTTTTCGGAAGGACCCTAACTTTTTGGTCTCCATCTAGGAGTTGAACAAGGGAGAAGATCGTAGAGATTCGCCAAGCCAAGTTCTTTTACTCATCCAAAAGGTCGTTTACACGTTCGAGGACGTCATGCCTCCGAAGTTTTCGAAGAAGATCCCATCTCGATGAGAGGTAGATCATAAGATCGAGCTATAATAAGGAGCAAAACCACCAGCCTTAGCACCTTACCGCATGACGCCATTCAAGCTTAACGGGTTGTGGAGAAAACTCAAGGACTTGCTAGACTTAGGCTATATCCACCCATCCAAGGCTCCATTCGGTGCACTTATGCCCTTCCAAAAGAAGAAATGTGGCTCATTGCAAATGTCCATAAACTATAGAGTGCTCAACAAGATTACGATCAAGAACTAGTATTTGATCCTTTTGATAGTGGATTTGTTTGACCAACTTGATAAAGCACGGTACTTTACCAAGCTCGACTTGTTGTCTGAGTGTTATCAAGTGTTCATCACCAAGGGAGATAAGCCAAAGATGGTATACATGACCAAGTACAACTCTTTTGAATTATTTGTTATGCTGTTTGGCTTCACCAATGCACCGACCACATTTTGCACTCTTATAAATAAGGTTTTGCAACCATTCCTTGACTGCTTCATTGTTGTGTAGTTAGATGAGATTGTGGTGTATAGTATAACACTCGAGGAACATACGCAACACTTGTGGCAGGTTCTCCAAGTAGTACGAGAGAATGAATTCTACCTTAAGATGGAGAAATGCTCATTTGCTCAATAAGAAGTGGAGTTCTTCGGCCACAAAATAACGAATGGGACACTCATGATGGAGAACTCAAAGATGAAGGCCATACTGAAGTGGGAACCTCCCACAAAGTACTCGAGCTATGATCCTTCCTTAGATTGGTGAACTACTATTACCGTTTCATCAAGAGATATTCGGTTAAAGTGGCACCCTTGACCAACTTACACAAGAAAAACCATACATGGCATTAGTTCAAGGAATGCTAACACGTATTCGAGGAGTTTAAGAAGGCTAGAAGAACTTGTTCTCATTTTTTTAAACCATACAAAGCCTTTCAAAGTGTAAACAGATGCCTCTAGCGAAGTCCTTATGTCAGAAGGCCACTCTGTAACGTTTGAGAGCCGAAAGATAAATGACACAGAATGCCACTACACTGTGCAAGAGAAGGAAATGACCACAATCCATTGCCTACGCGTGTGGAGACATTACTTACTTGGCTCACACTTTATGATCTTGACAGATAACTTAGCCACGAGCTATTTTCAAATGTAAAAGAAGTTGAGTCTCAAGCAAGCACGATGACAAGACTTCCTTGCCAAATTTAATTATCGGCTTGAGTATGAAAGTCCAGAAAAGGCAACATCGTTGCGGATGGCTCTAAGTCACAAAACAGACTTGAAGACTCTTAACATGAGCCAATCGAAGTCCAACCTTGTCTTACAGATCAAGAAAGGTCTCTAATAAGGCCCTCTCGTAAAAGACTTTGGGGACGGTACTTAAAGGCAAGATAAGGCGATCTTGGAAAAAGGAAGACATCCTCCTCACTAAAAATGATCTACTCTTCGTGCCTAGGTGGGAAAATTTATAGAAAGAGGTCATCAAGGAATGGCACTACTCGAAGTAGGTTGGCCATCATAGAATAGAGCACATTACTGTATTAGTCCAAGCCTCATACTTTTAGTTGTGCATAAAAGATGACATCGAGGCCTACATGCAAACTTGTCTTGTGTACCAACAAGATAATGTGGATCACCAATTTCTAGTAGGATTTTTGGAGCCCCTGCAAATAGCATCAAGGTCATCTGGAGTGTTACCATATACATTTTCTTAGCCTTGCCAAAGTTCAAAAGATGCGAAAGCATCCTGGTCATGGTTGACCGTTATAGCAAGTATGTGACATTTATTGCCACACCTATCGATTGTAAAGCGGATAGAGCAGTCTGTCTCTTCATCAAGCACATTGTGAAGCTATGGGTAGTTCTAAAAAGTATTGTGAGTGATCGAGACTCATGATTCATTGAACACTTTTAAATGAAGCTCTTTAAGATGTTGAGAACCGATCTCAAGTTCTTTACATGCTTCGACAGCATACTCGAGATGTATCTTAGGCATTACGTAAGCTATCTTCAGTGAGATTGGGCTCAATTGTTAGATGTTGCCCAATTCTCCTACAATCTTCAATACAGTGAGGCTACGAACAAGAGTCTATATCTCAACAAGGCCGCACAGAGAATGGAAAAGTGGGCTAACTTAAAAAGATGCCACATCAAATACAAAGAAGGTGATCTAATCATGGTAAAGCTCTTACCCCCAACAGTTAAAGACGTTGCGGAAAGTCCACAGTAGTGAGACGATACAAGGGGCCTTTCCAAGTAATGCGACATGTTAGTAAAATTTCATACCTACTCCAACTTCCACCAAGACTCAAGATTCATTAGGTCTCCATATAAGCCTACTTAAGCCATACCATGGGGATGCGGAAGACCCAAACTGTGATAAGTCAAGATGTGCCCTAATCGCAGTAGTCATTGCAGATGACAAGGACATGTAGTACATCCTCATCAATTGAGTAATTCGTAGAAGGGGCATATTGACGTACAATGAGTACTTGGTGAAGTTGAAGAACCTCCTCGAGAGTTAAGCCACATGGGAATGCGAAAAAGACCTCTTTCAATTCACAGAGTATGTTTAAAAGTACAAACACGAGAACATGTTGAGGACGTCGCGAGCATAGTTGGGGGAAGAATGTCACATGCAGCTTAAATCTCCTACAAACGGAGGCTAATTTTGCGTGCACCATTACGTGTAATAAAAGACCGCTTAAAGGTGGGATGCGCTTAGAAGTGGAGTGCACTTCACTCAACAATGGGATGTACCTAGAAACGGGTTGTTCTTAACGACGGGGAGCCTCATACAACTAGCCAACCGTGGTGTGCTTAACTATCAACCAAACCCGGCCCGAATTCTAGAATTCTCTACAATTGTAAATAAGCTAGAAATTTCTAGGCCTTTGCACCTTAGTCTTTAGGTAGATTTTTAGGCAAAGTGGCAACTTGCATGGTGAGTTCTAGTACCCACCTACAATTATTTGACTTTTAGATTTTGACATCGGATGGTTCACATTATTCACTTGAATTGTCCCCTGTTGAATGTAAGCACCGCTCTCTCTCTTAACTTCATCTTCGTCTTTATGTTATTTTTATTTTTTTAGCTATTTTGGATTAGGGTATGGTGTCCATGTTACTAGTGATTGACTCAGTGAATTATGCATGTTATATAGTTGTTAAATTCGATTTAATGTAAAGTTTTGACAGACTTTCATATATTGCTAGTGATTGATTAAGTGAATTATGTATGTTGCATATTTGTTAAAATCGGTTTCATGTAATCTTCCACTTTCTTTTGCTTGTTTAACATTTAGGTGGTTGTTGAAAATCCTCAATGAGCTATGAAAACGTATATGGTTCTTTATTTAAAGTTGGAAAACTTGGCACTAGCTACAGGCAAAAGAAACGTGCAATTTAATATATATGTGGCAATTTCTATCACTTTTATGGAGAGATTAAACAAATTTGCCTCAACAAGTAGTGTTATACATCTTATGTAGTCTAGTTTGTAGCAGTAAGTTAGAAAATGTAAGCCATATTTGTATAATTTATTTTACCATCATAAAGGCTTAGAGTTTTCTAGTTGTACAACAAATTTGTTGATTGCCCCTTGCCTAGATAAGGTAGATCTAACAATAGCTTCTTTTCATTTTGTTTTGTAATGTGTAAGCTTTTTCCATCTGATTTGGTCATGCAATAATGTTAGATGGTGCAAATTATGCCTTGTAGTGCTAGAAATTACCTTTAAGCTTTTGGAGTTATTTTCCTATTACAAATCTTAATTGTTTTTTTAAAATTTTTGATGTTTTTGGTGAATGGCGACTTAACAAGGATATTGTGATTCAATTATACCATTTGGCATAATGAAATGTTAATGTAACTGTTCTTAGTTCATTATACTGAGGTAACTTCTCTTACCTTTACTGAATCTTCACTTTATGTTCCCAACTTCTAGAAGACACTTGTGGTTTGAACACAGATACTTACCTGCTGCTCCTGTTCAACTCAACACAAGCAAGTGATTATCATGCCTAAACTTGAGTGTTTTCTTTTTAACAACCATCCTAGTTTCTTGCTTGATATGTGTGAGCATAGATTTCTTTTCAATGCCTCCATAATCTAATGATAATTTTTTTTAAAAAAAAATTGTAGTACCATGATGAGCTCATGGCTTATGCATAGCAACTTAGATTCAATTCTTTTGTATGAACTTCTTTATTATTTAATGGGATTTTTAGTCCTGATAATATTCTAAATCATTCATGCTCTACGCAACTTAATGACTACTCATGCATAATGATCATACATACAATCAATCCCTTAGTGACATTAAGATCAAAAGAATGAGTCTCTAGCTTTACATTTCCTTGATCATCTTCAACTATTTTTAACTTCTTTGAATAATGTGTTATCTCAAATTGTTTTCACCAAGGGCATGTTTTCATGTGATCGTTCAAGTGTCTTGTTCCATCTCTAGGACCTCCAACATAGTCTTTATTGCAGTACTTATAAAAGACTCTTATTTTTTCATTTTTTGTCTTTCTCTCAAAATGTTTCCGGACCACTGATCTTAATCTTGATGTTAAATCATTGTCTTTGGCATTTTGTTCAACAATATGCACATCATTATTATCTAAACATTCATTCTCCATTGCTGGAGTTGCCATCCTTTAAAACAAAAATAAAACAACAAACCACAGCTCAAATAAATGAATTAAACATAAATTAACTTTTTACAAACATCAAACCATATAAAACAAAAGTAATAATAATATGGGACCACAAGAACCTTTATAAATTTATCTGATTAACTAATATATGCAGATAACAAATTTTAAAACAAAATATTACTGAAACAAGTGTAATAATCATTATAATATAACAACTTCAATGAGATCATAGTATATAATATAATAATATTTAACAAATATGAATTATATGGAAAGAGCACAAAACTATGAACACAAAAAAAAAAAGCCAAATTATGAAGGTTAACTTATGGCGTGGAGGCTAAAAAATGAGAATTTTGTGGATGAACTAGCAATAGAGGCATAGTGGGTGGTTGCTTGGGAACTTTTGTGGCAATGTGAAATTTTTATGGTGAGGGCGAGGGGCGTTGGGCAGTCGACAATAATGGTGCAATGTTAATTTGAGAAATTAGACGAGTTTTAAAGGGTAATTACTGCTATAAATTATTAATTTTAATTGTGACTTTTTCACTTTCTATTTTAAATTATAATATTAATGAGAAAAAAAAAATGGGACGGGATTTTATGGTTGGTCCTCCTCCCGTCCCATAAATAAAAGTGGGATTTATTTTTGTCCTTATCACATCCCACTTTAATTTGGGATATAAAAATATGTCCCAATCTCACTTTAATCAATTAGTACTTTTGATTGATTTTTATGAATTTTTGAAATTAATGAAGCTACTTTTAATGCATTTTGTGTATTATTTGTTAGTTATCGTATATTCATAACATAGAAACTTCAAAAACTAAATTTAGATTTTCTTGTATTTATGGAAAATGAGAAGAAAAAGCTCATAAAATAATATTACTGAATAAATAAAGGAGAACACTCAAAAAAGAATAAAAAATATTGATGCACATTTTTGACTGCCTATTTAGTATTTTTAAGGGCAAATGCAGTTGGAAATGTGTAATTATTTAATTTCCAAGGGATTATTTACGAGTGAAGTTAATGACATTTTCGATCATAATACTATGAAAAAAAGATTTTTTTTTTCGATGACTCATTAGAAATTGTATTTTTCCAATGCAACTTAATATGATGATGATCGACAGCGTGACTCTCTCGGAAATGATTTTTTTCCGAGGGTATATGTACATTTCGGAGAGTAAGTGCCGGAAAATGGCTTTTTTTTATTGTAGTGACCGTTGACGCCTGCTGTAGCATATTATGAATTGATGAAGCAGGAACTTCAGAATCTTGGAGAGCCATTTTCTTGTTAATTAGGGCTGGCAAGCTAGTTTACGATATAATTCCTTTAATCTTAAATTGCTTCAACGACTTGTATGAGCTTTTGTATCTATAGCACATTTTCTGATTCTTAGAACTGCATAAGAAATTAATTTCTAATATATAGGTGGGACACCAAGATCTTACTAGGGAAAAGGGTTGTGATCTTACCAGGGAAAAGGTTATAATAATCAATCAATGTTGTGATTATGTTTATTATTTTCATTTCAATAAGTTTATTGTTATTATTATTATTTTTGGGTGTAGCGTAGAATAATCAAAAGCTTAACCACTTCATCTTAAATATATGTAACCTTTCAGCTTTTTGATATGTGCTAATTGTTTTTCCTTCAAAATCCAATCTCTCAGACTAATTAATTAACTAACTTGCTCTTTTTCTTTTTCTTTTTCTTTTTTTTCTCTCTCTCTTTTTTATTTTTCCCCTTCATTCTCATATTATTGAGTTTAGTGTGCCATTAGATAAAAAATGGTTGATATATACGAGTTTATATACTAGTTTATCTGGATGGTTAGTCTTTAATTTAGATGCCTAAATACCTTAGGTTCACCATCAATAGATGATGTTAAAACTGTGATATCAAAATTAAGACTTGTTAGTTGAGCTCAACATCGAATAAAAAGATTTAGCTAATTTTATTTGATGTCATTTCTCTACCAATAGGGGTTTGTTGAAGAAAGATTGTCTCACATTTTTTGAAAAAATAGGTGATATGTGAACTCAAGTGGTGTTTGGTTTTTGTTCGAAATTTAAATAGATTTGAATTAATCTAAATTCTAGATATAACTAATTGCCTAAATCTGAATTGTATGTTGTTTTTTATTTGAATATCTGAAAATAAGTATGAAATTACTTATTTTTTTAACTTAAAAACTAAAAACAAATATTTTTACATTTGTATCCTTATTAAATTTAAATATCGAATAAATAATATATGGACCTTGCAATGTTATAGCTTCTATTAATAACATAGCCAATGAGAAGTTTACACACTTGTCGGAGGAGAGAAGAGAACCTATTAATGCAAGGTCACATGTCGAAGAAGCTGTTACTTGTAGAAGCTACAATTTAGCCAAGTCCATGATATATATATCTCAAAGAACATAAATATTTTAATATATTTATAAGTAAAAGCATGTTCAATCGAATAAATAATGATGCAAAATATAAGATGCGATTATTGATTGGTAAACGTGTATGGGTGACTTCTCGAATAAGCAAAAAGAATAATTAGTAGGGATTTTTTAATATTAGAAATTAGTTAGTTTATTCACATTTCTCTATTTAGTAAAAAATTAAAAAATTAATTTATCTTATTAAGTTAAAATTATTTAAAAAATCTCATTAAATTATAAAAATAAAAACTTCTAAATAATTTAATTAATTCAATTAAATCACTTTAAATTATTAATTTAAAAAAAAATACCCTATCACTTTAGGAGTCGTCACTTCACCAGCAAGTGGGACTCATGACTTCCACTATAACCAAGAACAATGAGCCGCCCAAGCACAAATTTCACGTGAAAAAAAAGATTTGACATGTTTGTTCTTTTTTGTTTTTTGGTTTGAATGCTCTTTGCTAAAGCGAGAATTTTGATGAATAAACAAAAGAAAACATCAATTACAAACAAATTAGGGGACGTAAAATAATAGGGAGCCTATATCCGCTAAAAGTGACATGACATTGACATGTTACCACAAACAACCATTAATTAATTTCTTTTAATATATCATTAATTAAATTTGTGATCAAGTAAAAGCAAATTGATATAATTATTCAGACATATCGAAAGAGAAATTAAGTCAAGATTGACGGGCGAAATTATAATTTCCAAGGAACTTTTTATGAGATATACTAAATTAATTATGTTGAATTATGCATACGGACTCCACCCACAACAGTTGGGAAATAGAAGAAATTTTAGGTAAACTACCATTTTGTTATGAAATTTTTGGTCCAAATTGGAGCTATTTATAATGAATAAACTCCTTATTATAATAAGTTATAATTTTTTTATATCTCATTTTAAGAAACTTGCCTCTATATAGTAATAATTATCTGTATATTACAAAAATATATGTTTTTTTAAAATTATTTCTTTCTCTATCGTCAATGACTGTACGTATTATTTGGCATGGTCCATTAATAAGTCATTAATATAATGCGTATTTTACCTTTATATCATTTGTACTTAGGACAACTAATAAAAATAATATTGTTTTGTAACCATACATCTATTGAATTATAACCTCCTCATAGAAATAAAATTAGTTGATCACAACATTATGATTATAGAGGAGTTTTATTGTATCAATTGAGTGGATGTAATGCTCTTTTGCCATTAGTGGGGAAAAAAAAGTCTACTTAGCTTTGGAAATAAAGTTATGAGTATTTTACCAAAAGAGTAATGCTAGGCATCTTAACAGTTGAGTCCCAATTAGAGTCCCAATGATGTAAGGATGGCAATTAAGTCTGGATTTTGCCTGGATCCAGAAAAATCCAGATCAACATATTAAAAAATGTAGATTCAGATATGAAAATTTGTGATCTGCACAGATTCAGATTCGGATGCAAGTGCATCTTGAAAACGAAATACCTAGATCCGGATAAATTTTATCTTAAATTAAAAATATATATTAAAAATTAAATGAAAAATTAAAAAATAAATTTTATTTATGGGTTTATGATGTTGTTATGTATTATTCATGTTGAATTATTGATTGTTGGATTGTGATTAAATTTATTTGAAATTATTAAGTAAATTATTGAATTTTATTTTAAATTAAAAATTAAATTAGAAATATATATTAAAAATTAAATAAAAAATAAAAAATAAATTTTATTTGTGTATTTATGATATTGTTGTATATTATTCATATTGAATTATTAATTGTTGGATTATGATTGAATTTTATTTGATATTATTAGGTAAATTATTGAATTTTATTAAAAATTAAAAATTAAATTTTATTTGTGGATTTATGAGATTATTGTATGTTATTCATATTGAATTATTAATTGTTGAATTATAATTGGATTTTATTTGATATTATCAGGTAAATTATTTAATTTTTAAATTATATCTTAAATAATTGAATTTTAATTTGTATGGATCAGAATATCCAAAATATCTGCCTGTATCCGGATCCACATCTTTCTTTGAGGATCTGGATATAGAATTATAAATATGGATTCGGATCCGGATGCACCTACATTTGAATCTGGATCCGGATTTTGCCAACCCTACAATGATGTGCCATGCATCTATTAGATCAAAAAGTTGAGTGGATATAATGCTCTTTCACCGTTAGTGGGGAAAAGAAAGTCTATTTAGTTTCGAAAACAAAGATATGAGTATTTTACTAAAGAGTAATGTTAGGGATCTCAACACTTGAGTCTCAATTGATGTGCCATACATCCATTGGATGATAAAATATTAATTTTACTAGTTGAAATGCTCAATTTGTTAAGGTTTGTCAAAACCTTGTATTAAATGATCAAGGAAAAAAATGATCATTTTAGTATTCTCCAATCCCATATGAGTGAAAGAATGTTATTTTTGGATTCTAGAGGGTCAAGAACCTTAGAATAGGTAGTAACTAGGATTAAATTGGAGATAAAATTAAGAATACATATTTGGTAGATGTTGAAATCTAGTTTGGTAAGAGTACAACGATGGTGCAAATTAATTAAAATATGGAGGGGAAACATTTATTAATTGTAGTACAGGAATACAAGTAAAACTTTATTAATTGTAGGTTGGAATTTGATAATTGTGATGACAGCAGCACATAAGTACTCTGAGGAACAAATTGTAGAGTTTACTCCAAAAGACAACATAATAGTTTATAAGGTAATTATTCACTGACCACCTGTTTTTCATGCTATTTTAAAAATACACAATTTTTCATTTTTTTGCCTAAAATGCAAGCTCTTATAATGTTACAGGCATCATAGGAGTAAAATTTTCATTTAGTAAAACGTTAAAAAACGACATCGTTTATGCATAGGTAGTCTAAGGCCTAGTTTTAGATCAAATTCGAATCCAATATGAAAATCCCATCAAATTGCACAATTGAAAATTAAAAATTTGAATTAAAATATAATTACAAATGAAATTCGCTATTCATTGTCCTTAAAACCCTAAACTCTCAAAACATCTCTCAATTTTCAAGCAGCAGCCTCTTTTCTCTCAACTCTCAAGCCAATCAACTTGCTGCCAATGTTGATCAGCCATTGCACCTAGCCTTCAACCACCACAATAGCCACTACATTGCCAAGTCTCCACTGCACCAACTGCCATGCAATTTCTTGTTGCTCAGTGCTCGCTCCACTTCGCCACACAACTAGCATCTTGTCACCATCACCAGCCATAACCTGACAATCTTTCATGATTTTGTTATGTGTACTTAAGCAGGATGAAACTCTGATCACTTGAATCCTGTGACCCAAAAATGGATCAATTCATTTTTGTGGTGACATAGCCTCACAAGTTCGTGAGGGAAGCAATAGACATAGCTTGCAATGACCTAACAGTCATTGATTTTGAGATTTTGAGTTTGATAGCATTGAACTTTGTCGCTCTGAAAGAAGTCTTTAAATCTACTTAGAAAAGTGTCATTTATTAGAAAATTTTTCTTCCATGAATGCTAGGGAAATATCACGATTCTTGCCATCTATGCTACTGAAAACAAGTCTTCTACAAAGATTAAGCTGCCCAAAGAATCCCTTTTATTTTTATGATTTCAATTTGGTATTTTTTAAATTTAAGTTATATATTTTATTTTATTTTATTTTATTTTATTTATGAATTTGTTTTGCAAGCACTCATCTTTTTTTTTTTTGTCACTTAGTTCGGGCAAAATAGTCATTTTATGTTTAAGGGTAAAATTGTTATTTCATCAATATTCTACTAATTTTTCTAACAGAGTTAAGACGAAAGTGGACAATTGTAACACTTTGTAACTTTAGGTGGAAATCAAACAAAAAAAAAAGGATTTGTATATTTTTGAAAATATCTAAAAAAATAGGTGGTCGATGAATAATTACCCTAGTTTATTTCAGATGTAATTAGCGTCACAAAAATTGATCAAAAGGGAATAGGCTTCACAAGTAATGTAACGATGTAGTCTTTGATCACATAAGAGTTGGTGTATCCATCATCATCCTTACAAATAACATCCATCACTTGTGCGAGATTGAGAATGTGCTCAAGGAGAGGCATTGCCACTTCTGTTGCTTCTAGGAATCCATCATTTATATCTTTCCATCTATTTGACAATTCTTTATAGAATACTCTAATTACCTCTTCATTAGAAATGCCATGCTGCTTCATGTAACATTTGATGTAACACTCTAAACCCAACACATGCAGAGCATGTGAGAAAGGAGGTTACTGTTGAGTACTAGAAAGTGTGTATTTATAATGGAGAAAATCATCATTTTATACTCCAAGTCTCACTAACATCCCTATTTTTATGTCTTTAAGTCCCTTGTAATTTAATTATGTATGTTTTATTTTAATTAAGTATTTTATGTATTTTAGGGGATATCATGGTCATTTCACAATAAACGAGAGATCAGATGGAAAAACGGACAGCACTTTTGAACTCGGGGATGTCGAAAACCTTAGGAGGAGCATAAAAAGAAAAATGGTCTTCATTCACATATACAGATCTTTTCACACATCTGATGACGGTTGATATATACGATCGCATACACGGACTTTATTCACCTATATCAGTATCTTGACGTGGCAGCATTTGCGATGACGTGGCACTATACGATGACATGGCGGCATTTGATTGGACGAATGATGTGGCATTGGCCGCTTATGTGGCATTGACTGATGATGTGGCGTTGACTGATGACGTGTCACGACACTATTGGACCAAAAATGTTGACCGGTGACGTGGCAGAATGTTAGTGGATCGAAAAAATGTGTGTACGGTACATGCATATACACAGAATAATAGCCCTGATGATGTGTTTCATCCAATAGGAGCTTGCCACGTGGCGCAATCTTGAGCGTCTAAATTGTTTTGATCCGATGGCCATGATTTACTCAGTGTATCTATAAAAAGGGGGCTCTCCCCCCCTAATTTGACACCCCTGAATCCATTTTTGGACTCCATTTTCTGTAATTCCATCTCCATCTTATATTTTCTACGTATTTTAATAAAATTCCCATTTTGCCCCTAGTTCAAATATGAGTGGCTAATTTCCTTTCAAGCTTGGGTTGAAGGTGAAGTCTTAACATGCTCTATGAGCTTAATTTACTTTTCCTTCCCCTTTAATTTATGTGGTTGTTTTGACTTTTCGTAGACAGATAGTAATAATCTTGTCTGGATATCGGCTGGAATAACCGCCTCCCTAGGCAAGGTTATTACTATTTGGCACGGGAAGCCCTTAGCACCATATCTATTAGAGTGTGGTTCATGATGAGTGGAAGTTCCCCCTTCATGATTTAATTGGTACTAATAATGAATGTTAAGCCGATAGTACATGTTGAGACAGATCCGGAGATCCAAGCATTTCATTTTAATAGTTTATTCCTACCACTTTAATTTAAATTAATTGATAGCCTACATCATTTTCATTATAAATCCAACCACCAACTCAGAAAATTAATTCTACACATAATTAAAATCCACCTCCTCGTGGGATCGACACTCGTCACCATTAATCTATTCTACAATAGATTCGTGCACTTGCGAGTTCAATAAAATTTGCACAACAAGTTTTTTGCGCGTAGTTCTTAAGTGAAGTAAGTTATTTTAATTCGTAGAATTTTTTTTAATTTCTTTATTTTTTTTTATTTTTCTTTTAGTTGTTTCCTTGTAATATTTTTTTTTATTATTAAAAAAAAATAAATTTACATTTTGAAGTAGGTATTATTTTCTTTTCTTTTCTTTTCTTCTTTAAATTTATGTAATTTAATTTTCCTGTTATTTTTTTTTATTATTATTATTTTATTTTGTGAAATCGGCAGGTTCAACCGTCTCTTAATTTATTCTAATTTGTTTCACGTATTTTCTTTTCTATATATAGCACTTGAGTTATTTTCATAACAAATTGTAACAGCGTGATAAGGTTAGTATCGTAATTACTCCCTCTTCTTTATCTTTATTAATTTTGTTATCATTTTTTTTATTTTGCATACATGGTCGTAGGTCACAATTACCGAATCTTGAGCATATAGACTTTGAATTAGAAAAAACACTTCGCACACACAAGCACGTTATAAATAAAAATATATTTGAAATGGATTTGCAACCAGCACCACAAGAGAGGCCATTTAAGGACTACTTCAGTCCCTTAGCTAACTTGAGCACATCATGCATAAGATACCCAAATGTAATTCTTTAGGAGTTTTGAAATAAAACCTAGTTTGATAAATTGTCTCGAAAATTTCTATGGCCTAGAAAATGAAGATCCATATAATCATCTGAATGATTTTCATGCTATTTGTCAAACTTTTAAATATGAGAATTTTTCAGATGATGATGTTAAGCTTAGATTATTTCCATTTTCTTTAAAGGATAGAGCTCGTTTATGGTTCAATGCATTGCCTGCTAATAGCATTACATCATGGGAACAAATGGTAACAAAATTTTTGAATAAATATTTCCCAAAGACATAAAACCAATGCTATTCGCAGGAAATTTGAGTTTACCCAAAAGAGAAGATGAGCAATTTTTCGAAGCATGGGAGCGATTCAATGGGCTACTCCTAAAGTGTCCACATCATGGATACGAAAAATGGCACCAATGCCAATACTTTTTGGAGGGATTATTGCCGAATGTGCAAGAATGACTAATGGCAACAAGTGGAGGAGAGCTAATGTCAAAAAGTGCATCAGAGATTTGGGATTTCTTTCAGCGACAAGCAGATAATTCCCAACAATGGAGTCGTTCACTCAGGAGTACTAGAAGAGTTAAGGGAGTGAATGAGGTTCACATTGGCGAGTCAAGTTCAGAAATTAAAGAAGTCAAAGACATAGTTGAAGGTCTTTCCCGACAAATAGCATCGTTAACCGCTGCTAAATTAACGGAACCACCTGACCAGGACTCATACCTAGATCAAGCCAATGCCATAGATGTAATGAGAAAGCCATCAAACTACAACCCTTACTCCAACACGTACAATCCCGGATGGAGAGGCCACCCCAATTTTTCATGGTCTCAAGGATTCCAACAGAATGGACCAGCAGCTCCAGCTCCACCAATGCAACCAATTCCTCAAAATCCTCAAGCCTCTCAACCACCATTTAGACCATATAATCAGAACCCAAACCATTCTCAGCCTAGACCATGGGAGGATGCATTCCAGAATTTCAAGAATCTTATTCACTCCAAAATCGAGCAACAAAACCACACCATTGATGAACTACGAAATGAGATGAGAACGGGTTTCAACTCACAAACCCAATCAATTTCAAACCTTGAAAAAATGGTGGGACAACTTGCTTCTTCAGTTCAAACATTGGCATTAATTGTTGAGAAAGGCAAATTCACAAGTCAACCAGTGCTTAATCCTAAATGAGTGCATGAAGTAAGTACCAGTTCACCTCAGCAGCATGAAGAGGTCAAAGCCGTCATGATCATACGAAAATGAAAAGAAGTCAATAACAAAGTGGAGATGCCGTTGTCAAAAATAACTCAAATGTGTAGGTAAATGAAGAAGACCCATCATCGAGAGGAGAAAGAAGAAACCAACCCACGAGAATACGTCTAAAAGCTCAATTTCCCGGAGGTTAGCTAAAGAAAGAAAGGAAAATCTACAAGTGAGATTTTTGAAATCTTTAAACAGGTAAGTGTTAACATCCCTTTGCTTGATGCTATAAAACAAGTGCCATCTTATGCCAAGTTTCTTAAAGACCTTTGTACTAAAAAGAGAAACATTCATGTTCAAAAGAAGACATTTTTAACAGAAAACGTTAGTTCTATACTCCAACACAAACTTCCTCTAAAATACAAAGACCCAGGCTTCCCCACTATCTCATGTAGTATAGGGAACCACACAATTAAGAATGCTTTGTTGGACTTAGGAGCTAGTGTAAATCTGTTACCTTACTCAGTATTTGTGAAACTTGGACTGGGAGAATTACACCCAACTTCAGTGGTGTTACAGCTTGCAGATCGGTCCATGAAAAAACCTCGTGGTATTGTGGAGGACGTGCTTATACAGGTAGATAAGTTTTATTTTCCTGTTCATTTCATTGTAATTGACACTCAACCAGTCCAGGATTCAAGGAAGCAGATCCCCATTATCTTAGGACGACCTTTCTTGGCAACTGCCGATGCTCACATTCAATGCAGGACTGGAAATATGCAGTTGTCCTTTGGCAATATGACGATGGAGCTAAATATCTTCAATATCGCCAAACAACCTCCTAATGCAGATGATGAAATTGTTGATGTGGATTTAATCGAAGAATTAGTTGATAATACTTTTCTTTCAAATCTTAGTGATGACCCTTTACAAACATGTTTAACTCACTTTGGTTTGAATTTTGATATTGACAGATCAATAGATGAAGTTAACGCCTTACTCGATTCAGCACTATCCATAGACATTAACAAATGGAAGTCAAGAGTGGAACAACTAGCACCATCAGAGAAGAAACTGAGTCCATCATCAGAATCACCACCAAAACTTGAGCATTGTGCATCTCGGGCGCAAGAAATTCAACTTTGACACGCAGCAAGCTAACTTAGAAAGAAAATCACAATGGCGTAACTTGAAGAAAGTCGTAATGATGTATACAAAAATGCCAAGATTTACAAACAAAGCGAATGAAAGTCTTTCATGACAAGAAAATTATGAGAAAATCTTTCACACCAGGTCGAAAGTACTTTTATTCAATTAAACTGCGCTTTATTCCCGGTAAGTTACGCTATCGATGGATCGTCCCTTTATAGTCCACACGTATTGTTTTTTCATATGGAGCGCTTAAAATTAAGGATCCAAAGAACGGTGTAATTTTTAAAGTTAATGGTCAAAGATTGAAGCCGTATCTAGAGTACCAATCACGTGAAAAAAAGGCACCGAAATAGATTTGAGTGACCTACCAAATTTAAATTAAGAATTTTTCTTATTTATTTCTTCTTCTCGGTGATTTAAATTTTTGTGAAAGTGTGTTTATTTAATCATTCAGTTTTTTTTATCACTTCTAATTATGTGTTCCTCAACTAGACAGTTCCTCTTGAACATTCTCAGACAACTTCAACGTGTACAATCTCATCTGAGAAGCCAGATACGATTTTGTAAAACGCATCGTATTTGGAAGCTACAACCTCTAGAGTTGGTATCCCACGTTGAAGATCTAGAAAGACAACTCAAAGAAATTGAGGGAGGTATCAACGAAACCCAAATCGAACTTGAGGAAAACTCAATAAGAGGACAATTGTGAGATTATTATTTTTCTTTTCTTTTCTTTTCTTTTTTTTGTGTTCTCTAGTTTGTTACCCCGGTTAAGTGGTGGATAACGGTACTCCGTGACAATCAAAGTCGGTTACTTTAGTTTCCCATAATAACTAATATTCTGAGAAGAAGGTATGGACAGAAACGCGATTCTAGCAAAGCTTCACAAGCGATTTCCTCCACTTCCTCAGAATGTCCTCCTTACGATATATAAAGCTCGGTCCGAACACATGCGATTGCTTATGAGAAATAACGTCCCTGCTGACATCCGTTGGTTAATCGAGGCTAAAGTACGTTTAGCAGGTGAGTTGCCTCCTAAATTTATTGCATACATGCCTGGTTGTGGTAAAGGAAATTACTCGAGAAAACGAAGAGCTGAAAAACTTCATGTTAATTGTCATAAGTGTGCCAGGATGAAATGCGATAAAAATCCTTGTTCTTTCGGAATGATGTCTGATAATAGGGAAGATAAGATTCAATTCATTAGGGATGGCTCGAATAAAGAGTCATTGGATGATATCCTTTTATCTCTTGAAATGCATCCCAGTGGATACGTACAAAGAGCAATTCTCCAGTTATGGCCATTATTTCAGAAAGAACGTGTCCGATATAGTCTTGGGAATCTGACTATAAACAACCCTGTTTGCCAGTTTATAAGAAAACTGGATGAGAAGCCTATCCTCGACCCATAGAGGGTGTTCAAGCCGTTTCTGGACGTAAAACTAGAGGAAGATGTGAGCCACAATCACAACTACCTGTAAATATCCTTTTACTGTTGTTTTACTTTACTGTTGTTTTATTTCACTGTTGTTTTATCAATTGCATTATTGTCTTTAATAATTGAGTGCTTTTTCTTTTACTATTTCCTTTTTGACTCTCGAGCCATGTGCTTTACGCGTTAATTGACATAGACATGCTACCTCCTATATCTGTTTGTAAATCATTGTCACCAAGATCCTTGATATATGATCATTTTCTTTTAGACTCACAAATTGTTTTTGAGAAGCATCCCAATGGCAACTACTCCCAATAAACAATTCAAGAACATTTGTGTGCTCTCTGGATTTAACTATGGCAAGCATAAAGAGTTCGTTGAGGCAGCCATCGATCTTGGTGAACGCATAGCAGAAAGAAATTTGCATCTGGTTTATGGAGGAGGTGACCGAGGGTTATCAAAACTAGTCTCAGAAGCTGTTTATCTCAGAGGGAGCCAAGTGTTAGGCATCATCCCAAGAAGCCTCAAACCGTTGGCCTGTATGTCTGACTCACCAACTGGAGAAGAGTTAGTTGTCTCAGGTATGCAAGAAAGAATAACTGAAATGCTAAATCATGCTGATGCTTTTATTTTCCTACCAGGAGATCTTGCAACTCTAGAGGCACTAATCACATTAGCATCTTGGGCCCATCTGAACATTCATCAGAAACCCATCGGTTTATTAAATGTCAATAACTTTTATGATGGCTTCATCACATTTCTTAACCATGCAATAAAAAATCATTTCATCCCTTTCACAGCGAAAAAAATCTTTATTTGTGCTTTCATCATCGCTAACGAGTTAATTGATGCATTTACAAGCTTATGACTGAGCGATCCCAAGACCTTGTCTTTGGAATGGCCAACTAATGATGGTAATGATGAGCCGTAATAAGAAGTGCAAATTAGATTTAACTCTTCGCTTGTAAATATTTTCTTCTGTGATACAGCACTCAGGTGATGTCTTCTAAACCCTATTTTCTTTCAAACATTGAGGACAATGTTCCGTTCAGGTTAGGGGGAGGGAATAGTTGACAATTGTGGAATATCTCAATCTTAGTGTAGTTTTTACTAATTTTTGTTTTAGAAACTAACTGTGGTTAAATTTTTTGAGTCGAAGATGGCTGAATATGGAGTGCAGTGACTCTAGAAACGCATCTTTTTATTAAAAAAATAAAAAATAAAAAAAGGCATTTTGTGTGATCTTTTCATAATTAGATGACATGATAACTTTCAAATTTTAGTATTTGTATTATCTTTGGTCTTTAGTTATGTTACACCATGTTTGTTACTCTACATGTTGATGTTGGAGACAAATATAAGTTGCTTGAAAGAATGCACATGTCATAAGAATTTCCAAGTGAGTTTTTGAGCCTGTCATTTTTCTTGGAGATAACCCTTTTTGCCCATTCTTCATTCAGCTTAGCAGTTTATTGCTTTATACATTATCTCTAAAAAAAAAAAAAAAAATGTATGTTGCCACATCTGAAGATCTATCTAACTAGTAGATATGGAAGATTATTTAGAACCTTAAAAGATGACAGAAAGGCCATTTTTGATCCGTTTGAGCCTTTCTAGCCAACCCTATTAATATGTATCCATAGTTAACCCCTTTGAGCCTTAAAAAAAAAAAATAAAATAATAATAATAAAGTAAAAATAAAGACTTTTTCTTTGGCAACCTATTATTTTGTCCCACTCCAATGTGGAGTATCACCTTATATTTTGTATTTCTCACCACCCATTTATGTTTGAAAATAGAGATAATTTTGCATAAAAAAAAAGGTGCTAAAAAAAAAGAGAAAAAGAAACAAAAGAAAAAAAAATGTTTACAAATAAAAAAAAAAAATCAAGTGAAAAGCACCTTACAATCTCCAAAGTTCTCTATTTGTCAAACATATATTTTGTTTTTCCTATTATCCTTTCTTTGTTAGCCACGTCCCTAGCCTACGTTACATCCTAATAAAAGTCCTTGATTTTAGGGAACTATAGTCTGAAATGGAAACTAGTTATATGGGTTGAAAAGATGTGGTAATGCATACTAAAAAAAAATAAATAAAAAAATAAAAAAGGATGATGAATGTATTGGTTTGATTAGCATTTTTGAATTAAAATCGTATCTTATTTCTAAGTTCGAGGGCATATTTCTATCACCTTGGTGAGAGTGTGTGATATTATTTCTTTATTATTTTCACTCAAATTACCATTCACTGGAGTGATTATTTTTGGGTTTAATTTCTTTGTGAGCGTATTACTACTACCAGTGAGATTTTGGGGTTTGCATGTCATTCTTAAAAGTGACTCGATTACTAAAGTTGTGACAAAGTTTTCTAAACTGATTCATGTGGAGAGTTGATGTGGGAATGATATTTCTTTAGACTGTAGATAATGCTTATACTTTTATTTGATTGTTATCATTAGTCTGATTAAATAAATACCACAGTAAAAAAAAAAAAAAATATTTGTTTCAGTTTTGTTTTCGCTCAAATTGCTAGAGACTAGCAACAAGCTGGTTGGGGGGTGTGTTGAGTACTAGAAAGTGTGTATTTATAATGGAGAAAATCATCATTTTATACTCCAAGTCTCACTAACATCCCTATTTTTATGTCTTTAAGTCCCTTGTAATTTAATTATGTATGTTTTATTTTAATTAAGTATTTTATGTATTTTAGGGAATATCATGGTTATTTCACAATAAATGAGAGATCAGATGGAAAAACGGACAGCACTTTTGAACTCAGGACAGTCGAAAACCTTAGGAGGAGCATAAAAAGAAAAATGGGCATCACATTCACATATACTGATCTTGTTCACACATACTGATGACGGTTGATATATACGATCGCATACCGCAGACTGTTCACCATATCTTGAGGCCGACGTGGCACCGCATGCGATGACGTGGCACTATACGATGACATGGCAGCATTTGATTGGACGAATGATGTGGCATTGACCGCTTATGTGGCATTGACTGATGATGTGGCGTTGACTGATGACGTGTCACGATACTATTGGACCAAAAATGTTGACCGGTGACGTGGCAGAATGTTAGTGGATCGAAAAAATGTGTGTACGGTACATGCATATACACAGAATAATAGCCCTGATGATGTGTTTCATCCAATAGGAGCTTGCCACGTGGCGCAATCTTGAGCGTCTAAATTGTTTTGATCCGATGGCCATGATTTACTCAGTGTATCTATAAAAAGGGGGCTCTCCCCCCCTAATTTGACACCCCTGAATCCATTTTTGGACTCCATTTTCTGTAATTCCATCTCCATCTTGTATTTTCTACGTATTTTAATAAAATTCCCATTTTACCCCTAGTTCAAATATGAGTGGCTAATTTCCTTTCAAGCTTGGGTTGAAGGTGAAGTCTCAACATGCTCTATGGGCTTAATTTACTTTTCCTTCCCCTTTAATTTATGTGGTTGTTTTGACTTTTCGTAGACAGATAGTAATAATCTTGTCTGGATATCGGCTGGAATAACCGCCTCCCTAGGCAAGGTTATTACTATTTGGCACGGGAAGCCCTTAGCACCATATCTATTAGAGTGTGATTCATGATGAGTGGAAGTTCCCCCTTCATGATTTAATTGGTACTAATAATGAATGTTAAGCCGATAGTACATGTTGAGGCAGATCCGGAGATCCAAGCATTTCATTTTAATAGTTTATTCCTACCACTTTAATTTAAATTAATTGATAGCCTACATCATTTTCATTATAAATCCAACCACCAACTCAGAAAATTAATTATACACATAATTAAAATCCACCTCCTCGTGGGATCGACACTCGTCACCATTAATCTATTCTACAATAGATTCGTGCACTTGCGAGTTCAATAAAATTTGCACAACAGTTACCTACTAATCAAAATCTTTGCAACAAAAATATCAAAAAGACTTCTCAATTTCAAGTTCGTAAACAAATAAATTTAAAAGGAACAAAAGTCTATCTTTCTCACTTAATTAGAAACAGGAAACGAATCTCTAACTCCAATGATAGCACACCTCTCAACAAGATACTTAATCTGCAAAAAGTAATAACGAGGGGTGAGCCATCAACTCAGTAAGTAAAACCATTCTTAACACACTAGGCCTATTATGTACTGAAAATATTGCAAGCCTCCTTATCAAAACATATATATTATAATACAAAGACAGAAATTCACTAAATAATTCAGAATATCAAAAGCTCTTAATTCATAAAAGAAAACAGATCATATAGTACATATGCACAGAAAAACCAAAGTTACCTCATGTCACATAGTGTCACCTATACTCCCGATGACCCGGCTAGAAACAGAATCAGAATATCGCGTGCACACTCAGAATAGAAACCCAGTACTGGTCCAGAACAGATATGTATTGTATTATACGATCAAAATCAGAATTGGAATAACTACGGACAATGAGACAAAACCTTCAAATCAGTCTTTCATATACAATGACTTGTACGTGGCACTTTGCATTGTCTATGGCACTTTGCAGCGCTTTGGCCCTCAAGAGGTGGCCCCCGTATAATCATAAATAATTTAAATAGTATATAGATATAAAGCATTCGCATCATATTCATAAATGTTTGTAATCATAATTTAGGCTTGCAAGATATCTTATAAATAAAATCATAAAACGTAATTATATAACAAAATAAATTATATATTTAAAAGCATTTGTAATATTTTTCTGAAACCATAAGAATAACATAATTTTCATATTTGAAAACATTTATACAAACTAAGTTTGTTATGAAAAACATTTGATTTTCAAAAAACTATAAAAACACATGTACTTATAGTAGTATCATAATAATCATACTTATCTAGTACATTAGGAATGAAGTTACTTACCTCGATAAAAGCAATGATCTAAACTCTTCTAGGTCTCCAACAGCCTCAAACACCTTAACAATTACAAGAAAATCCTATTAACAACTTATTCCAACCTCCTGATTTTCCTAATTCATACCCGTACAAGTCTGTTACTCTAAATTTTAACTCTTAATCTAGAAATTAGAAAGACACAATATTTTACAGAACCAGTCTGGACATCCATGGGTATCTCACATAAACTTTTCAAGAAGATATGATATCAAAAACATTTTCAAAACTATTTCTTTCTTAATAAATTCAAAACTGTCTTGTAGAGCCTTAACTGAACAGTATGGGTTCCGAGATTTTTATAAAGTCATTAATTAATCAGAAAAGTTCAAAATTAAAACTAGAAATACTAGACAGAGATAATAAACTCTATTTAAAATTCCAGAATTTTTTGAATTCGTTTGGTACCCGAAATTTGATACCCGAAATAATTTTATGAAGGCAGTCGTTCTGTTAAAATCGCAGTTTTCCAATGCAGCAGTGTCTGCTTCGAAAATCCATATAAAATAAAAAACGAACTCAAACTTTATGAAGTAAAATTTATTCCATAAGCCTACGTGTCTAGTTTTCAGAAATATAAGTTTCATTTCAAGAATCATTCATAAGATATATGTTTAATTTTGAGATATTCATGCTGTCCAAAATTATCTAGTAAGTTTATTGTGTACAGGATTAATAAACAAAACTCAGCAGTAAACCAAAGCCCTAAACACAACTTAAACTCATCCTAAATCATGCATATCAGTCTGTAATAATCTAAAATCACACCAATAAAAACCCTAATAGAATGATAGAAAAACATGTGGAGAATAGAGAGAGTAGAACTTACCAATTCTTAAGGTTCTCCTCTAACCAAGGGTTTGAATCCTAGGGTATGAATAAGAGAGTAAAGCAGAGAATAGAAAAAAACGTTATGGACTTAGGGTTATGGAAGAGGGAAAAGTATGAATTTATAGGGAGTCCTAATAATCCTATTAGGTTTTAGAAAAATACATGTATTTTACAAAATTACCCCATGAGTAATCCTTATTAGTGGGGGTAATAGTGCCACTTATATATTCTAATAAAAATAAAATTCTATAATCTAAAATTTATTAAAAAGAAAATTGGCATTACATTTGATACCTGAGGCAACATGTTTTCTCTTTTGTTCAAACTACTAAAATAGAAGTTAATAATAATAATAATAAGACGATGAATTTATAATCATGCATCAATGTTAATATATATTCTACCTCATGACACATTATATCATCCATAAGTCTGCAAATAACTTCGGAGTCTAACAATTTTAGGGTAATTGGAGATCCATTCAAAGGCCTGGTTATTATCAATCTCTCCCATACCAAAAAAAGAAGCCATTGCCAGTGTATTATAACAAGTTGGCACAAGTGAAACTTGCATATACTCCTTCATTTTTTGAAAATAACCTTCATTACACACTTGGCTTCCTTAAAGTAGGCTAGGACTAGTTTATTCACCTAGTAAACAAAGGCTAGGACTTTAATAGTAATAAATGCAAGCTAGAAAGCCATTTTTGGCACCAGCACCCAAAAGTAGTTTTATAAATAAATAAATAAATAAATATATACACGCGGCATTACTATGAGCCACATATTATATTAATAGTGTGTTACAGCTGGCTACAATTGTATGTGTAATAATTATAGGACAGCTGTTGTAATAGCTGTCCCTTATAATAGTATTTTTTAGAGGCTATAAATATTTATATATATATTTATTTATTTATTTATTTATTTATAAAACTACTTTTGGGTGCTGGTGCCAAAAATGGCTTTCTAGCTTGCATTTATTACTATTAAAGTCGTAGCCTTTGTTTACTAGGTGAATAAACTAGTCCTAGCCTACTTTAAGGAAGCCAAGTGTGTAATGAAGGTTATTTTCAAAAAATGAAGGAGTATATGCAAGTTTCACTTGTGCCAACTTGCTATAATACACTGGCAATGGCTTCTTTTCTTGGTATGGGAGAGATTGATAATAACCAGGCCTTTGAATGGATCTCCAATTACCCTAAAATTGTTAAAGCCTCCGAAGTTATTTGTAGACTTATGGATGATATAATGTGTCATGAGGTAGAATATATATTAACATTGATGCATGATTATAAATTCATCGTCTTATTATTATTATTATTAACTTCTATTTTAGTAGTTTGAACAAAAGAGAAAACATGTTGCCTCGGGTATCAAATGTAATGCCAAATTTTTTTTTAATAAATTTTAGATTATAGAATTTTATTTTTATTAGAATATATAAGTGGCACTATTACCCCCACTAATAAGGATTACTCATGGGGTAATTTTGTAAAATACATGTATTTTTCTAAAACCTAATAGGATTATTAGGACTCCCTATAAATTCATACTTTTCCCTCTTCCATAACCCTAAGTCCATAACATTTTTTTCTATTCTCTGCTTTACTCTCTTATTCATACCCTAGGATTCAAACCCTTGGTTAGAGGAGAACCTTAAGAATTGGTAAGTTCTACTCTCTCTAGGCCGCAATTGATCTGGTTAAAGCGGCGGCCAATCAAGAAAATAAAAAAAAAGGAGATGGATGGTTTCCGGTTGACCAAGGCTATTCAACAAGTTAGCCACGGTCACCACACTGTGGCAGCTTGGTTAAAGTGGCAGCCATGGCTGTTGCCTAAAGAAAAGAGTGGTAGCAGGTATGGTAGCAGGTAGGGCATAGGAGAGAAAAAAAAAAGAAAAAAATGTCCTAAGGCTTCTTGGTTAATATCTTTAAAGTCTTTGAAGTATCAAAAAATTCTTTTCCAGTAGAATTACTAAAAGATTTTTCATTTAAGTCTTGAATTTGGTTGGGCTTAACAAAATTTAATTTTGGACTAATATATTGGGTTTGATGAATTAAATATATAGTTAGCCCATGAAGATTTTAAGAAAAAAAATTTATGGTTGGTTTAATTTGTGTGTTGGTTTAGGATTCGATTTGGGTGACCCGAATCGACCCAGCCCTGAACAGGTCAATAGTTGACTAGTCAACGGTCAACATTGACAGTTGGCCAAACTTTGACGTGAATTTCTTTTTTAGGTATGTTTGGTGCAATTTTAAATTTAAATATTGGTATGTTTATATGTATTTCGAGATGAATTAATTGAAGCAACATGTCAATACAGGAACCTTTTTTGTGAAAATTAATTTATTTTGGAATATAAAACGTTCTGTATATGTAATTTCTGTAAATATCGATCAGCTCAAAGGAAGGTCAATATGTAATAAAATTACATGTGTACCTGTGTCCAAAGATAGAACATTAATGGAGTGTTCAGTATCTTGAGATGAGGTTTTCCTTTATTTGAATTTATTTTTGTTTTAAGACTAATTGAGCTTTTTCTACTTGTTTATTATTCTCTATTTAGTTATGTATATAGCTAATATTACTGCTAACATAAATTCTATTTGTATGCTAAATGGCTTTAACTTCAAATCATGGGAAGAGAACTTTTTAAAAGTTCTCGCTATTACGGATTTTGATCTTGTTTTAAGGGTTGATTATCCTTCATCTTTTACAGATAAGAGTACCCCCTATAATAATAAAAAGGGAAATACAAAGGTGGGAAAGGTCAGATCGCATGTGTATAATGATCATAAAGAAGGCCATTCCAAAAGCATTCAGGGTTTTAATGCCTGAAAAGGCAACTATAGCTAAGGAGTTCCTTGTAGAAATTGAACAGAGGTTTGTCAAGAATGAAAAGCCTGAAATTGGTATGCTCTTGACAAGCCTAATTTCAATAACGTACAATGGTAAGGACAAGGGCAAGAAAAGAAATAAGGATAAAGAAGTTGCAAATTTACTACCTCAAAAGAAACAACAAAAGAAATCAAATGATCTAGTAGACATTAGTTGTTTCTTTTACGAAGTTGAAAAGCATGGCATGGTTTGTTCAGAGGTTAATTTAACCTTGGTACCCAGACACACGTGGTGGATAGATTTTGGTGCAACCACTTACATCAGTGTGTCTATATAGAGTTATCTAAGTTGCCAAAAACTCATTAATGGTGAAAGATACATCTATGTCGGCAATGACAAGAAGGTTGAAGTTGAAGCAATTGGAAAATATAAATTATTATTAAAGACAAGATTTTTTTGGATCTTCATGAAACATTTATTGTTTGCCTTTTAGGCAGAATTTGATTTCCATTTCCGCTTTGGATAAATCTGGTTATTCTTGTTCATTTGGAAATGAAAAATTTAGTTTGTTTCATGATTTAAAACTAGTTGGCTCTAGTTGTTTGTTAGGTAATGATAATCTTTATATGTTTGATAGAATTGCTTCATTTAATGAATCTATGCAATTAAGTACACGAGGTTTAAAGAGAAAATTAACCAATGAGACTTCGACTGCATTATGGCATAAGAGATTGGGTCATATCTCCAAACAAAGAACAGAGAGACTTATGTCAGATGTAATTCTCGATCCCTTGGATTTCACAGATTTTGACATCTGTGTTAACTGTATCAAGGGGAAACAAACTAATAAAAAGAGATTTGAAGCTAATAGGACTTTAGATGTCTTAGAACTCATATATATGGACATTTGTGTGCCATTCTCTACACCTACTTAGAATGGTCAATAATATTTTATGACATTTATAGATGATTTTTCTAGATATGGCTACATATATCTTCTCCATAAAAAATCATAGTCCTTGGATATATTAAAAAACTTTAAGGCTAAAGTTGAGAACCAACTTGACAAAAGAATTAAAAGTGTCAGATCTAACTGTGGTGGTGAATATTATGGTAGATATGATAGTTTTGGTGAACAACGTCTAGGGTTATTTGCTAAATTCCTAAAGAAATGCGGTATCGTGCCACAATAAACTATGCCGGGTTCACCATGAATGATGTTGTTGAAAGATGAAATAGGACACATAAGGACACGGTGAGGAGTATGATTTATCATTCTACCTTACTAGAATCACTATGGGAAGAAGCATTTAAGACTGCAGCGTATACCTTTAATAAGGTTCCAACTAAAGTGAATGCCATAAACCTTTATGAGCTTTAGACATGTCAGAAGCCTAATGAAAAGAAACTGAACTTAAAATAATGAGTTGCTATTTTATTGGATACTTAGAACGGTCCAGGGGATATAAGTTTTATGATTCCAGGACTAAGTCAATTTTTTAGTCAGGAAATACTCAGTAATTTGAAGATGTCGAATTTACGGGACTTTGTCTTTGAAGAGAAATATGTTGATATTACTATAGGTGTTATTGGCATTGATCATGGTCTTATTCCTGACTTTGTTCAAAACATAATAAATCAGGAAAATAATAGAGAAACCCTATACAAGAATTTGTTCCAGAAGAACAAACTCTACCACCTCAATAACCTATGCCGTTATAGAGATCCACCAGATAAAAGATAAGTGCATTGTGAGATGACTACATTGTATTTTTCTAAGAACATGAGGTAGACATCGGCATGATAGAAGATGATCCAATTAATTTCTGTTAAGCCATAGAAAGGTCTAACTCTCAAAAGTGGGTTGATGCCATGAATGAGGAGATGAAGTCCATGAAAGACAATGATGTATGAAATCTTGTCCTATTGCCAGAAGGTGTAAAACCTATTGGTTGCAAATGGATATTTAAAACCAAGAGAGATTCGAAAGGCAATGTAGAGAGGTACAAGGTGCGTCTTGTCACAATGAAAATTATAAAAAAAGAAGGCATCAACTATAAAGAGACTTTATTTATGATTTCTTAAAAAGATTCTTTCATGATTATAATGGCATTAGTGGCGTATTTCAATCTTGAGTTATAATAGATCGATGTAACGACGGTGTTTCTTAATGGCAATATTGATGAGACGATCTATATGATACAACTAGAAAACTGTGTCCGGAGACCCAAAGAATATGGTTTGTAAACCTAAAAAATCCATCTATGGGCTCAAGCAAACATCTCGAAAATGGTATTTCAAGTTTCATCAAGTGATTGTCTCATTTGGCTTCGAAATGAATTTAGTTGATGATTGTATATACGATAAGTTCTATGGGAGCAAGTATATTTTTTGGTTTTATATGTCAATGACATTGTGCTTGCCAACAAAGATATAGGCGTATTGCACGTCACCAAGAGATTTCTACCTAAGAACTTTGAGATGAAAGATCTTAGTGATGTCTCTTTTGTATTAGGCATACAGATACACCAGGACTACTCTCGGGGTATTCTGGGATTATCACAAAAAAGCTATGTCAAATCAATTCTTAAAAGATATGACATGCAAGATTGTAAACCAAGTGATATTCTTGTGGTTAAAGGAGACAAGTTTAGTCTCAATCAGTACCCTAAGAATGATTTTGAAAAAAAAGATTCCTTATGTGTCAGCAGTAGGAAGCCTGATATATGCTCAGGTTTGTACACGACAAGATATAACATACGTTACTAGGATGTTCGACATATATCTAAGTAATCTAAGAATAGATTATTGAAAAGTAGCCAAATGGGTTTTTACGATACTTGCAAAGAACAAAAGACTATATACTCACATATCAGAAGTTGGATCGGCTTGAGATCATTGGGTATACTGACTTTGATTTTGTTAGATGCCAAAATAGTAAAAATTCACTTTGGGTTACATCTATCTGCTAACTAGGGGTGTGTCTCTTAGAAGAGTGACAAACAATCTCTTCTAGCCTATTCTACGATGGTAGAAGGGTTCATAGCATGTTATGAGATATCCAATCATGAAATATGGCTACGGAATTTTGTCACGGGGCTGCGTATAGTAGATGGTGTTAGTAGACCACTCAAGTTATTATGTGACAATAAGCCAACGGTATTGTATTCCAATAACAACAGGAGGTCGACAAAGTCAAAGTAAATAGACATAAAGGAGAAGTTAACAAAATTTTCACTTGTCGAAAGTGGCTATATTTTTGTTCTTTTCTTTTTTATGCTGAAGGGGGAGAATAGGTTAGGTTATATTTCTAAGGCGGAGTTAACAAAATTTTTAAGAAGCTTATATTCAGGGGGAGTTAATAAAAATTTCTTACCTTTACATATAAGGTTTGTCATCATAAAAAAAGGGGAGATTGTTGATCTTATATTATTGATTTTGATGATAACAAAACTTATATATTCTTGATTAAAATGTTGGGGCTATTAAAATGAATTTCTTAAAGCCATAGACATGTTTAAAGAAAGCTTAGTGGTTGTTAACTTGAGTTGGAAAACCTTTTTCTAAACAAAAGTTGCCAAAAAATATAGATTCTGGACATTAATGGTGAACCGTTTATTGGAAAACAGTAAACTGATAATTTACAGAGAAGAAACTGTCTTTGCAATCCTGCACCGTTTATCTGAGAAGATTACGGAAATTAACGGTGAACCATTTATTTGAAAATGGCTAACTGATAATTTACAGTAAAGAGAAAGTTTTCTAATCTTAAGCCGTTTAGCAAAAACGGAGACCTAAGTTTGTTTTGCAGGTTTTTGGAAATAAACGGTGATCCGATAATGGTAAATGGTAACCTATTTATTTAAAATCAAAGCACAACGGCTATTTGGACAAGTCAAAACAGCTAACCGATAGCACCAAACGGCGATTCGATTATTCTTAGAAAGTCAACAACGAATAGTTTTCAGTTTCAACTATAAAATAGCTCAATCAAATTCAAATAAACATAGATCAAACAATTATCTTTGAGCTTGCTATTGAGAAAACAATCTCCTTTGAGCTTTAAACTTGTTTTATTTCATTGATTCACACTTTGAGATTTCAATTGTAATCATATAGATTGTGTGAGAGATTGGTTGGTTTTAAATCTTTATTTTTAAGTGATTGTAAGTGTTGGGATACACTTAAGTTAAGAGATTGAGGATAATCTCTTATTGCAAAGGTTCATTGACACCTTTGAAGTCAATTGTAAGTGTTGTTGAAGCCTTGGAGGCTTGCTTAGTGGAATCCTCAAGGCCAGTGAGCTTGGAGGCGTAAATATAGGCACGAGTGGCTGAACCATGTAAAAATCACGTGTTTGATCTCTCTTCCCTTATCTTTTTAATTTCAAGCATTGTTAAAATTATTGCTTTTGAGTTTATTAAGACATTAGTTTTAATTGTTGTGTGAGCAAGGTTCTCTTGTTAAGACTTAATCATGTAGAGTAAAAGATCCATGGCAACCCAAAATGATTCTAGCTTTAGGGAAGGACAATCCACCACTAGGCCACCATTCTTTGATGGTAATGATTATCCTTATTGGAAAACTAGGATGAGAATTTATTTGCAAGGTTTAGATTACGAAATATAGGAGGTTGTGTGTGATGGTCCATTCATGCCTATAACTAAAAATGAGGAAGGCGAAGATATTCCAAAACCTTTATGTGAATGGAATGAACTGGAAAAGAGAAAAGCTTCTCTAAATTCCAAAGCTATAAATGCCTTATTTTGTGCTTTAGATAAGGAAAAATTTCATAGAGTTTCAAGTTGTTCTAATGCTATGAAATTTGGAAGAAACTTAAAGTTGTTTATGAAGGTGTAAATCAAGTCAAAGAATCTAAAATAAATAGATATACTAGGCAATACGAATTGTTTCAAATGGAACAAAATGAGAGTGTCTACTCTATGTATACTAGATTTACGGACATTGTAAACACTTTAGGAGCACTTGGTAAGACCTTTTCAAATAGTGAGAAGGTAAAGAAAATCATTAGTTCGTTACAAAAAGAGTGGAGACCTAAGAGAACTGCCATTGAGGAAGCCAAGGATTTAAACATTTTATCTATTGATGATTTAATTGGCTCACTTAGTTCTTATGAGGAAGATTTGGCAGCCGAGAGAGGAGATGAAGATAAGAAGAAGAAGAGTATTACCTTGAAAGCATCAAAATTTGAAAGTGATGAGGAAAGCGAACTTGAAGATGAAGAAATGGCCTTGATAGCTAGAAAATTTAGGAAGTTCTTCAAGAAAATCGGTGAGCGAAGAAAGTTTAGAAATTTCAAGAATTAAAAGGAGAAAAAAGAAGCTATCATATGCTATGAATGCAAGAAGCCTGGAAATATAAAATCGAAATGCCTTTTCTCAACAAATTCAAGAAGAAAGCCATGATGGCAACATGGGATGATAGTGATGAAGAATCAAGTGAAGATGAACAATCGTAAGAAATGTCAAACTTGGCACTCATGGTAATAAGAGAAGATGAGCTTGATGAGGTAAGTGATCTTCCATCTTATAATGAATTATATGATGCTTTTAATGAGTTTCATAGTGATATAATGAAAATTGGAAAGAAAAATGCATGTCTTAAGAAGAAAATGTTAGAACTTTCAAATGAAAAGGATGTTTTGCAAAAAAGCAATGATTTGCTAAATGAAAAGATTAAAGGACTAGAATTAGATAACGAAAGATTGCATGATAGGATTGCATCCTTAAAAGGTAAACAAAGTACTTCATATGAGCATGAAAAATTACATATTGATGACTTGATCAAAGAAAATGAAGAACTTAAAAAAAAGAGCAATGAGTTCAATGAGATTGTGTCAAAATTCATAAATAGTCAAAAGAACTTAGAAAAATTACTTGATGCTAAAAAATGTGTGTTTGATAAAGGAGGAATTGGATATAAGCCTAACTTGAAACAAAAATATTACAAAAGCTACTTTGTTAAGGCTACCTCCACTAATAATCATAAAATTGTTTGTCATTATTGCAATGGAAATGGTCACATGAATTATAGATGTCCTATTAAGAAAAATGCATATCATGGAATTAAATTTGTTTGGGTTCCAAAAGGAACCGTTACTAACACTCAAGGACCCAAAAAGTTTTGGGTACCTAAAACTTGAGATCTTCTCTGTATGAATCAAAGAAGAAGGGAAAGAGAAATTAATGGTATTTGGACAACGGATGTCCAAGATATATGACCGATGATTATTCATGACTCTCAAGTTTTACCAAGATAAAAAATGGTGGAGATGTATCCTTTAGAGATAATTCAAAAGGAAAAATCATTGGTATTGGTAATGTTGGTAAAGTTTCCTCAACTCTCTTTGGAAATGTATGCTTAGTTGAAAATCTAAAACACATCTTGCTTAGTATTAGTCAATTGTGTGATAAAGGATATAGAGTTATTTTTTATAAAACAAAATGTGTTATTGAAAATGCATGTGATGGTAAAATTTTCTTTGTTGAAAAGAGGTGTGTTGATGTTTCTACTATTGATATAGATTGTGCATCTACTCATGATAAATGTTGCATAATAGTGATTTTTACAATATCTTCTTTGTTTTTCTATAATATGATATTTGTTTGCTTTGGATGTGTTTAAATTTTGTAATCATGCATTATATTGGCCTTACAAGACATTTTTTATCAATAAAATGATTTAGAAATGTATTGAGTGTTGGCCGTAGATTAAAACATATGTGCGAAATCATGGTCGAGAAAACGTATTACCGTTTACGCTTAAACAGCTTATCGTTTAATTACAGAAACACTGAAAAAATTTTTTGGACATTAGCGGCTAACCGTTTATTGCTAACGGTTAACCGATTGAAAACAGAGAGGTTGCTTTGATAAACAGTGACAAACTTACTCTTTCCTAGCTCTCTGGACGTTATCAGTGAACTGATTTAGGTAAACGGCTCACCGTTTTCATGAGATATAAACTGTTTCAGTTCTTCTTCCTCGTCTTCACTTACCCCCTCACCGTTTTCTCTTAAACCAGCGAACCTTAAGCTTTCTCTCTCTAAAATATTTCATTTTTCTTGTCATTTCTTGCCAAATCAAGGTCATATAAACATTTCCCATCATCTTTAGAATAGTTTTAATCATTCAAAACATCAAATTGCAGATCGAATCCAAAAATGATAATTTGGAACCCTAAGAGCAGCATAACCGTTTTCTCCATTTTTGGCTCAATTCTTGACATTTTCCTACCAAAGTAAGCCTTCAAATCCCTTTCTCTACCCTTATTTGTTCATCTAATTGGTCTCGTTTGCATTATTTTCATCATTTTGTCAAGAACCCAAATTCTTAAGCTCCAACCATGGCCGAATCATCAAGAACCGGTCGTAAGAGGAAATCAGTCTCAAGTAGAAACACTATACCACCTAGGGAGCCCTCCAAGTTCCAAAGGATTCATTTTCCAAAAGCTCCGCTGGCAAAACGATTCGAAACCCGGTTCATGGGTCGCAAGGTAATCGACTCTTACTTTGTGAACTTAGATAATTTTGCGGAGTTGGTTGTTTGTAGTAGGAGTGTTAAGGAGATGTTATTGCCGTGGCAGTCTGCATTGGACTTAGAGGAGAGCATATATCCTAACTTAGTCCGTGTTGTTTACTCAAACATGGAATTGTCCGCAGAATGAGTAGATAGAATAGTTACCTATGTAAGGAGTGTTCCTATTGATTTTGATGTTGATGATTTGAATCACATTTCAGGAATCCCGCATTTTGGACATTATATTTACACTTCTATGAAGGAATTATCATTTGTCGATTTTGTCCATCACAAAGGGGTTAAAAACTTTTGTAGGTGTCGGGTTCTCACTGATGAGATATGTGCTCTCCCTTTTAGGTCACAACTTTTACCTTCGCAGGTTAGAATTCTCCATACCATTTTGCAGCATATTGTCACCCCTAGGAAGGGACACTCAAATGAGGTAACTAGGTTGGATGTTGGGATTCTTGATAGTCTTCTTTGTGGTCACCCTATTAACCTAGGATATATTATTTTGCGACATATATTTAGTACTCCTATGGTTAAGCATAGGTTGCTTCCATACGGTAGCATTATTTTTGAGCTTTTACGACATTTTTTAGTACCCCTTCGCGACTCGGTATATGTTGAGACGAAAAAAATTGGGGAAGAGACTATTTCGATGATTGGTTTTTCTCGAAGGCGTCGGAATTAGATCAAAATGCCTAATGCGAGAAACCAAGACACCTTCATAGCTCCAGAGGATAACCGATTTCTAAATGACATTTTCACTTCTGACCAACTACCGAATTTTAGGCTCGGTGCTAGACCTCTGCCCCCTCATCGCGGATCTGTCTCATAGCCTCCAGCAGAGTCTAATTCTGAGGAGCATGAGATGGAGACCGATCAACCACCAACTTCAGATGCTCCACCTGCTCATGATAGTCTTCTTCAACAGCTTGTTAGCGATGTTCGAGCACTTTCTGAGCAGCAGCAGCAGCTTTAGGATCAGTTTGCGTCTTTTCAGCTTCAGCAGCAGCAGATACTGGATGTATAGCAGCGTATCATTTTTGCTCTCGGCATTCCCCCCTCCTCCTCCTCCGCAATAGTTTCTTAATGTTTCGGACACTTTGATTTCGCACAAACATTTTCATATTTTTGAAATATTTATGTATGATGATTATGGATGATTATGTTATATCTATGTGTGTTTTCTCATTTTGGTATTGATGTTATTGAAGTTGTTTTTATCTTACTTTTTGGCTTCTTGGGTGTAAATTGTTGCTACTATTTTTTTTGGGGATGCTTAATATACAGGGGAGATGCTGTCGAAATTTTCACTTGTCAAAAGCGGTTATATTTTTGTTCTTTTCTTTTTGATGCTGAAAGAGGAGAATAGGTTAGGTTATATTTCTAAAGGGGAGTTAACAAAAGTTTTAGGAAGCTTATATTTAGGGGCAGTTAACAAAAGTTTCTTACCTTTACATATAAAGTTTGTCATCATAAAAAAAGGGGAGATTGTTGATCTTATATTATTGATTTTGATGATAACAAAATTTATTTATTCTTGATTAAAATGTTTGGGCTATTAAAATGAATTTCTTAAAGCCATAAACATGTTTAAAGAAAGCTTAATGGTTGTTAACTTGAGTTGGAAAACCTTTTTCTAAACAAAAGTTGCCAAAAAATATAGATTCTGGACATTAATGGTGAACCGTTTATTGAAAGACAGTAAACCGATAATTTACAGAGAGGAAATTGTCTTTGCAATCCTGCACCGTTTATCTGAGAAGATTCTGGAAATTAATGGTGAACCGTTTATTTGAAAACGGCTAACTGATAATTTACAGTAAAGAGAAAGTTTTCTAAGCTTAAGCCGTTTAGTAAAAACGGTGACCTAAGTTTGTTTTGCAGGTTTCTAGAAATAAACGGTGATCCGATAATGGTAAACGGTAACCTATTTATTTAAAATCAAAGCACAACAGCTATTTGGACAAGTCAAAACGGCTATCCGATAGCACCAAACGGCGATCCGATTATTCTCAGACAGTCAACAACGAATAGTTTTCAGCTCCAACTATAAAATGGCTCAATCAAATTCAAATAAACACAGATCAAACAATTATCTTTGAGCTTGCTACTGAGAAAACAATCTCCTTTGAGCTTTAAACTTGTTTTATTTTATTGATTCACACTTTGGGATTTCAATTGTAATCATATAGATTGTGTGAGAGATTGGTTGATTTTAAATCTTTATTTTTAAGTGATTGTAAGTGTTGGGATACACTTAAGTTAAGAGATTGGGGATAATCTCTTATTGCAAAGGTTCATTGACACCTTTGATGTCAATTGTAAGTGTTGTTGAAGCCTTGGAGGCTTGCTTAGTGGAATCCTCATGGCCAGTGAGCTTGGAGGCGTAGATGTAGGCACGGGTGGCTAAACCACGTAAAAATCACGTGTTTGATCTCTCTTCCTTTATCTTTTTAATTTTGAGCATTGTTAAAATTATTGCTTTTGAGTTTATTAAGACATTAGTTTTAATTGTTGTGTGGATTTATTTGCTTAATTTTTAAAGAACCCAATTCACCCCCCATCTTGGGTAGCCTAGTTAGTATTTCACAATTTATTATTGATTCTTGGTGATACAACATGAATATTTCTAGGTTATAGGTAATGGATTTTACCAAAGATTTTCTTGCCACAACTACAATATGCCATCCTTCCTTTGAGATTTGCTCCTCAGCTTCACCAAAAACATCCAAGTGTTCTTGATAAATTAGTTTCATGTACTTCAGAAGTATATCTATATTACTAATATCCCACCTGAAAGTCAAGTGACGAGAACTCCCAAAATAGAAAATATAAATAGGAAATTTAATTTTAATTAAAGGTATGAAGATTGCCAATTTTTCTCCTATTGTAATAAATATATATATAATTTATTCCCTTGTTGTTTTTATAATAACCATTAATCCCTTGACAGTATTAGTTTAAAACATTATTTCTATTTTCAAATACACTTTTATTTATATTTATTATAAATTAAATAAATCATATGAGTAAAAACTAAATAAAAAAATAAGTATTAAAAATAAGAAATATATGTTTTGATGTGAAAAAAAGAATTAATCAGAAATTTTTTTCTTGTACTTTTTTATTTTGTAAACATTTTCTTCTAATAAATATTTTATAATATTTTAAGATTAAATGTAAAAAGTACAAGAAAAATATTTTATTATTAATTTTTTCATATTAAAACATATATTTCTTATTTTTAATACTTAGTTTTTTAATTTTAATTTCCATTCATGTGATTTATTTTATCTATAATAACTATGAATAAAAGTGTATTTGAAAATAAAGATAATATTATAAATTTATGTTGTCATAGGAGTTATTAACTATTATAAAAACAACATAGGGGCAAATGGCATATATTAACTACAATAGAGGAGAAATTGACAATCTCCCTTAAAGATACAAACAATTAACTGAACTGAATATGTTGATTAAATTTCGTGTACTTGACCTTTCGATAGCATTTGTAAAGAGGTCAAGTTCTTCAAGTCTACCATATGCGTCATAAGTATCATCTAAAATGGATGCCATTGCAATTACTTTGATCAATATCTTTCTTGCAAAGGAGTATCGAGGCTCAAAGTACACTCTCATTATCCAAAAATAGCATTCTGCAACTCTGTTTCTAGCGTATGGCAGATTTGTTTCAACATCTAAATTTTTCCACCTCTCGCAAAGTCAAGTAGTGTTAGCCTAGTCATCAATATTTATTCAGTTAAATTTGAAGTTTTCGTTTAAAAAATTTGAACTTGCTCAGTGACGATGTTTAACTCCTTGCGGTGGATTGCTTGAAGCATGCAAAAATCTAGTTTTGCAAACTTTAGTAATTTTGCTTTATCCTTTGAATCATCTTGTGAGTAGAGGTCGATGTAATAGATTGCCTCTAGCCTTGGTAAGCCTCTGCGGATTGGCCTATTCAACGCATGAAGTATTTCATCAGAAGGCTGAGGGCTTACTTTAGTAACCATTGATTCCAGGTGAGAAGTAATGAAAGCTAGGGCTTGCTTTAGTAACCATTGGTAAGCCTCTGCGGATTGGCCAATTAGTCTTTTTGAATTTTTAAACTGTTGGATCTAACCTTTCAAGATTAAAGTATAAAATTTTTTAATGTATTTTAAAATTGAAACAAAATTGACATGGATAACAATTGAAAAGTAAAAAATAATTAATTAGATTTTTAATAGAGACAAATATACTACATAAATGTTGACACGACTTAAAAGTGATTTTCAACTCCTAAGTATAAGAGTGTCTTGTTGTATTATAACTCGTTGAGTCCGAGGTCGATCCATAGAGAAAATATTTAATTTGTTTATTTTATTTTTTCTAAAAATAAAAATAAAAATTGAATAAATGAGACTTAATTTAAGTGAAACTATGAAATTGAATTAATTAGTGTTATGGATCCACTCTTAGTATTAAATAAAATTTAACGAATTTTTTGTGCCATTTATATTTAAATTTATTGCCCAAAAGATTAATTATATAAATTATTATTAGTTTCCCATTAATTTTATTATGGATTAAGTATTTATTATGCCAAAATCTATTTTTTTTTGTCTACAATCAATCAAAATTTCAAAATATAAACTATGTATAAAATTAATTAGAAAATAATATAATTTATATAATTAAAAATAGAATTTGATTAAATCATATTTATTTCTCAATAGTTTCATCTTACCCTAACTATTATAATTTAACTAAGCATGATTGAAATAAAAATAATTCTTAAAATTAAATTACTCATAATTAAAAGGAAATAAAACAAGTAAAATTGAAAATAAAACTAATATTTATTTATGAAAATAATTATACAAAATATTAAAACACATATGGCAAAGAAGATTACAAGGGGATTGAGAGAATTTGAGAAGAAGAGGGATGATTAAAAACACAAAAATGAGGCTCTATTTATAGATAAATAAATTCATAATCCAATGCTTTGCGGTCCATGATAAGCTTGATGCATACGCTCCACACAACTATTAGATCAAGATCCAACCGCTGGTCAAACTTAAAAGTCAACCTTTCTCGTGCCATCATATGAAATGTCTGATTTGGTCAAAGAATGGTTAAGATTTAACGAGTTAATGGGTGGGTTGGGTCTATCCAAATACAAAGATTCAGATCTTTCAACTTGCTTCACCAACCATTGCCATGTGGCACGATCTTAACCATTGAATTATGAACGGCTGAGATTTAGTCAAAATTGACAGCTATCCAGTGCATTCATGTCCATTTTAAGCTTATTTTATTATATGGCCATCAGATTAAAACAATTTAGACGCTCAGGATTGCGACACATGGCAAGTTCTAATTATATAGAACACATCATCAGGGCTGTCATTCCGTGTTTATGTATGTACTGTATATACGTTTTTCGGTCCACTAACATATTGCCACATCACCGGTCAACGCCACATAAGCATTTTAATCAAATAGGATCGTGACACATCATCAATCAACACCGTCAATGCCAAATCATTCATCCAATCGAATACGTATATGTGGGCAATGTCATTTATATTTTTAGGCTCTTCCTAAGGTTTTTGACTGTCCTGAATTCAAAATTGTTGTCTGTTTTGCTATCTGATCTCTCGTTCATTGTGATATCACCATGATGCGCCCTAGAATACATAAAATACTTAATTAAAATAAAACATATATAATTAAATCACAAGAGACTTTAAGACATAAAAGTAGGGATGTTAATGAGATTTAGAGTGTAAAATGACGATTTTCTCATTTATAAATACACACTTTCTAGCACTCAATAATTGATAGATTAGTAGATGAGGTTAATGCCTTACTTGATTCAGCACCATCTATGAACACTGATATGTGGAAGTCAAGAGTTGAACGACTAGCACCATCAAAGAAGAAACTCAGCCTATCATCAAAATCACCATTAAAACTCGAGCTTAAACCATTACCCAACACTTTGGAATATGCGTTCTTGTGAGAAGAAAGTACTCTACTAGTAATTATTTCATCATCCTTAAATGAAAAACAGAAAAGTAAGTTGTTGGAAGTTTTAAAAGTGCACAAGGGAGCATTAGGATAGACCATTGCAGACATAAAAGGTATAAACCCACTGGACTACATGCATTGCATTCACCTTGATGAAAACGCTAAACCTACCAAGGAAATGCAATGTCAGTTGAACCTTAATATGAAAGAAGTTGTTAGAACTGATATCCTTAAACTATTAGACACGAGTATCATTTACCTCATTTCTGATAATTCATCGGTCAGTGCTGTGCAAGTTGCCCTCAAAAATTCAGAAGTCATAGTAATTCCCAATGCTGATAATGAATTAATACCCATAAGAGTGACTACGGGATGACGCGTATGTATTAATTATAGAAAGTTGAATTTTGTCACGCGTAAAGACCATTTTCCTTTACCATTTATTAATCAAATGCTTAATAGATTAGCAGGTCATGAATTTTATTTCTTTTTAGATGGCTACTTAGGATATAATCAGATTCCTATAGCACCAAAAGATCAAGAGAAAACCACTTTCACTTGCCCTTTTGGCATTTTTGCATATAGAAGGATACTATTTGGATTATGTAATGCACTTACTAAATTTCAACGATGTATGTTAAGTATTTTTTCTAATATGGTTGAACAATTCCTTGAAGTCTTTATGGATGACTTTTTTGTCTTTCGTGATTCATTCGCTCAATGTTTATATCATCTAACACTAGTTCTGCAGAGATGTATAGAGAAGATTTTGGTCTTAAATTAGGAGAAGTGTCATTTTATGGTAAAACAAAGTATTATTCTCGGTCACATCATTTCGAGCAAAGGTATTGAGGTTGATAAAGCGAGGTAGATATCATTTCTATTCTTCCTCCACCTGAAACAGTCAGAGAAATAAGATCTTTCCTTGGGCATGCGGGTTTTTATAGATGTTTCATTAAAAATTTTAGCAAAGTTTCTATACCCTTATGCAATCTACTTGCTAAGGATGTAACTTTTATCTTTGATGATTCATGTCTTGTGGCATTTGAAAAACTAAAGCAATTGTTGACATCATCACCCATTATTTAGCCCCCAAACTGATACTTACCATTTGAGCTCATGTGTGATGCATTTGATTATGCAGTTGGAGTAGTATTAGGACAAAGAGTTGAACGAATTCCCCATGTCATTTACTATGCTAGTATGACATTGAATGGTGCACAGTTGAACTATTCAACCACTGAAAAAGAAATGCTAGCAGTAGTGTTTGCATTAGAGAAATTTCAATCTTATCTCATTGGTTGTAAAATAATTATGTTCACAGATCATGCTAGTCTTAAATATCTTATCACAAAGAAAGATACAAAAGCTAGACTAATTCATTGCGTGTTACTTTTATAGGAATTTAACTTTGAATTTAAAGATAAGAAAGGCACAAAAAATGTTATGGCAGACCATCTCTCTTGTCTCAATTTTGACACAATTACAAAACCATTACCATTGAATGAATTATTTCCAGATGAACAATTAATGAATGTGAAAGTATTACCATGGTATACAGATATAGTTAACTATCTTATTACAGGTCAACTTCTAGAGCATTGGACTAAGCAGGAAAAAGTTAATTTTTTTACGGAAATAAAGAATTTTTTTTAGGATGACCCTTATCTGTTCAAGTATTGTGTAGATCAAATTGTCAAACGATGTGTCCTACAAAGTGAATTTCAAAATATCTTTTCATTCTGCCATGAACAAGCTTGTGGAGGCCATGCAGCGCTAAGAAAACAGCTACTAAAGCTTTACAATGTAGTTTCTATTGGCCAACTATATTTCAAGATGTTTACATTTTTTGCTTTTCATATGATAGGTGTCAACGAATGAGGAGCATTACATGAAGGAAAATGATGCCACTAAACCCAATTTTAGTGGTTAAGATTTTTTATGTATGGGGTATCGATTTCATAGGACCCTTTCCCTTTTCTTTTGGCTATCAATACATATTGGTCGTTGTTAACTACGTATTGAAATAGATAAAGGCAACTCCATGTAGAACCAATGCTCACAAGGTGGTGATAGGATTTTTAAAAAGCAACATTGTTTCACATTTTGGATTTCTTCGAGCAATAATCAGTTATATTGGAGCCCACTTTTGTAACAAATCATTGAAAGCTCTTTTGACAAAGTATTCCATTACTCACAAAGTGGCGACCCTATATCATCCGTAAACCAGTAGCCAAGTTGAGATTTCCAATCGAGAAATAAAGCATATATTAGAAAAGACAGTGAGACAAGACATAAAAGATTGGTTATTAAGACTAGATGATGCATTATGGGCATATAGAACGACTTTCAAGACCCCGATTAGGATGTCATCCTATAGCCTAGTATATGAAAAAGCTTGCCACCTACCTGTGGAACTCGAGCATCGTGCATATTGGGTCATCAAGAAATTCAACTTTGACATGTAGCAAGTTGGCTTAGAAAGAAGATTATAACTGGCAGAACTTGAAGAAATTCACAATGATGCATACAAAAATGCCAAGATTTACAAGCAGCAAATGAAAGGCTTTAATGACAAGCAAATTATGAGAAAATCTTTCACCCTAAGTCAGAAAGTACTTTTATTCAATTCTTGCTTGCACATATTCCCAGGTAAGTTACGCTCTTAATGGATTGGCCTATTTATTGTTCATACGATTTTTCTAGATAGAGCAATTGAAATTAGAGATCCAAAGAACGATGTCACTTTTAAAGTTAATGGTCAAAGATTAAAGTTGTATCTAGAGTACCAACCACATTGAGAGGACACTAAAATAAATTTGAGTGACCCACCAAATTTGAACTGAGATTTTTTTCTTTCTTCATTTTGGTAATTTAAATTTTTACAAAAGTGTGTTTATTTAACCATTTAGTTTTCTTTTATAACTTTTAATCATATGTGCCTCAATTAGACAGACCTTCTTGAACCTTCTTAAACAACTTCAATATGTACAATCTCTTCTGAGAAGCTCGATACGATTTTATGAAACACATCATATTTGGGATCTACAACTGCCAGAGTTAGTATCCGATGTTGAGGATTTAGAAAGACAACTCAGAGAAATTAAAGGAGGTATCAACGACATCCAATTGGAACTTGAGGTAAATTCAATAAGAGGACAATTGTGAAATTAATTTTCTTTGTGTTCTTTAGTTTGTTACCTCGGTTAAGTGGCAGATAACGGTGCTCTGTGATAATCAAAGTTTGTTACTTTAGTTTTCCATAATAATTAATATTCTAAGACAAAGATATGGACAAAATTGTGATCCTAGCAAAGCTTCACAATCGATTTTCTTCACTTCCTCAGAATGTCCTTCTAACAATCTATAAAGCTCAATCCGAATGCATTCGATTACGTATGAGGAATAACATCCCTATTGACATAAGTTAGTTAATCGAGGCCAAAGTATGTTTGGCAGGTAAGTTACCTCCCAAATTTATTACATACATGCCTGGTTGTGTTAAAGAAAATTACTCAAGAAAATGAAGAGTTTAAAAGCTTAATATTGATTGTCATAAGTGTGTTAGAATGAGATGCGATAAAAATCCTTGTTCTTTAGGAATAATGTCTGATAACAGGGAAGATAAGATTCACTTCATTAGGGATTGCTTGAATAAAGAGTCATTAGATAATATCTTTTTTTCTCTTCAAACACATCCCAATGGATATGTAAAAAGACCAATTCTCTAGTCATGATCATTATTTCAGAAAAAACGTGTACGATATAGTCTCGAGAATCTGACTATAAACGATCTTATTTGCCAATTTATAAGAAAACTGGATAGGAAGCCTATCCTCGACCCATAGAGGACATTCAAGTGATTTCTAGACGTAAAACCAGAGGAAAATGTGAGCCACAGTCACAACTACTTGTAAATATCCTTTTACTGTTGTTTTATTTTATTGTTGTTTTGTCATTTGCATTCTTGTCTTTAATAATTTTATCATTGTTTGCTTTTTTTCTTTTACTATTTCCTTTTTGACTCTCGAGCTATGTGCTTTACGCGTTAATTGACACAGACATGCTACCTCATACATAATTGTGAACCATTGTCGCCAGGATCCTTAAATATAATTTTTTTTAAGCACTCATAAATTATTTTTGAGAAGTATCCCAATGGCAGCTACTCCCAATAAACAATTCAAGACCATTTGTGTGCTTTCTGGGTTTAACTATGACAAATATAAAGAGTTCGTTGAGGCAGTCATAGATCTTGGTCGAAGCATAGCAGAAAGAAAATTACATTTCGTATATGGAGGAGGTGATCGAGGGTTATCAAAACTGGTCTCAGAAGTTGCTTATATCAGAGGAAGCCAAGTGTTAGATGTTGAATACTAGAAAGTGTGTTTTTATAATAGAGAAAATCATCATTTTACACTCCAAGTTTCACTAACATCCCTATCTTTATGTCTTTAAGTCCCTTGTAATTTAATTATGTATGTTTAATTTTAATTAAGTATTTTATGTATTTTAGGGGATATCATGGTCATTTCACAATAAACGAGAGATCAAATGAAAAAACGGACAGCACTTTTGAACTCAGGACAGTCGAAAACCTTAGGAGGAGCATAAAAAGAAAAATGGCACTGTTCACATATACGGTACTATTCACACATACGGTACGGTTGATATATACGATGATGCTACGACTAATTATTCATTGCATCTTGTATCCGACGTGGCTTTGCATGCGATGACATGGCATTATACGATGATGTGGCGGTATTTGATTGGACGAATGATGTGGCATTGACTGATGACGTGTCACGAGCTTATTGGACCAAAAATGTTGACCGTGACGTGGCAGAATGTTAGTGGACGGAAAAAATGTGTGTACGGTACATGCATATACACAGAATAACAGCCCTGATGATGTGTTCCATCCAATAGGAACTTGCCACGTTGCGCAATCCTGAGCGTCCAAATTGTTTTAATCCGATGGCCATGATTTACTCAGTGTATCTATAAAAAGGGGGCTCCCCCCCCTAATATGACACCCCTGAATCTATTTTTGAGCTCCATTTTCTGTAATTCCATCTCCATCTTGTATTTTCTACGTATTTTAATAAAATTCCCATTTTACCCCTAGTTCAAATATGAGTGGCTAATTTACTTTCAAGCTTGGGTTGAAGGTGAAGTCTCAACATGCTCCATGGGCTTAATTTGGTAAATTTACTTTTCCTTCCCCTTTAGTTTGTGTGGTTGTTTTGACTTTTCGTAGACAGATAGTAATAATCTTGTCTGGATATCGGCTGGAATAACCGCCTCCCTAGGCAATGTTATTACTATTTGGCACGGGAAGCCCTTAACACCATATCTATTAGAGTGTGGTTCATGATGAGTGGAAGTCCCCTCTTCATGATTTAATCGGTACTAATAATGAATATTAAGCCGATGGTGCATGTTGAGTACAGATCCGGAGATCCAAGTATTTCATTTTAATAGTTTATTCCAACAGCGTTAAATTAAAACATTGCCTACATAATCGTCATTTTAAATCCAATCACCCACTTAGAAAATTAATTCTACAAGCAATTAAAATCCACCTTCTCGTGGGATCGACACTCGTCACCATTGATCTATTCTACAATAGATTCGTGCACTTGCGAGTTCAATAAAATTTGCACAACATTAGATATCATCCCAAGAAGCCTAAAACCTTTGGGTTGTTTGTCTGACTCACCAACAGGCGAAGAGTTAGTCGTCTCAAGTATGCAAGAGAGAATCATTGAAATGCTAAATCATACTGATACTTTTATTTTCCTACCAGGAGATCTTTCAACTCTAGAGGCACTAATCACATTAACATCTTGGGCCCATTTAAACATTCATTAGAAATCCATCGGTTTGTTAAATGTCAATAACTTTTATGATGGCTTTATCGCATTTCTTAACCATGCAATAAAAAATCATATCATCCCTTTCACAGTGAAAATTTTTTTATTTGTGCTTGTACTACTCATGAGTTACTTGATCTGTTATAAGCTTATAGACTAGAGCCAGATCCTAAGACCTTTATGTTGGAGTGGCAAACTAATGATGGTAACAGTGGTTGTAGTAAAAAGTGCAAATTAGATTTAACTCTCAGCTTGTAAATATTTTCTTTTGTGATGCAGCACCTGTTGTGCAAATTTTATTGAACTCGCAAGTGCACGAATTCATTGTAGAATAGATCAATGGTGATAAGTGTCGATCCCACTAGGAGGTGGATTTTAATTGCTTGTAGAATTAATTTTCTTAGTGGGTGATTGGATTTATAATGAGAATGATGTAGGCTATTAATTAATTTAAATTAAAACGGTGGGAATAAACTATTAAAATGAAAGGCTTGGATCTCCATATCAGTCTCAACATGCACTATCGGCTTAACATTAATTATTAGTACCAATTAAATCATGAAGGGGGAACTTCCACTCCCCATGAACCACACTCTAATAGATATGGTGCTAAGGGCTTCTCATACCAAATAGTAATAACCTTGCCTAGGGAGGTGGTTATTCCAACCGATATCCAGACAAAATTATTACTATCTGTCTACGAAAAATCAAAACAACCACATAAATTAAAGGGGAAGGAAAAGTAAATTTACCAAATTAAGCCCATGGAGCATGTTGAGACTTCACCTTCAACCCAAGCTTGAAAGGAAATTAGCGACTCATATTTGAACTAAGGGTAAAATGGGAATTTAATAAAATACGTAGAAAATACAAGATGGAGATGGAATTACAGAAATTTGAGCTCAAAAATAGATTCAGGGGTTTTAAATTAGGGGGGAGCCCCCTTTTTATAGATACACTGAGTAAATCATGGCCCTCGGATTAAAACAATTTGGACGCTGAGGATTGTGCCACGTGGCAAGTTCCTATTGGATGGAACACATCATCAGGGCTGTTATTCTGTGTATATGCATGTACCGTACACACGTTTTTTCTGTCCACTAACATTCTGCCATGTCACCGGTCAACATCTTTGGTCCAATAAGATTGTTACACGTCATCAGTCAACGCCACATCATCAGTCAACGCCACATCATCAGTCAATGCCACATAAGCGGTCAATGCGACATCATTCGTCCAATCAATTGCCGCCACGTCATCGTATAGTGCCACGTCATCGTCGTAAATGCGTGCCCAAAGATGCAACGTCTGGTGAAGCGAGTGCCATGAAAGCGATGAATGCCAAACGATCAGTATATATCAACCGTCACAGTATGTGTGAGCGATGCAGTATATGTGAAGCAGTGCATTTTTTTTTTTTATGCTTCTCTAAGGTTTTATTGATCGTCATCCGAGTTCAAAAGTCTTTGTCCGTTTTTCCATCTGATCTCTCGTACATTGTGAAATGACCATGATATCCCCTAAAATACATAAAATACTTAATTAAATTACAAGGGACTTAAAGACATAAAAATAGGGATGTTAGTAAGACTTGGAGTGTAAAATGATGATTTTCTCCATTATAAATACACACTTTCAAGTACTCAACACACCCCCCAACTAGCTTGTTGCTGGTCCCTAGCAATTTAAGCGAAAACAAAACTGAAACAAAATTTTTATTTTTTTTTTAAACAGTTTTATTTATTTATTCAGACTAATGATAACAATTAAATAAAAGTATAAGCATTATCTATAGTCTAAAGAATTATCATTCCCACATCAACTCTCCACATGAATCAGTTTAGAAAACTTTGTCACAACTTCAGTAATTGAGTCACTTTAAAGAATGACATATCAAACCCCAAAATCTCATTGGTAATAGTAATAAGCTCACAAAGAAATTAAACCAAAAAATAATCACTCCAGTGAATGGTAATTTGAGTGAAAATAATAAAGAAGTAATATCACACTCTCACCAAGGTGACAAAAATATGGCCTCAGCTTAGAAATAATACGATTTTAATTAAAAATGCTAATCAAACCAATGTATTCATCATTCTTTTTTTTTTTTTAAATATGCACTACTACATCTTTTATTTTATATAACCAGGGTTTATTTAATTATAGTTCCTAAAATCAAGAAGGACTTTTATTAAGGCGTAACGTAAAGGCTGGGGCGTGGGCTAAAAAAAGGATAATAGGAAAAACAAAATATATGTTTGAAAAATAGAGAACTTTGGAGATTGTAAGATGTTTTCACTTGATTTTTTTTTCTTTATTTTTTATTTATTTATTTATTTATTTATATACATATTTTTTTTCTTTTGTTTCTTTTTCTTTCTTCTTTTTCTTTTAACACCTTTTTTTTTTGTGAATGCAAAATTATCTCTATTTTCAAACATAAATGGGTGGTGAGAAATACAAAATATAAGGCGATACTCCACATTGGAGTGGGACAAGATAATAGGTTGCCAAAGAAAAAGTCTTTATTTTTATTTTATTATTTTTTTTCTTTTTTTTTAAGGCTTAAAGGGGTTAACTATGGATACATATTAATAGAGTTGGCTAGAAAGGCTCAAACGGACTAAAGATGGCCTTTCTGTCATCTTTTAGGGTTCTAAATAATCTTCCATATCTACTAGTTAGATAGACCTTCAGATGTGGCAACACAAACTTTAGTTTTTTTTTTTTTTTTTGAACTAGGAATTTGGAGATAATGTATAAAGTAATAAACTGCTAAGCTGAATGAAGAATAGGCAAAAAGGGTTACTCTCCAAGAAAAATGATAGGCTCAAAAACTCACTTGGAAATTATTATGACATGTGCATTCTTTCAAGCAACTTATATTTGTCTTTAACATCAACATGTAGAGTAACAAACATGGTGTAACATAACTAAAGACCAAAGATAATACAAATACTAAAATTTGAAAGTTATCATGTCATCTGATTATGAAAAGATCACACAAAATGCTTTTTTTTTTTTTAAATTCTACCCCCAAACCTATTCTTAGTCATGAAAATTATGCATGCAGAATGGTGAAAATGACATAGAAAAACTAGTTGGTAAAAGAAGTTAGAAAAATCACACTTAAAATGACTGTCAAAGCAAGAAATGTCTGAATTTTTTTTTTAATAATAAGAAGATGCGTTTCTAGAGTTACTACGCTCCATATTCAGCCATCTTCGACTCAAAAATTTAGCCACAGTTAGTTCTACAAAAAAAACTACACCAAGATTGAGATATTTCACAATTGTCAACTATTCCCCCCAACCTGAACGGAACATTGTCCTCAATGTTTGAAAGAGAACAGGGTTTAGAAGACATCACCTGAGTGCTGTATCATAGAAGAAAATATTTACAAGCGGAGAGTTAAATCTAATTTGCACTTCTTACTACGGCTACTGTTACCATCATTAGTTGGTCATTCCAACACAAGGGTCTTGGGATCGGCTCTTGTCTATAAGCATGCAGATCAAGTAACTCGTTAGCGAGTATGAGCACAAATAAAGATTTTTTTTTTGTGAAAGGGATGAAATGATTTTTATTGCATGGTTAAGAAATGCGATGAAGCCATCATAAAAGTTATTGACATTTAACAAACCGATGGGTTTTCGATGAATGTTTAGATGGGCCGAGATCTTAATGTGATTAGTGCCTCTAGAGTTGCAAGATCTCTGGTAGGAAAATAAAAGCATCAGCATGATTTAGCATTTGATTATTCTTTCTTGCATACCTAAGACAACTAACTCTTTCTCCAGGTTGGTGAGTCGGACATCTGACAAATTGACGGTTTGAAGCTTCTTGGGATGATGCCTAACACTTGGCTCCCTTTGAGATAAATAGCTTTTGAGACTAGTTTTGATAACTCTCGGTCACCTCCTCCATAAACCAGATGCAAATTTCTTTCTGCTATGCGTTGACCAAGATCGATGGCTGCCTCAACGAACTCTTTTTTTTGTTTGCCATAGTTAAATCCAGAGAGCACACAAATGTTCTTGAATTGTTTATTGGGAGTAGCTGCCATTGGGATGCTTCTCAAAAATAATTTGTGAGTCTAAAAAGAAAAGATCATATATCAAAGATCTTGGTGACAATTGTTTACAGCTGTATAGGAGGTAGCGTGTCTATGTCAATTAACGCGTAGCACATGGCTCGAGAGTCAAAAAGGAAATAGTAAAAGAAAAAGCACTCAATTATTAAAGACAATAATACAATTGATAAAACAACAGTGAAATAGAACAACAATAAAATAAAACAAAAGTAAAAGGATATTTACAGGTAGTTGTGTTGTGGCTCACATCTTCCTCTGGTTTTACGTCTATAAATGGCTTGAACGCCCTCTATGGGTCGAGGATAGGCTTCCCATCCAGTTTTCTTATAAACTGGCAAACAAGGTCGTTTATAGTCAGATTCCCAAGACTATATCGTGCATGCTCTTTTTGAAATAATGGCCATAACTTGAGAATTGCTCTTTGTACGTATCCACTGGGATGCGTTTTAAGAGACAAAAGGACATCATCCAATGACTCTTTATTCAAGCCATCCCTAATGAATTGAATCTTATCTTCCCTGTTATCAGACATCATTCCTAAAGAACAAGGATTTTTATCGCATTTCATCCTGGCACACTTATGGCAATCAACATGAAGTTTTTCAGCTCTTCGTTTTCTCGAGTAATTTCCTTTACCATAACCAGGCATGTATGCAATAAATTTAGGAGGCAACTCACCTGCCAAACGTACTTTGGCCTCGATTAACCAACGGATGTCAGCAGGGATGTTATTTCTCATAAGCAATCGCATGCGTTCGGACCGAGCTTTATAGATCGTAAGGAGGGCATTTTGAGGAAGTGAATGAAATCGCTTGTGAAGTTTTGCTAGAATCACGTTTCTGTCCATACCTTCTTCTCAGAATATCAGTTATTATGGGAAACTGAAGTAACCGACTTTGATTATCACGGAGTACCGTTATCCGCCACTTATACGGGAAAATAAATCAAAACACACTAAATAAAGAAAATCAAATCTGTAAAATTGAATCAAACATGAAAGTGAACAAAATAAGAAAACAAAAAATAAAAAGAGAAATGAACTTACATTCGTCCTCTTATTGAGTTAACCTCAACCTCTAATTGGAAGTTATATATCTCATCTTCTATTCCTTTGAGTTGTCTTTCTAGATCTTCAACGTGGGATACCAACTCTGGAGGTAGTAGCTTCCAAATACGATGTGTTTTACAAAATTGTATCTGGCTTCTCAGATGAGATCGTATACGTTGAAGTTGTCTGAGATGTTTCAAGAGGATCTGTCTAATTGAGGCATACATGATTAGAAGTGATAAAAGAAAATTGAATGATTAAATAAACACACTTTCACATAAATTTAAATCACCGAAAAGAAGAAATAAATAAGAAAAAGTCTCAATTCAAGTTTGACGGGTCACTCAAATCGATTTCGGTGTCATTTTCATGCGGTTGGTACTCTAGATATGACTTTAATCTTTGACCATTAACCTTAAAAGTTACACCGTTCTTTGGATCCTTAATTTCAATTGCTCCATGTGGAAAAACAGTATGAACTATAAAGGGATGAGTCCATCAAGAGCGTAACTTACATGAGAATAGGTGCAAGCGAGAATTGAATAAAAGTACTTTCTGACCTGGTGTGAAAGATTTTCTCATAATGTGCTTGTCATGAAAGACTTTCATTCGCTGTTTGTAAATTTTGGCATTTTCGTATGCATCGTTACAAATTTCTTCAAGTTCTGCCAGCTGTAATTTTCTTTCTGAGCTAGCTTGCTGCATATCAAAGTTGAATTTCTTAATGGCCCAGTATGCACGATGCTCGAGTTCCACAGGTAGGTGGCAAGCTTTTCCATATACTAGCCTGTAGGGTGACATCCCAATCGTGGTCTTGAAAGCTGTTCTATATGCCCATAATGCATCATCCAGTCTTAATGACCTATCTTTTCTATCTGGTCTCACCGTTTTTTCTAATATGTGCTTTATCTCTTGATTGGAGATCTCAACTTAGCCACTGGTTTGCGGATGATATGGGGTCGTCACTTTGTGAGTAATGGAATACTTTGTCAAAAGAGCTTTGAATGATTTGTTACAAAAGTAGGCTCCATCATCACTGATTATCGCTCGAGGGAATCCAAAGCGTGAAACAATGTTGCTTTTCAAAAATCTAATGACCACCTTGTGATCATTGGTTCTACACGGAACTGCTTCTACCCATTTCGATACGTAGTCAACAGCGACCAATATGTATTGATGGCCAAAAGAAGGGGGAAAGGGTCCCATGAAGTCAATACCCCATACATAAAAAATCTCAACCACTAAAATTGGGTTTAGTGGCATCATGTTCCTTCGTGTAATGCTCCCCATTCGTTGACACCTATCACATGAAGAACAAAAAATATAAGCATCTCGAAATATAGTTGGCCAATAGAAACCACATTGTAATATTTTAGTAGCTGTTTTCTTAGCACTGAAATGGCCTCTACATGCTTGTTCAAGGCAGAATGAAATGATATTTTGAAATTCATTTTCTGGGACACATCGTCTGATAATTTGATCTACATAATACTTGAACAGATAGGGGTTATCCCAGAAGAAATTTTTTATTTCTGCAAAAAAATTTCTTGTCCTGCTTAGTCCAATGCTCCGGAAGTTTACCTGTAACAAGATAGTTAACTATATCAGCATACCGTGGTAATACTTCCACACTCATTATTTGTTCATCTGGAAATGATTCATTTAATGGAAATGGTTCTATAATTGTATCAAAATTTAGACGAGAGAGATGGTCTGCAACAACATTTTCTGTGCCCTTCTTATCCTTGATTTCAAAGTCAAATTCCTGCAAAAGTAACACCCAACGAATTAGTCTAGCTTTTGTATCTTTCTTTGTGAGAAGATATTTAAGAGCAGCATGATCTGTGAAAATAATTATTTTACAACCAATGAGATAAGATCAAAATTTCTCTAATGCAAACATCACTGCTAGCATTTCTTTTTCAGTGGTTGAATAGTTCAATTGTGCATCATTTAATGTCATACTAGCATAGTAAATGACATGGGAAATTCGATCAACTCTTTGTCCTAATACTGCTCCTACTGCATAATCAAATGCATCACACATAAGCTCAAATGGTAAGTTCGGTTTGAAATTTGAATGATGGGTGATGATGTTAACAACTGCTTTAGTTTCTCAAATGTCACAAGACAGGAATCATTAAAGACAAAAAGTACATCCTTAGCAAGTAAATTGCATAAAGGTCTAGAAACTTTGCTAAAATCTTTAATGAAACGTCTGTAAAAACCCGTATGTCCAAGGAAAGATCTTACTTCTCTGACTGTTTTAGGTAGAGGAAGATTGGAAATAAGATCCACCTTGGCCTTATCAACCTCAATACCTTCGCTCGAAATGATGTGACCGAGAACAATACCTTGTTTTACCATAAAATGACATTTCTCCCAATTTAAGACCAAATTCTTCTCTATGCATCTCTGCAGAACTAGTGTTAGATGATGTAAACATTGATCAAATGAATCACCAAAAATAGAAAAATCATCCATAAAGACTTCAAGGAATCGTTCAACCATATCAGAAAAGATGCTTAACATGCATCGTTGAAATGTATCATGTGCATTACATAATCCAAATGGCATTCTTCTATATGCAAAAGTGCCAAAAGGGCAAGTGAAAGTGGTTTTCTCTTGATCTTTTGGTGCTATGGGAATCTGATTATATCCTGAGTAGCCATCTAGAAAGCAATAAAATTCATGACCTGCTAATCTATCAAGCATTTGATTAATAAATGGTAGAGGAAAATAATCTTTACGTGTGACAGAATTCAACTTTCTATAATCAATGCATACACGACATCCTGTAGTTACTCTAGTAGGTATTAATTCATTATCAGCATTGGTAACTACTGTGACTCCTGATTTTTTGGGGACAACTTGCACAGGACTGACCCATGAACTATCAGAAATAGGGTAAATGATACGTGTGTCTAATAGTTTAAGGACTTCAGTTCTAACAACTTCTTTCATGTTAGGGTTTAACTGACGTTGCATTTCCCTGGTAGGTTTAGCATTTTCATCAAGGTGAATGTAATGCATACAGTCCACTGGGTTTATACCTTTTATGTCAGCTATGGTACATCCTAATGCTCCTTTGTGCACTTTCAAAACTTCCAACAACTTACATTTTTGTTCTTCATTCAGGGATGATGAAATGATTATTGGCAGAGTGCTTTCTTCTCCCAAAAATGCATATTCCAAAGTGTCGGGTAATGGTTTGAGCTCGAGTTGTGGTGGTGATTCTGATGACGTACTGAGTTTCTTCTCTGATGGTGCTAGTTGTTCCACTCATGACTTCCATTTGTTAGTGTCCATGGATGGTGCTGAATCGAGTAAGACGTTAACCTTATCTACTGATCTGTCAATATCAAAATCCAAACTAAAGTGAGTTAAACATGTTTGTAAAGGGTCATCACTGAGGTTTGAAAGAAAAGCATTATCAATTAATTTTTCTATCCAATCCACATCAACAATTTCATCATCTGCATTGTAAGGTTGTTTGGCAATGTTGAAGATATTTAGCTCCATCGTCATATTGCCAAAAAACAACTGCATATTTTCAGTCCTGCATTGAATGTGAGCATCGGCAGTTGCCAAGAAAGGTCGTCTTAAGATAATGGGGATCTGCTTCCTTGAATCCTGGACTGGTTGAGTGTCAATTACAATGAAATCAACAGGAAAATAAAACTTATCTACCTGTATAAGCGCACCCCTCCACAATACCACGAGGTTTTTTCATAGACCGATCTGCAAGCTATAACACAACTGGAGTTGGGTGTATTCTCCCAGTCCAAGTTTCACAAATACTGAGTAAGGTAACAGATTTACACTAGCTCCTAAGTCCAACAAAGCATTCTCAATTGTGTGGTTCCCTATACTACATGAGATAGTGGGGGAGCCTGGGTCTTTGTATTTTAGAGGAAGTTTGTGTTGGAGTATAGAGCTCACATTTTCTATTAAAAATGCCTTCTTTTGAACATGAATGTTTCTCTTTTTAGTACAAAGGTCTTTAAGAAACTTGGCATAAGATGACACTTGTTTTATAGCGTCAAGCAAAGGGATGTTAACACTTACCTGTTTAAAGATTTCAAAAATCTCACTTGTGGATTTTCCCTTCTTTGCTTTAGCTAACCTCTGGGGAAATGGAGCTTTTGGAATGTATTCTCGTGGGTTGGTTTTTTCTTTCTCCTTTGATGATGAGTCTTCTTCATTTACCGTTACAATTTGAGTTGTTTTTGGTACCGGCATCTCCACTTTGTTGTTGACTTCTTTTCCTTTTCGCAAGGTCATGACGGCTTTGACCTCTTCATGCTGCTGAGGTGAACTGGTACTTACTTCATGCACTCCTTTAGGATTAGGCACTGGTTGACTTGGGAATTTTCCTTTCTCAGCGATCATTGCAAGGTTTGAAGTGAAGAAGCAAGTTGTCCCACCATTTTTTCAAGGTTCAAAGCGATTGGGTTTGTGAGTTGAAACCCGCTCTCATCTCATTTCATGATTCATCAATGGTGCGGTTTTGTTGCTCGATTTTGGAGTAAGTAAGATTCTTGAAATTTGAAATGCATCCTCCCATGGTCTAGGTTGAGAATAGTTTGGGTTCGATTGTATGGTCTAAATGGTGGTTGAGAGGCTTGAGGATTTTGAGGAATTGGTTGCATTGGTGGAGTGGAGTGGAGTCTTTGGTCCATTCTGTTGGAATCCTTGAGACCATGAAAAATTGGGGTGGTCTCTCCATCCAGGATTATATGTGTTGGAGTAAGGGTTGTAGTTTGATGGCTTTCTCATTACACCTATGGCATTGGCTTGATCTGAGTATGAGTCCTGGTCATGTGGTTATATTAATTTAGCAGCTGTTAACGATGCTATTTGACGGGAAAGACCTTCAACTATGTCTTTGACTTCTTTAATTTCTGAACTTGACCCGCCAATGTGAACCTCATTCACTCCCTTAACTCTTCTAGTATTCCTGAGCGAACGACTCGGTTGTTGGGAATTATCCGCTTGTCGCTGGAAGAAATCCCAAATCTCTAATGCACTTTTTGACATTAGTTCTCCTCCACTTGTTTCCATTAGTCATTCTTGCACATTCGGCAATAATCCCTCCAAAAAGTATTGGCATTGGTGCCATTTTTTGTATCCATGATGTGGACACTTTAGGAGTAGCCCATTGAATCGCTCCCATGCTTCGAAAAATTGCTCGTCTTCTCTTTGGGTAAACTCTGATATTTCCCTGCGAATAGCATTGGTTTTATGTACTGGGAAATATTTATTCAAAAATTTTGTTACCATTTGTTCCCATGATATAATACTATTAGCAGGCAATGCATTGAACCATGAACGAGCTCTATCCTTTAAAGAAAATGGGAATAATCTAAGTTTAACATCATCATATGAAAAATTCTTATATTTAAAAGTTTGACAAATAGCATGAAAATCATTCAGATGATTATATGGATCTTCATTTTCTAGGCCATAGAATGTTGGGAGACAATTTAGCACACTAGGTTTCAATTCAAAACTCTAAAGCACTACATTTGGGTATCTTATGCATGATGTGCTCAAGTTAGCTAAGGGACTGAAGTAGTCCTTAAATGGCCTCTCTTGTGGTGCTGGTTGCAAATCCATTTCAAATTTATTTTTAATTGTAACGTGCTTGTGTGTGCGAATTGTTTTTTCTAATTCAAAATCTATAGGCTCAAGATTCGGTAATTGTGACCTACGACTATGCATGCAAAGAAAAAAAAATGGTAACAAAATTAATAAAAATAAAGAAGAAGGAGAAATTATGATACTAACCTTATCACGCTGTAACAATTTTGCTATGAAAACAACTCAAGCGCTAGATATAGAAAAGAAAATCCGTGAAACAAATTAAAATAAATTAATAGGCGGTTGAACCTGCCGATTTAATAAAATAAAAATAATAATAACATGAAAATTAAATTACAGAAATTTAAAGAAGAGAAGAAAAGAAAAGAAAATAATATCTACTTCAGAATGTAAATTCACTTTTTTTTTAATAATAAAAAAAATAAAATATTACAAGGAAACAACTAATCAAAAGAAAAAAGAAATAAAGAAATAAAAAAAATTCTACGAATTAAAATACTTACCACCCCGGCAACGGCGCGAAAAACTTGTTGTGCAAATTTTATTGAACTCGCAAGTGCACGAATCCATTGTAGAATAGATCAATGGTGACGAGTGTCGATCCCACGAGGAGGTGGATTTTAATTGCTTGTAAAATTAATTTTCTTAGTGGGTGATTGAATTTATAATGAGAATGATGTAGGCTATTAATTAATTTAAATTAAAGCGGTGGGAATAAACTATTAAAATGAAAGGCTTGGATCTCCGGATCTATCTCAACATGCACTATCGGCTTAACATTAATTATTAGTACCAATTAAATCATGAAGGGGGAACTTCCACTCCTCATGAACCACACTCTAATGGATATGGTGCTAAGGGCTTCCCGTACCAAATAGTAATAACCTTGCCTAGGGAGGCGGTTATTCCAGCCGATATCTAGATAAAATTATTACTATCTGTCTACGAAAAGTCAAAACAACCACATAAATTAAAGGGGAAGGAAAAGTAAATTTATCAAATTAAGCCCATGGAGCATGTTAAGACTTCACCTTCAACCCAAGTTTAAAAGGAAATTAGCCACTCATATTTGAACTAGGGGTAAAATGAAAATTTTATTAAAATAAGTAGAAAATACAAGATAGAGATGGAATTACAGAAATTTGAGCTCAAAAATGGATTCAGGGGTCTCAAATTAGGGGGGGAGCCCCCTTTTTATAGATACCTGAGTAAATCATGGCCATTGAATTAAAACAATTTGGACGCTCAGGATTGCGCCACATGGCAAGTTCCTATTGGATAGAACACATCATCAGGGCTGTTATTCTGTGTATATGCATGTACCGTACACACGTTTTTTCGGTCCACTAACATTCTGCCATGTCACCGGTCAACATTTTTGGTCCAATAAGATTGTGACAGGTCATCAGTCAACGCCACATCATCAGTCAACGCCACAAAAGCGGTCAATGCCACATCATTCGTCCAATCAAATGCCGCCACATCATCGTATAGTGCCACGTCATTATCAGATGCCACGTCAAAGATGCGTCTGGTGAACAAAGTGCCATGAGCGAGTGTCGTGAAACGATCAGTATATATCAACCGTACCGTATGTGTGAACAGTACCGTATATGTGAACAGTAACATTTATCTTTTTATGCTCCTCCTAAGGTTTTCGACTGTCCTGAGTTCAAAAGTGCTGTCCGTTTTTCCATCTGATCTCTCGTTCATTGTGAAATGACCATGATATCCCCTAAAATACATAAAATACTTAATTAAAATAAAACATACATAATGGAATTACAAGGGACTTAAAGACATAAAAATAGGGATGTTAGTAAGACTTTGAGTGTAAAATGATGATTTTCTCCATTATAAATACGCACTTTCAAGTACTCAACAGCACCCATGTGATGCCTTCTGATAACTCTATGATATAAGAGTTATCAATGGCATTTTTGGACTTAAATCAAGATTACTTAGAGAGTAAATGATGTGTTTTAGTTGCATTTTAGCTTAATTTTTCATATTTATCTACTTTTAGTTATTTGTAATAAATTAGGTGATTTTGGAATAAATTGTGTGTGTTTAGACTATGTGTTTACATTATAGGCAACTGAAAATGCAAATTCAAAGAAGAAATACTGTGCAATGGACTTAGAAAAATGAGGAAGGAAACTGGTTGCAGAAAAGTAGAAACTAGTCTAAAACAGTGAATTATTGTAGCACGATTGTTATAGCACGATTGCTGTAGCAATCCTAAAACAATAAAGGAGAAAAATTCACACGAATCTCATAAAAAATCTATGATTTGTAGTTTCCAAATATGGAATATGCGTGCCCTAGGCGTCCAGTTGCCCTAGCTTTTAGTTATAAAAGGAAGCACACATAAAAGAAAAAGGGAGAGCCGTCAACCACAAGAAAATAACGTGTAAGAAAAAAATGAAAACAACAAAGAGAAGAGAAATTCAATGGCTGATCAGAAGTTGCAGGCATGAAGAAGAATCAAGAAATCTAAAAAGATCACTCGCCTCTATCTATATTCTCTTTGTTTTTTTTTATTCATGATGATGTATATAAAGGCTGAATTGGTTTTATTTTCTGTTTTGAGATAAATCATGAGCTAAATCTATTTGTGGTTGAGTGACTGATAAGCTTGATGGTTTATTGACTGAAATTATTATGTTGCTGCATGACTTCTATAGCATTTTGTTTTGATAGTGCTTAATTTCATTCACTATTTCGGCTGACCACTCATTTATTGATATAAGCTAAGAAAGAGCCACAAAAGAGCTTACTTTAATGGAAAATATCAAAGTAATACTTGGTTTTAGATTATATTTCTCAAGTTGGGTTAACTAAATTTGAATAGGGCTATGCTTAATTTAAAATTAGTGATGAACTAGACATAGGGATTCACCTTGTAGGGTAATTAGGAACCTTGATCGCATAATGCTATATCTTGTATGATTTATCAACTGGTCATTGTTAGGTTGCATATACATATAAGAAATCCAACAAGTGACAGCTAAGGATGCATTATGATTTTGCTCAGTGCTGTAGTAATTGTTGTAGCAATAGTACTCTAATAAAAAATAAACAGTCAATACCATTAAGTGAGTTAATTCACTCAACTATATCATTTTTAGTGATTACATCCTTGCGTGAGACATGATGATTTACTTTATTGCACTTTATTTTCTGTCATTTAGATTTCTTAGTTTAATTTAGTTGTTAAAAAGAATTTGATTTAATTTAAATTGCACCACAATTACTTGCTATAGCAATTCTTATAGAATCAGTCCTTGTGGAGACGATACTTGAATACTTATCATTTTATTACTTGTTGTGTACACTTGCGCACTGACACCTATATATTAAAAAATCACCCAACACCTTTTAAACCCTACTTCTTTCCTTTCAAACATTAAGGACAATGTTTCGCTCTGGTTGAGAGGAGGGAATAGTTGACAATTGTAGAATATCTCAATCCTGGTGAAGTTTTTATTGATTTTTGTTGTAGAGACTAACCGTGGCTAAATTTTTGAATTGAAAATGGCTGAATATGGAGTGTACTTCCTCCAGAAGCGCATCTTCTAAGTTAAAAAAAAAAATTCATACATTTTTTTTATTATTAAGCTTCGACGGTCATTTTAAATGTGATCTTTCTAACTTCTTCTTTTACCAATTAGTTTTTCTATGTCATTTTCACCATTCTGCATGCATATTTTTCATGTCTAGAATAGGTTTGGGGGTAGAATGTCATTTAAAAAAAATTTTGTGTGATCTTTTAACATTGGATGACATGATGACTTTTAAATTTTTGTATTTGTATTATCTTTGGTTTTGAGTTATGTTACACCATGTTTGCTACTCTACATTGAAATTCTATTTAGGCTACCCAAGAGGGGGGGTGAATTGGGTTTTAAAAAACTAAGCCAATAAAAATGCACAATATTAAAACTAATGTCTTAATCAAAATCAAAAGTAATAAATTCAACAATGCTCAAATTAAAAAGGATAAGGGAAGAGAAATCAAACACTAGAATTTTTACGTGGTTCGGCCAACCGTGCCTACGTCCACGCCTCCAAGCACACCGGGCTTGAGGATTCCACTATGCAAGCCTCCAAGGCTTCAAACACTTACACTTGACTTCCAAGGTGTCAATGAACCTTTACAATAAAGAGATTATTCCCAATCTCTTAACCCAAGTGTATCCCAACACTTACAATCACTCAATGATAGAGATTTAATAACAAATAATCTCTCACACACTCCAAATGATTACAATTGAAATTTTAATGTGTGAGGGAATGAAATGAAACACAATTGAAGCTCAAAGAAAATTGTTTCTCAGTAGTAAGCTCAAAAATCAAATGTTGGATCACTCTTGTTTGAATTTGATTGAGCCTTTTTATAGTTGGAGCTGAAAACTAGCCGTTATTGACTTTCTGAGAATAATCGGATCGCCGTTTGTCTCTATCGGTTAGCCGTTTTGAATTTCCAACTAGCCGTTATCCTTTGACTTCAAATAAACGGTTTGCCGTTAACTTTATCGGATCACCGTTTCTTTCCAAGAACCCGCAAAAATGAACTCGGCTCTCCGTTTTTGATAAACGGTTCAAGAGTAGAGAACTTCTACCACTATTTGGAAGTTATCGGTTAGCCGTTTTAAATAAACGGTTCAAGGCTAAAACATTTTTACTCATCGGAATTGTTCGGTTAGCCGTTTTAATTAACGGTTCACCGTTAATTTCGAAAAGTTCGTGACACAAAACTTTGCTAACCGTTTGCTAATTTGTCGGTTCAAGGCTAAAACATTTTTACTTATGGAATGTATCGGTTAGCCGTTTTAAATAAACGGTTCACCGTTATTTTCGAGAACATGTGAAATGTTCATCATCAGTAAATTATCGGTTCACCGTTTTCCGAGAAACGGTTAACGTTAATTTCGATTTCATCATTTTTGAATTTAAAACAAGTGTATTGCTTTTAGAAAATTCTTTTTAATATTTCAACACTTTAATCATGAACATATTATTTTTGTTATCATCAAAATCATTATTATAAGATTAACAATCTCCCCTTTTTGATGATGACAAATTTTATATGTGAAGGACAAAAAAATATTTGTTTTAACTCCCCGAAAATAAGCTCCTTGAAAAATAAACAAAATTTTTGTTAACTTCCTTTTGAAATATAATCTGGAAACTATTCTCCCCTTCAAAGATCAAAAAGAAAAATAAAGGAAAATAGCCACGTTTTGACAAGTAAAAATTTACAAAGATCTCCCGTATTTTAATCATTCCCAAAAATATACACCAAACAAATCAAAAATAGGATACAACCAATTGAACCAAGCAATAAGATTAAGATCAAAAATGAGAAAACAAGCATCCATATATAATAAAAGCATCCGATAAAGCATACATAAATAATGCATAACACATGGAATGTTTGTGCGAAATATGTTCGAAACACTAAAAAGCTATTGCGGAGGAGGAGGAGGAGGAGTAGTAGAGGAGGAAGGAGGAATGGCGAGAGCGAGAAAAAATGCGTTCTTTGCCCATCCAAGATTCTTTGCCGAAGGCTGGAAGGATGCAACCGATCTGGCTGCTGCTGCTGCCGCATTTCGAGAAAGTGTGCGAATATCGCTAACGATTTCTTGAAGAAGATGATCGATGCTTGAGATGGAGCATTTGAAGTAGATGGTCGAGCGATCTCCGTCTCATGTGCCTCGGGATCGGTCTCCGGAGGTCGAGAGGCAGATCCGCGACGAGGAGGCGGAGGACGAGCGCCGAGTCGAAAATCGTGCGGTGATCGAGGTAAAGATGTCGTTGAGGAACCGGCATCTTCCTGAGCTACGAGGGGGTGTCTTGGTTTTTCGCATTAGGCGTTTTTATCCAATCCCGACTCCTTCGAGAAAAACCAATCATTTGAAATAGCCTCTTTCCCAATCTTCTTGGTCTCAACATACACGGAGTCTCGAAGAGGTACGCGAAAGTGTCGCAAAAGCTTAGAGATAATGTTACCTGCACGGAAGTAGCCTATGTGTAACAAAGCAGGGGTATTCAACATATGGCGCAAAATAATATACCCAAGGTTAATACGGCGTCACTAAGAAGACTATCAAGAATCCCGACATCCAACCTAGTAACCTCATCCGAGTGTCCCTTCCAGGGGTAATAATATCTTTGCAAAATGGTGTGTAGAATCCGAACTGCAGCCGGTAAAAGTTGGGCTCTAAATGGAAGGGTGCATATCTCATTAGTGAGATCCCGACGTCTACAAATGTTCCTAACCCCTCGAATATGGTTAAAATCGGCAAAGGATAATTCCTTCCTCGAAGTGTATATATTATGTCCAGCAAGTGGCAATCCTAAAATGGTGTTTAAATCAAAAACATCAAAATCAATAGAACACCCCCAACACTCAGTAACTATTCGATCTACTCTTTCTCCGACAACTCCATGTTCGAATAAAAAACACGAACTAGGTTAGGATAAATCCTCTCGTCTAAGTCTAATGCCGACTCCCATGGCAACAACATCTGCTTAACACTTTTTCCACAAACAACCAACTCCTCAAAATCATCTAAATCCACAAAGTAAGAGTCGATTACCTTACGACCCATGAATCGGGTTTCAACTCGTTTTACCGGTGGATTTTGTTGGAAAATGGATTCTTTGGAACTCGGTTGTCTCTTTAGGAGGTATGGGGTTGCTCTTTGGGGACGACTTTCCTCTTCCCCGGTTCAGAGGATTTGGCCATTAATGGAGCTTTGAGAATGTGGGATTTTGTCAAAAAGATGAAAATGAAGCAAACTGGACCAATAAAGTGAATGAAAAAGAGTAGAGAAAGGTTTCTGGAGGCTCAATTTGGTAGGAAATTGTCAACAAATGAGTCAAAAATCGAGAAATTTGCTCGGTTGCGCTTAGGGTTTCAATTTGGGATTTCGGGATTTGGGCAGAAATTTTATGATTTGAATGGTTAAAACTGGTCTAATAATGATAAGGAATGTTTCTATGATCGTGTTTTCGCAAGAAATAGCAAGAGAAACCAGAAATTTTAGAGAGAGAGAGCTTAGGGTTTCTTTGGCAAGAGAAAAGCGGTGAGGGTAGCTGGAAACGAAGAAGAAGAAACAGACCAGTTTTATATCCACGAAAACGGCGAGCCGTTAAAAATATCGGTTTCGATAGCGTCGCAGAGCTAGAAAACATAATCGGTTAACCGTTAGTAATAAGCGGTTAGCGCTAATATCCAAAAAAAAAATTAGTGTTTACGGAATTAAACGGTAGACCGTTTGAACAATAAACGGTAATCCGTTTTCTTGACTTTGATTTCACATAAGTTTTATTCTACGGCCAACATTCAATACATTTCTAAATCATTTAATTGATCAAAAATGTCTTGTAAGGCCAATATAATGCATGAATACACAATTTTAAACACATCCAAAAACAATCATCATACTATAGAAAGGCAAAGAATCATTATGAGACATTTATCATTCCAAGCTCATGCCTAATCTTTGAAAAATGATCTTCTTATTTAAGAGGTTTAGTAAAGATATCAGCAAGTTGTTTTTCCGTAGAGATAAAATGTAATGAAATATCTCCCTTTTCAACATGATCTCTTAAGAAATGATGTCTTATCTCTATACGCTTTGTCTAGAATGTTGAATGGGATTCTTTGAAAGGTTTATGGCACTTGTGTTGTCACACATGATAGGTATATGATCAAGATTAATACCAAAGTCTCTAAGGGTTTGTTTCATCCAAAGTGATTCGCACAACAACTACCTACCGCAATATATACTCGGCCTCGGTGGTTGAAAGAAGCAACCGAGTTTTTTTGTTTACTTACTAAACCACGAGACAAGAGAGTGACCAGAAAGAAACAAGTTCCACTAGTACTCTTCCTATCAATCTTATACCCAAAGAAAATCGGCATCCGAATAACAAATCAAGTCTAAATGAGTTCCCTAGGATACCAAAGGCCAAGATCTACGGTTCGCCTTTCAAATATCGAAAAATTCTTTTGACAAAGAAGCAAGTGAGATTCTTTAGGACATGATTGAAATCTTGCACACAAACATACACGAATACAATATCGGTCCTTGGCGGTTAAATAAAGTAAGGATCCGATCATACCGATATGCTTTGACATCAACATCTTTACCTTTTTCATCTTTGTCAAGCTTTAATTGTTGAGCTCGTTGGAGTACTTTTAATCTTGCCATCTTCAAGTCCGAATCGCTTTAGTAAATCTTTCAAATATTTGGCTTGATTGATGAAGATTCTTCTTCGTTTTTGTCTTATTTGTAGTCAGGAAGTACTTCAATTCTCCCATCATACTCATCTCGAATTCTTTGCTCATACAAGATGAAAAATCCTTACAAAGAAACTCATTAGTAGAACCAAAAATGATATCATCAACATAGATTTGAACAATAAGTATATCTTGATTCTTATGCTTGATAAAAAGTGTAGTATCCGCTTTACCCGTTGAAAAGCCATTTTCCAAAAGAAATTTACTAAGTCTATCATACCAAGCTCTAGGTGCTTGTTTTAATCCATACAATGCTTTTGACAACTTGTAAACATGATTTGGAAATTTTTCATTTTCAAAACCAGGGGGTTGTTTCACATACACTTCTTCCATAATGTAACCATTTAAAAATGCACTTTTGACATCCATTTGATACAAAATAAAATTCTTATAACATGCAAATGCTAAAAGCATTCTAATAGATTCTAATCTTGCTACTGGTGCAAAAGTTTCATCAAAATCGATTCCTTCTTCTTGATTGTAACCTTGAGCCACTAACCTAGCTTTATTCCTTACAACCACACCCGATTCATCCATTTTATTCCTAAATACCCATTTAGTGCCTATAATGGATTGATGTTCTGGTTTAGGAACTAATTCCCATACATTGTTTCTCTCAAATTGATTTAACTCTCTTTGCGTTGCCATAATCCAAGATTCATCGTTTTTCGCATCCATGAAAGGATTTTGGTTCAATTTGAGATATAAATGCGGTATGTGCACATGTGTTTCTAAGTGATGATCTAGTAGTTATACCTCGTGAAGGTTCTCCTAAAATCAAGTCTTTAGGGTGAGAAGATACATACCTCCACTCCTTGGGGAGTGTTTGAGAGTTACCTTCATTTTGCTCCACATTGTTTTGCTCTTCATGTATTCTTCTCTTGATTCTCGCATTAGATGAAGAATCTTGTTTAGCATTCAAGTTTCTCCTTGTGGTACTTCTTCATCGCATCATTAAAAACTTTCTCCATCGAGGATGAGTTAGATTCATCAAATGTAACATGCATGGATTCTTCAACAACCAAGGTCTTTTATTGTAAACTCTATAAGCTTTTTAGAAGTTGAATATCCAAGAAAAATGCCAACATCCGATTTTGGATCAAATTTACCAAGATTGTCTTTTGTATTCAATATGAAACATTTGCATCCAAAAATCTTGAAATAACCAATGTTAGGTTTTTATCTTTCCAAAGCTCATAGGAAGTTTTATTAAGAAGTGGTCTAATTAAAACACGGTTTAAAACATAGCACGCGGTATTTACGGCTTGGCCCAAAAATATTTTGGTAATGCATTCTCATTTAACATGGTCCTAGCCATTTCTTGAATAGACCTATTCTTTCTCTCAACAACTCCATTTTGTTGAGGAGTCTAGGTGATGAAAATTGATGTATAATACTGAAATCATTACAAAAACTTTCAAATGCATGATTTTCAAATTCTCCACCATGATCACTTCTAATGCAAGTAATGAAATAGCCTTTTTCATTTTGAACCTTTTACAAAAGACTTTAAATGCATCAAATGCATCATCCTTATTAGCTAAGAATAATACCCATGTATACCTTGAATAATCATCCACAATTACAAATGCATAATATTTTCCATTTAAACTAGCATGTCTAGAAGGTCCAAATAAATCCAAGTGAAGAAGTTGAAGTGGTTTTGAAGTAGAAATATGATTTTTGTTTTTGAAAGAAGTTTTGATTTGTTTTCCAAATTGACATGCTTCACAAATTTTATCCTTTTCAAAACCAATTTTCGGGAAGACCTTTAACTAAATCATTTTTGGAAATCTTTGAAATTAGATCCATGCTTGCATGTCCTAGTCTTCTATGCCATAACCAACTATCATTATGCAATGCGGAGAAACATTTATCAAGAGTAGATGCACAATCTATATCAATGGTATAAACATTAACACACCTCTTTCCAACAAAAACAATTTTACCATCACTTTCATTTTCAATAACACAATTTGTTTTATCAAAAATAACTTTATAACCTTTGTCACACAATTGACTTATACTAAGCAAGTTATGTTTTAGATTTTCAACTAAACATACATTCTCAATGAGAGTTGAGGAAATTTACCGACATTGCCAATACCAATTATTTTTCCTTTTGAATTATCTCCAAAAGATACATCCCTCCATTTTCGATTTTGGTAAAGCTTGAGAACCATGAATAGTCACTTAGGTCATATGTCTCGAGCATCCATTTGTCCAAATACCACTTATTTCTCTTTCCTTCTTCTTTGATTCCTGCAGAGAATATCTTAAGTTTTAGGTACCCAAAACTTTTTGGGTCCTGAGTGTTAGTAATGGTTCCTTTTGGAACCCAAATAAATTTAACTCCATAATAAGCATTTCTCTTAATAGGACATCTATTTTTCATGTGACCATCTCTATTGCAATAATGACAAACAATTTTATGATTATTAGTGGTAGTAGCCTTAACAAAGTAGCTTTTGTAGTATTTTTGTTTCAAATTAGATTTATAACCAATCCCTCCTTTATCAAACACACATTTTTGGGCACCAAGTAATTTTTCTAAGTTCTTTTGCCCATTTGTGAATTTAGAAACAATCTCATTTAGTTCATTCTTTCTTCTTTTTAAGTTCTTCATTTTCTTTGATTAAGTTATCAACATGTAATTTTTCATGTTCATATGAAGAACTTTGTTTACCTTTAAAAAGCAATTCTATCATGCAATCTTTCATTATCTAATTCTAACTCTTTAATCTTATCATTTAACACATCATTACGTTTTTGCATAAGAGATCCTTTTCATTTGAAAGTTCTAATATATTCTTTTTAAGACATGCATTTTTCTTTCCAATTTTCATCATATCACTATGCAACTCATTAAAAGCATCATATAATTCATTATAGGATGGAAGATCACTTACCTCATCAAGCTCATCCTCTCCTATTGCCATAAGTGCCAAGTTTGATATTTCTTGTGATTGTTCATCCTCACTTGACTCTTCATCGCTATCATCCCATGTTGCCAACATAGCTTTCTTCTTGAATTTGTTGAGAAGGGGACATTCCGATTTTATATGACCCGGCTTTTTGCATTCATAGCATATGATTGCTTCCTTCTTCTCCTTTTGATTTTTAAAGTTTCTGAACTTTCTTCGATCACCGGTTTTCTTGAAGAACTTCCTGAATTTTCTAGCTATCATGGCCATTTCTTCATCTTCAAGTTCGCTCTCCTCATCACTTTCAGATTTTGATGCTTTCAAAGCAATGCTTTTCTTTTTCTTATCTTCATCTCCTTCTTCATTTTTAGTTATCGGCATGAATGGTCCATCACATACAACTTCCCATATTTCGTAATCTAAAGCTTGCAAGTAAATTCTCATCCTAGTTTTCCAATAAGGATAATCATTACCATCAAAGAATGGTGGCCTAGTGGTGGATTGTCCTTCCCTATAGCTAGAATCATATTGGGTTGCCATGGATCGTTTACTCTAGACGATTAAGTCCTAACAAGAGAACCTTGCTCGATACCAATTGAAATTTATTTAGGCTACCCAAGAGGGGGGTGAATTGGGTTTTAAAAAACTAAGCCAATAAAAATGCACAATATTAAAAAACTAATGTCTTAATCAAAATCAAAAGTAATAAATTCAACAATGCTCAAATTAAAAGGATAAGGGAAGAGAAATCAAACACTAGAATTTTTACGTGGTTCGCCAACCGTGCCTACGTCCACGCCTCCAAGCACACCGGGCTTGAGGATTCCACTATGCAAGCCTCCAAGGCTTCAAACACTTACACTTGACTTCCAAGGTGTCAATGAACCTTTACAATAAAGAGATTATTCCCAATCTCTTAACCCAAGTGTATCCCAACACTTACAATCACTCAATGATAGAGATTTAATAACAAATAATCTCTCACACACTCCAAATGATTACAATTGAAATTTTAATGTGTGAGGAATGAAATGAAACACAATTGAAGCTCAAAGAAAATTGTTTCTCATTAGTAAGCTCAAAAATCAAATGTTGGATCACTCTTGTTTGAATTTGATTGAGCCTTTTTATAGTTGGAGCTGAAAACTAGCCGTTATTGACTTTCTCGAGAATAATCGGATCGCCGTTTGTCTCTATCGGTTAGCCGTTTTGAATTTCCAACTAGCCGTTATCCTTTGACTTCAAATAAGCGGTTTGCCGTTAACTTTATCGGATCACCGTTTCTTTCCAAGAACTGCAAAGCAGAACTCGGCTCTCCGTTTTTGATAAACGGTTCAAGTAGAGAACTTCTACTGTTTGGAAGTTATCGGTTAGCCGTTTTAAATAAACGGTTCAAGGCTAAAACATTTTTACTCATTGGAATTGTTCGGTTAGCCGTTTTAATTAACGGTTCACCGTTAATTTCGAAAAATTGTGACACAAAACTTTGCCGTTTTTGCTAATCGGTTCAAGGCTAAAACATTTTTACTTACTTTGGAATGTATCGGTTAGCGTTTTAAATAAACGGTTCACCGTTATTTTCCGAACATGTGAAATGTTCATCATCTTGTAAATTATCGGTTCACCGTTTTCCGAAACGGTTAACCGTTAATTTCGATTTCATCATTTTTGAATTTAAAACAAGTGTATTGCTTTTAGAAAATTCTTTTTAATAGCCCCAACACTTTAATCATGAACATATTATTTTTGTTATCATCAAAATCATTATTATAAGATTAACAATCTCCTTTTTGATGATGACAAATTTTATATGTGAAGGACAAAAAAATATTTGTTTTAACTCCCCGAAAATAAGCTCCTTGAAAAATAAACAAAATTTTTGTTAACTTCCTTTTGAAATATAATCGAAACTATTCTCCCCTTCAAAGATCAAAAAGAAAAATAAAGGAAAATAGCCACGTTTTGACAAGTAAAAATTTAATGACAAAGATCTCCCCTGTATTTTAATCATTCCCAAAAATATACACCAAACAAATCAAAAATAGGATACAACCAATTGAACCAAGCAATAAGATTAAGATCAAAAATGAGAAAACAAGCATCCATATATAATAAAAGCATCCGATAGCATACATAAATAATGCATAACACATGGAATGTTTGTGCGAAATATGTTCGAAACACTAAAAAGCTATTGCGGAGGAGGAGTAGTAGAGGAGGAAGGAGGAATGGCGAGAGCAGAAAAAATGCGTTTGCCCATCCAAGATCTCGCCTGCTTGAAGGCTGGAAGGATGCAACCGATCTCTTCTTCTTTGCCGCCGAGAAAGTGTGCGAATATCGCTAACGAATTTCTTGAAGAAGATGATCGATGAGATGGAGCGGTGAAGTAGATGGTCGGCGATCTCCGTCTCATGTGCCTCGGGATCGGTCTGCCGGAGGCTGAGAGGCGAGATCCGCGACGAGGAGGCGGAGGACGAGCGCCGAGTCGAAAATCGTGCACGGTGATCGAGGTAAAGATGTCGTTGAGGAACCGGGCATCTTCCGGAGCTACGAGGTGTCTTGGTTTTTCGCATTAGGCGTTTTTATCCAATCGACTCCTTCGAGAAAAACCAATATTTGAAATAGCCTCTTTCCCAATCTTGGTCTCAACATACACGGAGTCTCGAAGAGGTACGCGAAAGTGTCGCAAAAGCTTAGAGATAATGTTACCAAATGCGGAAGTAGCCTATGTGTAATAAACAGGGGTATTCAACATATGGCGCAAAATAATATACCCAAGGTTAATACGGCGCCCACTAAGAAGACTATCAAGAATCCCGACATCCAACCTAGTAACCTCATCCGAGTGTCCCTTCCAGGGGTAATAATATCTTTGCAAAATGGTGTGTAGAATCCGAACTGCGGCGGTAAAAGTGGGCTCTAAATGGAAGGGTGCATATCTCATTAGTGAGATCCCGACGCCTACAAATGTTCCTAACCCCTCGAATATGGTTAAAATCGGCAAAGGATAATTCCTTCCTCGAAGTGTATATATTATGTCCAGTAGTGGCGTCCTAAAATGGTGTTTAAATCAAAAACATCAAAATCAATAGAACACCCCCAACACTGGTAACTATTCGATCTACTCTTTGCACGACAACTCCATGTTCGAATAAAAACACGAACTAGGTTAGGATAAATCCTCTCGTCTAAGTCTAATGCCGACTCATGGCAACAACATCCGCTTAACACTTTTTCCACAAACAACCAACTCTCAAAATCATCTAAATCCACAAAGTAAGAGTCGATTACCTTACGACCCATGAATCGGGTTTCAAATCGTTTTACCGGTGGAGCATTTGGAAAATGGATTCTTTGGAACTCGGTTGTCTCTTTAGGAGGTATGGGGTTGCTCTTTGGGGATGACTTTCCTCTTCCCGGTTACAGAGGATTCGGCCATTAATGGAGCTTTGAGAATGTGGGATTTTGTCAAAAAGATGAAAATGAAGCAAAACCTGGACCAATAAAGTGAATGAAAAAGAGTAGAGAAAGGTTTTGGAGGCTCGATTTGGTAGGAAATTGTCAACAAATGAGTCAAAATCGAGAAATTTGCTCGGTTTCGCTTAGGGTTTCAATTTGGGATTTCGGGATTTGGGCAGAAATTTTATGATTTGAATGGTTAAAACTGGTCTAATAATGATAAGGAATGTTTTATGATCGTGTTTTGGCAAGAAATAGCAAGAGAAACCAGAAATTTTAGAGAGAGAGAGAGCTTAGGGTTTCTTTGGTAAGAGAAAAGCGGTGAGGGTAAGCTAAACGAAGAAGAAGAAACAGACCAGTTTTATATCCACGAAACGGCGAGCCGTTAAAAATATCGGTTTTACCGATAAGCGTCGTAGAAGAGCTAGAAAACATAATCGGTTAACCGTTAGTAATAAGCGGTTGCGCTAATATCCAAAAAAAAAAATTAGTGTTTACGGAATTAAGCGGTGAGCCGTTTGAACAATAAACGGTAATCCGTTTTCTTGACTTTGATTTCACACATAAGTTTTATTCTACGGCCAACATTCAATACATTTTAAATCATTTAATTGATCAAAAATGTCTTGTAAGGCCAATATAATGCATGAATACACAATTTTAAACACATCCAAAAACAATCATCATACTATAGAAAGGCAAAGAATCATTATGAGACATTTATCATTCCAAGCTCATGCCTAATCTTTGAAAAATGATCTTATTTAAGAGGTTTAGTAAAGATATCAGCAAGTTGTTTTTCCGTAGAGATAAAATGTAATGAAATATCTCCTTTTGAACATGATCTCTTAAGAAATGATGTCTTATCTCTATATCTTTGTCTAGAATGTTGAATGGGATTCTTTGAAAGGTTTATGGCACTTTGTGTTGTCACACATGATAGGTATATGATCAAGATTAATACCAAAGTCTCTAAGGGTTTGTTTCATCCAAAGTGATTGCGCACAACAACTAACTCGCGATATACTCGGCCTCGGTGGTTGAAAGAGCAACCGAGGAGTTTTGTTTCTTTACTAAACCACGAGACAAGAGTGAGTGACTAGAAAGAAACAAGTTCCACTAGTACTCTTCCTATCAATCTTATACCCAGCAAAATCGGCATCCAGAATAACAAATCAAGTCTAAATGAGTTCCCCAGGATACCAAAGGCCAAGATCTACGGTTCCTTTCAAATATCGAAAAATTCTTTTGACAGCAAGCAAGTGAGATTCTTTAGGACATGATTGAAATCTTGCACACAAACATACACTGAATACAATATCGGGTCTCTTGGCGGTTAAATAAAGTAAGGATCCGATCATACCCGATATCTTTGACATCAACATCTTTACCTTTTTCATCTTTTGTCAAGCTTAATTGTTGAGCTCGTTGGAGTACTTTTAATCTTGCCATCTTCAAGTCCGAATCGCTTTAGTAAATCTTTCAAATATTTGGCTTGATTGATGAAGATTCCTTCTTCGTTTTGTCTTATTTGTAGTCGAGGAAATACTTGATTCTCCCATCATACTCATCTCGAATTCTTTGCTCATACAAGATGAAAAATCCTTACAAAGAAACTCATTAGTAGAACCAAAAATGATATCATCAACATAGATTTGAACAATAAGTATATCTTGATTCTTATGCTTGATAAAAAGTGTAGTATCCGCTTTACCCATTGAAAAGCCATTTTCCAAAAGAAATTTACTAAGTCTATCATACCAAGCTCAGGTGCTTGTTTTAATCCATACAATGCTTTTGACAACTTGTAAACATGATTTGGAAATTTTTCATTTTCAAAACCAGGGGGTTGTTTCACATACACTTCTTCCATAATGTAACCATTTAAAAATGCACTTTTGACATCCATTTGATACAAAATAAAATTCTTATAACATGCAAATGCTAAAAGCATTCTAATAGATTCTAATCTTGCTACGGGTGCAAAAGTTTCATCAAAATCGATTCCTTCTTCTTGATTGTAACCTTGAGCCACTAACCTAGCTTTATTCCTTACAACCACACCCGATTCATCCATTTTATTCCTAAATACCCATTTAGTGCCTATAATGGATTGATGTTCTGGTTTAGGAACTAATTCCCATACATTGTTTCTCTCAAATTGATTTAACTCCTCTTGCATTGCCATAATCCAAGATTCATCGTTTTCCGCATCCGCAAAGGATTTTGGTTCAATTTGAGATATAAATGCGGTATGTGCACATGTGTTTCTAAGTGATGATCTAGTAGTTATACCTCGTGAAGGTTCTCCTAAAATCAAGTCTTTAGGGTGAGAAGATACATACCTCCACTCCTTGGGGAGTGTTTGAGAGTTACCTTCATTTTGCTCCACATTGTTTTGCTCCACATTGTTTTGCTCTTCATGTTGCTTCTCTTGATTCTCGCTAGATGAAGAATCTTGTTTAGCATTCGAAGTTTCTCCTTGTGGTACTTCTTCATCTGCATCATTAAAAACTTTCTCCATCGAGGATGAGTTAGATTCATCAAATGTAACATGCATGGATTCTTCAACAACCAAGGTTCTTTTATTGTAAACTCTATAAGCTTTGCTAGAAGTTGAATATCCAAGAAAAATGCCAACATCCGATTTTGGATCAAATTTACCAAGATTGTCTTTTGTATTCAATATGAAACATTTGCATCCAAAAATCTTGAAATAACCAATGTTAGGTTTTCTATCTTTCCAAAGCTCATAGGAAGTTTTATTAAGAAGTGGTCTAATTAAAACACGGTTTAAAACATAGCATGCGGTATTTCTGCTTCGGCCCAAAAATATTTTGGTAATGCATTCTCATTTAACATGGTCCTAGCCATTTCTTGAATAGACTATTCTTTCTCTCAACAACTCCATTTTGTTGAGGAGTCCTAGTGATGAAAATTGATGTATAATACCGAAATCATTACAAAAACTTTCAAATGCATGATTTTCAAATTCTCCACCATGATCACTTCTAATGCAAGTAATGAAATAGCCTTTTTCATTTTGAACCTTTTACAAAAGACTTTAAATGCATCAAATGCATCATCCTTATTACCTAAGAATAATACCCATGTATACCTTGAATAATCATCCACAATTACAAATGCATAATATTTTCCATTTAAACTAGCATGTCAGAAGGTCCAAATAAATCCAGTGAAGAAGTTGAAGTGGTTTTGAAGTAGAAATATGATTTTTGTTTTTGAAAGAAGTTTTGATTTGTTTTCCAAATTGACATGCTTCACAAATTTTATCCTTTTCAAAACCAATTTTCGGAAGACCTTTAACTAAATCATTTTTGGAAATCTTTGAAATTAGATCCATGCTTGCATGTCCTAGTCTTCTATGCCATAACCAACTATCATTATGCAATGCGGAGAAACATTTATCAAGAGTAGATGCACAATCTATATCAATGGTATAAACATTAACACACCTCTTTCCAACAAAAACAATTTTACCATCACTTGCATTTTCAATAACACAATTTGTTTTATCAAAAATAACTTTATAACCTTTGTCACACAATTGACTTATACTAAGCAAGTTATGTTTTAGATTTTCAACTAAACATACATTCTCAATGAGAGTTGAGGAAATTTACCGACATTGCCAATACCAATTATTTTTCCTTTTGAATTATCTCCAAAAGATACATCCTCCATTTTCGATTTTGGTAAAGCTTGAGAACCATGAATAGTCACCGGTCATATGTCTCGAGCATCCATTTGTCCAAATACCACTTATTTCTCTTTCCCTTCTTCTTTGATTCGCAGAGAATATCTTAAGTTTTAGGTACCCAAAACTTTTTGGGTCCTTGAGTGTTAGTAATGGTTCCTTTTGGAACCCAAATAAATTTAACTCCATAATAAGCATTTCTCTTAATAGGACATCTATTTTTCATGTGACCATCTCTATTGCAATAATGACAAACAATTTTATGATTATTAGTGGTAGTAGCCTTAACAAAGTAGCTTTTGTAGTATTTTTGTTTCAAATTAGGTTTATAACCAATCCCTCCTTTATCAAACACACATTTTTGGGCACCAAGTAATTTTTCTAAGTTCTTTTGCCCATTTGTGAATTTAAACAATCTCATTTAGTTCATTGCTTCTTCTTTTTAAGTTCTTCATTTTCTTTGATTAAGTTATCAACATGTAATTTTTCATGTTCATATGAAGAACTTTGTTTACCTTTTAAAAAGCAATTCTATCATGCAATCTTTCATTATCTAATTCTAACTCTTTAATCTTATCATTTAACACATCATTACGTTTTTGCATAAAGATCCTTTTCATTTGAAAGTTCTAATATATTCTTTTTAAGACATGCATTTTTCTTTCCTATTTTCATCATATCACTATGCAACTCATTAAAAGCATCATATAATTCATTATAGGATGGAAGATCACTTACCTCATCAAGCTCATCCTCTCCTATTGCCATAAGTGCCAAGTTTGATATTTCTTGTGATTGTTCATCCTCACTTGACTCTTCATCGCTTATCATCCCATGTTGCCAACATAGCTTTTTCTTTGAATTTGTTGAGAAGGGGACATTCCGATTTTATATGACCTTTTTGCATTCATAGCATATGATTGCTTTTCTTCTCCTTTTGATTTTTAAAGTTTCTGAACTTTCTTCGATCACCGGTTTTCTTGAAGAACTTCCTGAATTTTCTAGCTATCATGGCCATTTCTTCATCTTCAAGTTCGCTCTCCTCATCACTTTCAGATTTTGATGCTTTCAAAGCAATGCTTTTCTTTTTCTTATCTTCATCTCCTTCTTCATTTTTAGTTATCGGCATGAATGGTCCATCACATACAACTTCCCATATTTCGTAATCTAAAGCTTGCAAGTAAATTCTCATCCTAGTTTTCCAATAAGGATAATCATTACCATCAAAGAATGGTGGCCTAGTGGTGGATTGTCCTTCCCTATAGCTAGAATCATATTGGGTTGCCATGGATCGTTTACTCTAGACGATTAAGTCCTAACAAGAGAACCTTGCTCTGATACCAATTGAAATTCTATTTAGGCTACCCAAGAGGGGGGGTGAATTGGGTTTTTAAAAACTAAGCCAATAAAAATGCACAATATTAAAACTAATGTCTTAATCAAAATCAAAAGTAATAAATTCAACAATGCTCAAATTAAAAAGGATAAGGGAAGAGAAATCAAACACTAGAATTTTTACGTGGTTCGGCCAACCGTGCCTACGTCCACGCCTCCAAGCACACCGGGCTTGAGGATTCCACTATGCAAGCCTCCAAGGCTTCAAACACTTACACTTGACTTCCAAGGTGTCAATGAACCTTTACAATAAAGAGATTATTCCCAATCTCTTAACCCAAGTGTATCCCAACACTTACAATCACTCAATGATAGAGATTTAATAACAAATAATCTCTCACACACTCCAAATGATTACAATTGAAATTTTAATGTGTGAGGGAATGAAATGAAACACAATTGAAGCTCAAAGAAAATTGTTTCTCGAGTAAGCTCAAAAATCAAATGTTGGATCACTCTTGTTTGAATTTGATTGAGCCTTTTTATAGTTGGAGCTGAAAACTAGCCGTTATTGACTTTCTCGAGAATAATCGGATCGCCGTTTGTCTCTATCGGTTAGTCGTTTTGAATTTCCAACTAGCCGTTATCCTTTGACTTCAAATAAAGCGGTTTGCCGTTAACTTTATCGGATCACCGTTTCTTTCCAAAGAACTCGCAAAAGCAGAATCCTCGGCTCTCCGTTTTTGATAAAGCGGTTCAAGAGTAGAGAACTTCTACTCACCGGAAGTTATCGGTTAGCCGTTTTAAATAAACGGTTCAAGGCTAAAACATTTTTACTCTTTGGAATTGTTCGGTTAGCCGTTTTAATTAACGGTTCACCGTTAATTTCGAAGTCGTGACACAAAACTTTGCTAACCGTTTGGGCTAATCGGTTCAAGGCTAAAACATTTTTTACTTACTTTGGAATGTATCGGTTAGCCGTTTTAAATAAACGGTTCACCGTTATTTTCAGAACATGTGAAATGTTCATCATCAGTAAATTATCGGTTCACCGTTTTCCAGTAAACGGTTAACCGTTAATTTCCAGTTTCATCATTTTTGAATTTAAAACAAGTGTATTGCTTTTAGAAAATTCTTTTTAATAGCCCCAACACTTTAATCATGAACATATTATTTTTGTTATCATCAAAATCATTATTATAAGATTAACATACATATTAATGTTGAAAACAAATATTAGTTGCTTGAAATAATGCACATGTCGTAATAAATTCCAAGTGAGTTTTTGAGCCTGTCATTTTTCTTGGAGAATAACTATTTTTGCCATTCTTCATACATCTTAGCAGTTTATTGTTTTATACATTATCTCTGGATTTCCTTGGAGTCAATGTTGAAAAAAAAAAGAAAAAAAAAAGTGTGTATTGCTACATCTGAAGATCTATCTAACTAGTAGATATGGAAGATTATTTAGAATCTTAAAAGATGATGGAAAGGCCATCTTTGACCCGTTTGAGCCTTTCTAGCCATCCCTTTTGTGAAATATCCATAGTTAACCCTTTCGAGCCTTTTATATATATAATTATTAAATAGTGAAATTTATCTCGAAAAGATCTCTACGTTTTGTCAAACATATATTTTATTTTCCCATTTTCCCTCCTTTGTTAATCATGTGACAAGCCTACATTACGTCTTAATAAAAGTCCTTTTTGATTTTAGGAAACTATAGTCTGAAGTAGAAATTAGTTATATGAGCTAAAACGATATGGTAGTGCATAATAATAAAAAAGAATAAGAAAATAATAATACTACATTGGTCTTATTAGTATTTTGTTTGACTTAAGATCGTATTATTTCTAAGCTGAGGGCATATTTTTTTAACTTGGTGAGAGTGTGTGATATTATATCTTTATTATTTTCTCTCAATTTACCGTTAATTAGAGTGACTATTTTTATTGGGTTTAACTTCTTTGTGAGAGTATTGTTACTATCAGTGAAATTTTAGGATTTGACATATCATTCTTGAAAGTGACTTGATATTTGTAGCTGTGACAAAGTTTACTGGACTGATTCATGTGGATAGTTGATGTGGGAATGATATTTCTTTAGACTGGAGATAATGGTTATACTTTTATTTTATTATTATCATTAGTCTTATTGAATAAACACGACTTTTTTAAAAAAAAAATTGGTTTGAATTTTGTTTTCACTTAATTTGCGAGGGACTAGCAACAAGCTGGTTGGGGGGTGTGTTGAGTGCTAGAAGTGTATATTTATAAAGGAGAAAATCATCATTTTACACTCCAAGTCTTACTAACATCCCTACTTTTATGTATTTAAGTCCCTTATGATTTAATTATGTGTGTTTTATTTTAATTAAGCATTTTATGTATTCTAGGGGGCATCATGGTGTCATTCCACAATGAAAGAGAGATCAGATAGCAAAACGGACAACAATTTTGAATTCATGACAATCGAAAACTTTAAGAGAAACCTAAAAAGATAAATGACACTGTTCACATATACAGTGCTGTTTCACGACACTGTTCACATTTACAGTACGATGACATAGCATTGTATGATGACATGGCAGCATTTGATGGGACAAATGATATAACATTGATTGCTTATATGGCATTGACTAATGATGTGGTATTGATTGATGATGTGTCACGATCTATTGGACTAAAATGATGATGTGGCATTGTAGGATGATGTGGCAGTATGTTAGTGGACAAAAAAAAAATGTGCGTACGGTACATGCATATATACGGAATAACAGCCCTGATGATGTGTTCTATCCAGTCAAAACTTGCTACATGTCACAATCCTGAGCATTCAAATTATTTTAATTCAATGGCCATGATATACTCATTGTATCTATAAATATGGGGCTCCCCCACTAATTTGGGTGCACTGAATTCATTTATGAGCTCTCTTTTCTATGATTCCCTCTCTACCTTGTATTTTCTATGTATTTTAATCAATTCTCATTTTACCCCTTGTTCAATTATAAGTAGCTAATTTACTTTCAAGCTTGGGTTGAAGGTGAAGTCTCAACATGTTCCATGGACTTAATTTTATATATTTACTTTTTCTTCCCCTCTAATTTATGTGGATGATTTGACTTTTCGTCGACAAATAGTAATAATTTTGTCTAGATATTGTACTAGTATAACCGTCTCCCTAATGTAAGGTTATTACTATTTGACATGATAAACAGTTAGCACCATATTTATTTGAGTGAGGTTCATAAGGAGTGAAAAATCCCCTTTCATGATTTAATTAACACTAATAAGGAATGTTAAGCCCATAGTGCATGTTGGGTGTAGATCCAGAGACCCAAGTACTTCATTTTAATAGTTTATTCCTGCTGATCTAATTTAAATCGTAGGATAGTCTAATTCACTTTCACCATAAAACCCGACCACCCACTTAGAAAATTAACTCTACACGCAATTAAAATTCACCTTCTCGTGGGATCGACACTCGTCACCGTTGATCTATTCTACAATAGATTCGTGCACTTACGAGTTCAATAAAATTTTCACAACAAGTTTTTAGCATACCAACGGAAATTTTATAGCCACTTTGTCTAAGTAATCGAAACTAAAGAGAGGTATAATAGAGCTCATGATCATTTTCATCATCGCCAAGATCACAGTCTGGTTTAGCCTTTTGCATTTTTCCCAAGATTTCATCAATCTCACTTTCAATATGATAAGACATTCCTAAATGCTGAATTTCATCAACCAAATCCAGTTTAGTCGCGAAGGCTTGTTGATATCAGCTCTTAGCATCGTTCTAATTTCTTCCTTTAGTTCTTGATGCTTTACGCTTGCAGCACCACTTTCCTGAGGAAGAAATTAAATTTAGAGATGAAGCTATGTATAGAGGAACAAAACTATACGTAATTAAAGTAAACATGCAATACTAGTATTAGTGTTAATTAAATCATGAAAGGAAATTTAAAGAGTTAATTAAACATGCAATACTAGTATCATGCTTTAGAGTAATACTAAAGAGTCATTTTACCTTGAAGTCACTCGTATATGAAAGGAAATAATCCCCCCAAACGGTAGGACGAAAATTTGCCGAACGACAAGTAGATTCTTTCTTGGCATTTGTTCAGATAACTTTATTAGGAGGGCCTGGAACTTGAAAAGACATGTATTTAATTTCTATTGCTTTCTAAAGGCATTTAAGGTTGCTACAAATTGAGTTGGTTCTTTGCTGTAGCTTCTTGTGCTTCGATGATGCTTTCATGCTCGTGCATTTTATAGACTTCGTTGCATTTATTTTTTGTCTGAAATTTGAATATGTATGAATTTAGCTAAAGTCTAGTTAGATTAAATAAAATTGTCTGAATAATATGTTTGTTACTTTTTTTTTTAAATATTTGAAAAGAAAATTTAAAAGTTAGTAGTTTGACATAAATATCTTTTTAAGTGGTGCATATATTTGTACTTCAAATTTAGAAATTTAACACATGTTGACTAGCTTGATATCATTAGAGAAAAAGTACTATCATTGTTTCTTAATTTTATTTTGTAATAAAATATATGATTATAATATTAACTTTTCATTATAAAGTCAACATTGTTATTTTAGTTTTGATTCTTCACAATAGATATAATCTGATTTATTCAATATTTTTATTTTATATTGTCACCTTGTGAATAAAAATTTAAAGTAATTAAAAAAATAACTTCGAGGATAATATAAAAATATTAGGTTTATATATAACATAGTAAATACATGGATTATTAAGAGTATTTTTGAGATTTAAAATTAAAATTAGATTATTAAGAGTATTTTTGAGATTTAAAGTTAAAATTTTTTATTTAGATTTCAGACTTCAGATAAAAGTAGATTTTTTCTAACTTTTTCTATTTAGATAAAATTGTCTCACAATAAATGAAGAAAACAAATAACCCAAAATAAGTAAATGTCTAAAAAATTGAAAGTTAAATTTAGATTATAAACTGAAAAACAAATAACACCTTAATTCTTTTATAGCCACACATTGCAAGATCTCCCTCTTATTTGATTCTTTTGGGTGAGGATCTAGATAACATGGACCCTTATATCTTTTAAAGAGAATAATAAGACTGTTGGTAGTAATCTTGATTATATGACTAAGAATTAATTTCATTTGTTATTAATCCTTCAAAATTACATATAGAATCATCATAATCTCTTATTTAGTTAACATTAGGAACCAATTAAAAAAAATTACAGATTCTAATACATTGAAGGACAATATACACTATATATATTGAAATATGTATTTTTTTTTATAAAATAAGAGATCCTTATTGAAAAAATATTTTTTTATTTATAAATATAAGTATAAATCAACATCTGAATATTCAGAATCATGTATATATCAAGCTTGATATTTTAGCCTCAAGGGCCTGATTGAGCGATTTTCAAGCACTTGAATTTGAAGAATGGGGCTGATAAAGTGTTTAACAATATTTTTATTTTGGAGTTGTAAACTGAGTTAGATTTTGAAGAAGAAATACTCAATTCATTATCTCAGCTGGAAATTATGACTAATTACAGAGAATGATCTCAGTCTGAGCATGTATCACTAGAATCTTCCAGATGCTACCAGCTCAGCAATCAAACTAAGAGTTAGTTACATAACAAATAACAACCTTAAGAACTACTCTTTTACAATCTGAAAAATACAATGAATATGAGCCATTGATTAATAACTAACTATCTCATCATTTAGCAATTGTGGAACCTCTGCATAACAATTTTGCCAGCTGAATATTTCACATTGCCACGTGTGCTTCTAAGCATAGAACATACATAAGCAGCTGACCTTGTATCAAACAATGCTTGAGCTGGAACTCCAATATGAGATGATTCATGTTTAGCTTCTTCAGTGATTTCAACAAACTGATGGTTTTTGTTCGTCCATATTACCATCAGAAACTTGAGCTAGAATTGCAAAATTCTCTCACCTTCTGAAGTTGCAAGCATGTAAACGAGCAACAAGAAATGAAATCGTACGCATTTCGAAAGACTTCTGAAGTTGCAAGCATGTAAACGAACAACAAGAAATGTGGTGAATATCATCTTGTTGCAAAGCAACATTTTATCTCTTTGCTGTCATGAATTTCTCAACGTGCGTATTTCAATAATTTAGCAACACGACAAGTGAAAACAACTGTTACACTCCTGTACAAATTTTATCACGAAGCCGACCAATTAGAGGAGTGCTACTGACTTAATCTCGCTATCGGTTGGACAGGTGTCCACATAATTTTTTTAATTGCTTTCTCTTTTATATCATCCAATTTGTTCAAAATATTTACGGTTATAGCACTTGTTCACTTCATCTAATTTTACCGAATTCACTGTGACTTCTCAAACACACTTAAGCTTCCATTGCTACTCCATTTCAAGAGATATTTGAGAGTTTCAAATGAATGAGTTATAGGGCTTTTTAGCCGATTCTTTTTCTTTTTTTGTTTAATTAAGAACATAGTATCAGCAGGGGCTCTTTAGAAAAACTAAAAGTTTTCATGGTAAGTAAGAGCTTTGCATTATTAAATAGCTATTTCACAATTAAATTTTCTCTCTTTTTATATTTTTTCTGGTACAAAAATTAATTAAACAAACATAGATAATATTTACAACCGGTAGAATATCGGTTGTTCAAATTTCCTTTTCACTGTTCAATTGGCTGATGAGATTCAAAAATGAAGGGCCTTTGATTAATGAGGTAACGGCAATGGAATTGTAACCGCATATTCAGGTGTTGGCCACGATGCACTCAAGCAGTGTAAATTGTAACTGCATTTTCCAAATCCTTTTCAGTGATAAAACAGTTGTTACAAGTTCTTATCCAGTGAGTTTGATAAAAAATAATTACTTCAAATGAAATGGAGAAATATTGGGAAATGTACACCATAAGCTATACTTTGAACACACTATTTGTTTACACATCTTTGCAAAAATTTGGGAAATTATTTTTTTCTTTGAGTTCCTTTTGAAGGTCTCATTGGTGATGTCAATTGAAACACCAAAAATATATTATTACTTTTTTTTTACAAAAAGTTTTTGATAAATTTTTAAAATTTGTTCATTTCATAAGTTTATTTATTTTGACATTGATTTTTCAAAAATAGGTGCAGATTGCTTTTTAAATGTAGCATATAAAATAAGTCACCACAAGGTTTTAAAGTTTCTATTGTAAATCTATGTTACACCTTGATTAAGATTCAACCAATTAAGAAACCCCAAGACCTCACTGAACTCTCTGATGATTGATTCAAAAACCACAATTAAACTCATCAAGCAAATCAAAACAAAAACAAACAATGAAAAAGCCGCAAATTATACATCTACTGAAGAATAGAACAACAGTCTTTATTCATTCACAGAGATCCAGATACAAGCTTAAAGAAGAAGTTACAAGCCTTCTACTACTCATTTTTGTTTCTCTGAAGACTATATATATAGGCTTAGAGAACTCCAGAAAGATCCCCTGCAAGCCAACTTTATTATGGTTTTGCTGTAACAAAACCCAGAATTTTCTGGCTTTCACAACTGAAATTACCAACCTTTGAGGCACGTGCTGGCCTTACAACTATATTAAGCCCAAAACAACTGCCAATGATGTCATCTAAAATAAGTGAATGCATGTATCAATCACATGCTTACTTATTCAAACATGGCTGACAGAAACAAATAGTCATAGAAGCTTATATGATTCCCAGTTTACATGTCACATGTTACCATTTTCTCAGACTAACATTTCGGCATATCTTCTGAAACGAGTTCAAAGCTCACACTTCAACATTCTCCACCATGAGGTTGAAACTCTCTTGAACCTACTACTCTTGTTTTCAACTATCTGTCAACTACTTTGAATAGATTCAAGCTAATTCTAAGCAAAGCTTAAACTTAGCAGTTGTAACAAACTTAGTCAACATATCATCAACATTTTTGTTCGTATGAATCTTTTGTAGCTTTACAATTGCCTTCGATACTTCCAATCTTATGAAGCATAGCTTAATGTCAATATATTTAGTTCTCTCATGGTGTGTTGAGCTTTTACTTAAGCATATAGTACTCTGGTTATCACAATTTATCACCACAGACTATTGACATAAATAATCTTATAATATTGATTTTGATGATAACAAAACTTATTTGTTTTTGATTAAAAATGTTGGAGCTATTAAAATGAAAATCTTAAAGTATAGTATATTTTAGACATGTTTCTCTAACAAAAGCTGTAAAAATATAGATTTTGAAAATTAACAGTAAACCATTTATTATATAAACGGTGAATTGATAATTTACAAAAAAGAATTTGTCTTTTTAATCATGAATCATTTATAGAAAATGATTAGCTGGACTTGTTTTGATAAAATTCTACAAAACCGTAAACCATTTATTACAAAATGGTGAACCGATAATTTACAAAAAAGAGATAGTTTCTAATCTTGAACTGTTTAGTAAACACGTAGATCTAAGTTTGTTTTGCAGGATTCTGAAAATTAACAGTGATTTGATAATTTTAAATGGTAAACCATTTATTTAAAATCTAAACACAACGGTAATTTGGACAAGTCAAAACAGTTAACCAATAGCAGCAAACGGCAAGCTGATTTTTCTTAGAAAGTCAACAACGGCTAGTTTTCAACTCCAACTATAAAATGGCTCAATTAAATTCAAATAAGGAGAGATCCAACAGTTATCATTGAGCTTGCTACTAAGCATACAATTATCATTTGAGCTTTAAATTTATTTTTGATTCATTGATTCACACTTTGAGATTTCATTGGTAACCATATACATTGTGTGAGAGATTGTTTGTTTGTATGTAATCTTTATTCTTGAGTGGGTGTAAGTGTTGGGATACACTTGGGTTAAAAGATTGAGGATAATCTTTTATTGTAAAAATTTATTGACACCTTTCAAGTCAATTATAAGTGTTGTTGAAGCCTTGGAGGCTCGCTTAGTAAAGTCCTCAAGTTCAGTGAGCTTGGAGGCGTGGATGTAGGCACAGTAGGCCCAAACCACATAAAAATCACGTTTTTGCTCTCTCTTACCCTATCTCTTTATTATTTATTACAAATTAATTTGTTTATTTTGAATTTGATTAGTTTATTATTTGCTTTGAGTTTTAGTTTTAAAATTTTGATTAAGAACCCAATTTACCCCTCATTTTGGGTAGCCTAGTTAGTATTTCATTTGGTATCAGAGCAAGGTTCTCTTGTTAAGACTTAACCATCGAAGAGTAAAAGATCTATGGCAACCTAAAATGATTCTAACTTTAGGGAAGTATAATCCACTACTAAACCACCATTCTTTGATGGCAATGATTATCCTTATTGGAAAACTATGATGAGAATTTACTAGGAAGCTTTAGATTATGAAATATAGGAAATTGTCTGTAATGGTCCATTCATATCTACTACCAAAGATGAAGAAGGAGAAGATATTCCAAAACCTTCACATGAATGAAATGAGTTAAAAAAGCAAAAAGCTTCTTTAAACTCCAAAGCTATGAATGCTCTGTTTTGTGCCTTAGATAAGAAAGAATTTCATAGAGTTTCAAGTTGTTATAATGCTTACAAAATTTGGAAGAAACTTGAAGTAGTTTATAAAGGAACAAACTAGGTTAAAGAACTTAAAATTAGTAGATACACTAGGCAATACAAATTGTTTCAAATAGAACAAAATGAAAGTGTTTATTCCATGTACACTAGATTTACAGATATTGTGAACACTTTAGGAGCACTTGGTAAGACCTTTTTGAATAGCAAGAAGGTAAAAAAACTCATTAGGTCATTACCAAAGGAATGAAGACCTAAAAGAACTACCATAGGGGAAGCCAAAGATTTAAATACTTTGTTTATTGATGATTTAATTGGCTCACTTATTTCTTATGAAGAGGATTTGGCAGCCGAAAGAGTAGACGAAGATAAGAAGAGGAAAAACATTACTTTGAAAGCATCAAAACCTAAAGGTAATGAGGAAAGGGACTTTGAAGATGAAGAGATCATTATGATAGCCAGAAAATTTAGGAAGTTTTTCAAGAAATTTGGTGAGAGAAGAAAATTCAAAAACTTCAAGAACCAAAAGGAGAAGAAGGAACATGGGATGAATAACAATCACAAAAAGTATTAAACTTGGCACTTATGGCAATAGGAGAAGATGAACTTGATGAGGTAAATGATATTCCAACTTGTAATGATTTGTATGCTTTTAAAGAGTTGCATAGTGATATGATGAAAATTGGTAAGAAAAATGCATGTTTAAGAAGAAAATGCTAGAACTTTTAAATGAAAAGGATGCCTTACAAAAATGCAATGATTTACTAAATGAAAAGATCAAAGAACTAGAATTAGATAACGAAATATTGCATAATAGGATTGTATCTTTAAAAGATTAACAAAGTATTTCATATGAGCATGGTAAATTACATGTTGATGACTTTGATTAAAGAAAATGAAGAGCTTAAAAAGAAGGGTAATGAACTCAATGAGATTGTGTTAAAAATTCACACATAGTCAAAAGAACTTAGAAAAATTGCTCAACTCACAAAAATGTGTGTTTGACAAAGGAGGTATTGGCTATAAGTCAAATTTGAAACAAAAATATTATAAGAACTATTTTGTAAAAAGCACCTCCGTTGATAATCATGATACATGTCATTACTGTAATCAAAATTGTCACATGTTGTTTGGATGTCCTGTTAAAAGAAATGCATTTTATGGAGTAAAATGTGTTTAGGTTCCAAAAGGAACCATTGCTAACACTCAAGGACCTAAAAACGTTTGGGTACCTAAGACTTGAGATTTCTTCTACAAGGTTCAAAGAAAAAGAAAAATAAATGATATCTAGACAGTGGTTGTTCAAGGCATATGACTAGAAACTATACATGGTTCTCAAGTTTTACTAAAATCGAAATGGTGGTAATGTCTCTTTTAGAGACAACTTAAAAGGAAAGATTCTCGGAATTGGTAATGTCGGTAAAGTTTCCTTAACTCTCATTGAAAATGTATGTTTGATTGAAAATTTAAAACACAACTTGATTAGTATTAGCCAATTATGTGATAAGGGCTATAAAGTTATTTTTGATAAAACTGGATGTGTTATTGAGAACACATGTGATAACAAAGTATTGTTGTTGGAAACAGATGTGGCAATGTTTATACCATAGACTTAGATTGTGCATCTACTCATGATAAATGTTTTTCTGCATTACATGTGTTAATCTTATAATAATGATTTTGATGATAACAAAAATAATATGTTCATGATTAAAGTGTTGGGGCTATTAAAAAGAATTTTCTAAAAGCAATACACTTGTTTTAAATTCAAAAATGATGATGGCGGAAATTAACGGTTAATTTCTTTGGAAAACGGTGAACCGATAATTTCTGATGATGAACATTTCACATGTTCTGGAAAATAACGGTGAACCGTTTATTTAAAACGGCTAACCGATACATTCCAGTAAGTAAAAAATGTTTTAGCCTTGAACCGATTAGCCCAAACGGTTAGCAAAGTTTTGTGTCAAAGCTTCTGGAAATTAACGGTGAACCGTTAATTAAAACGGCTAACCGAACAATTCCAGTGAGTAAAAATGTTTTAGCCTTGAACCGTTTATTTAAAACGGCTAACCGATAACTTCCAGTGAGTAGAAGTTCTCTACTCTTGAACCGTTTATCAAAACGGAGAGCGAGGGTTCATTTTGCGGGTTCTTGGAAAAAAGCGGTGATCCGATAAAGTTAACGGCAAAACCGTTTATTTGAAGTCAAAGGATAACGGCTAGTTGGAAATTCAAAGCGGCTAACCGATAGATACAAACGGCGATCCGATTATTCTCGAGAAAGTCAATAACGGCTAGTTTTCAGCTCAACTATAAAAGGCTCAATCAAATTCAAACAAGAGTGATCCAACATTTGATTTTTGAGCTTACTCTTGAGAAACAATCTTCTTTGAGCTTGATTGTGTTTCATTTCATTCCTCACACATTAAAATTTCAATTGTAATCATTTGGAGTGTGTGAGAGATTAATTGTTATTAAATCTCTATCATTGAGTGATTGTAAGTGTTGGGAAACACTTGGGTTGAAGATGGGTTTAATCTCTTATTGTAAAGGTCCATTGACACCTTGGAAGTCAATTGTAAGTGTTGGGATACACTTGGGTTAAGAGATTGGGAATAATCTCTTAATTGTAAAGGTCCATTGACACCTTGAAGTCAAGTGTAAGTGGTATTGAAGCCTTCGAGGCTTGCTTAGTGGAATCCTCAAGCCCGGTGAGCTTGGGGCGTGGGCGTAGGCACGGTTGGCGAACCACGTAAAAATCACGTGTTTGATTTCTCTTCCCTTATCTTTTTAATTTGAGCATTGTTGAATTTATTGCTTTTGATTTTGATTAAGACATTAGTTTTAATATTGTGCATTTTATTGGCTTAGTTTTAAAACCCAATTCACCCCCTCTTGGGTAGCCTATATAAATTTCAATTGGTATCGAGCAAGGTTCTCTTGTTAGGACTTAATCGTCTAGAGTAAGCGATCCATGGCAACCCAATATGATTAGCTATAGGGAAGGACAATCCACCACTAGGCCACCATTCTTTAATGGTAATGATTATCCTTATTGGAAAACTAGGATGAGAATTTACTTTGCAAGCTTTAGATTACGAAATATGGGAAGTTGTATGTGATGGTCCATTCATGCCGATAACTAAAAATGAAGAAGGAGAAGATATTCCTAAACCTTCACGTGAATGGAATGATTTCGAAAAGAGAAAAGCTTCACTCAATTCTAAAAAGCTATGAATGCCTTATTTTGTGCCTTAGATAAGAANGAATTTCATAGAGTCTCAAGTTGTTCTAATGCTTATGAAATTTGGAAGAAACTTGAAGTTGTTTATGAAGGAACAAACCAAGTCAAAGAATCTAAAATAAGTAGATACACTAGGCAATATGAATTGTTTCAAATGGAACACAATGAAAGTGTCTACTCTATGTATACTAGATTTCTGAGACATTGTAAACACTCTAGGGGCACTTGGTAAAACCTTTCAAATAAGCGAGAGGGTAAAGAAAATCATTAGGTCATTACCAAAAGAATGGAGACCTAAGAGGCTAGCTATTGAGGAAGCCAAAGATTTAAACATTTTGTCTATTGATGATCTAATTGGTTCACTTATCTCTTATGAAGAAGATTTAGCGGTAGAGAAAGGAGATGAAGATAAGAAAAAGAAAAGCATTGCTTTGAAAGCATCAAAATCTGAAAGTGATGATGAGAGAGCGAACTTGAAGATGAAGAAATGGCCATGATAGCTAGAAAATTCAGGAAGTTCTTCAAGAAAACCGGTGATCGAAGAAAGTTCAGAAACTTTAAGAATCAAAAGGAGAAGAAGGAAGCAATCATATCTTATGAATTAACGCAAAAGTTCGGTCATATAAAATCGGAATGTCCCCTTCTCAACAAATTCAAGAAGAAAGCTATGTTGGCAACATGGGATGATAGCGATGAAGAGTCAAGTGAGGATGAACAATCACAAGAAATATCAAACTTGGCACTTATGGCAATAGGAAAGGATGAGCTTGATGAGGTAAGTGATCTTCCATCCTATAATGAATTATATGATGCTTTTAATGAGTTGCGTAGTGATATGATGAAAATTGGAAAGAAAAATGCATGTCTTAAAAAGAATATATTAGAACTTTCAAATGAAAAGGATCTTTATGCAAAAATGTAATGATGTGTTAAATGATAAGATTAAAGAGTTAGAATTAGATAATGAAAGATTGCATGATAGAATTTGCTTTAAAAGGTAAACAAAGTTCTTCATATGTAACATGAAAAATTACATGTTGATAACTTAATCAAAGAAAATGAAGAACTTAAAAAAGAAGAGCAATGAACTAAATGAGATTGTTTTAAATTCACAAATGGGCAAAAGAACTTAGAAAAATTACTTGGTGCCCAAAAATGTGTGTTTGATAAAGGAGGGATTGGTTATAAACCTAATTTGAAACAAAAATACTACAAAAGCTACTTTGTTAAGGCTACTACCACTAATAATCATAAAATTGTTTGTCATTATTGCAATAGAGATGGTCACATGAAAAATAGATGTCCTATTAAGAGAAATGCTTATTATGGAGTTAAATTTATTTGGGTTCCAAAAGGAACCATTACTAACACTCAAAGGACCCAAAAAGTTTTGGGTACCTAAAACTTAAGATATTTCTCCAGGAATCAGAAGAAGAAGGAAAGAGAAATAAGTGGTATTTGGGACGGATGCTCGAGTCATATGACCGGTGACTATTCATGGTTCTCAAGCTTTACCAAAATCGAAAATGGAGGGGATGTATCTTTTGGAGATAATTCAAAAGGAAAAATAATTGGTATTGGCAATGTCGGTAAATTTCCTCAACTCTCATTGAGAATGTATGTTTAGTTGAAAATCTAAAACATAACTTGCTTAGTATAAGTCAATTGTGTGACAAAGGTTATAAAGTTATTTTTGATAAAACAAATTGTGTTATTGAAAATGCAAGTGATGGTAAAATTGTTTTTGTTGGAAAGAGGTGTGTTAATGTTTATACCATTGATATAGATTGTGCATCTACTCTTGATAAATGTTTCTCCGCGTTGCATAATGATAGTTGGTTATGGCATAGAAGACTAGGACATGCAAGCATGGATCTAATTTCAAAGATTTCCAAAAATGATTTAGTTAAAGGTCTTCCGAAAATTGGTTTTGAAAAAGATAAAATTTGTGAAGCATGTCGATTTGGAAAACAAATCAAAACTTCTTTCAAAAACAAAAATCATATTTCTACTTCAAAACCACTTCAACTTCTTCACTTGGATTTATTTGGACCTTAGACATGCTAGTTTAAATGGAAAATATTATGCATTTGTAATTGTGGATGATTATTCAAGGTATACATGGGTATTATTCTTATTAATAAGGATGATGCATTTGATGCATTTAAAGTCTTTTGTAAAAGGTTCAAAATGAAAAAGGCTATTTCATTACTTGCATTAGAAGTGATCATGGTGGAGAATTTGAAAATCATGCATTTGAAAGTTTTTGTAATGATTTAGGTATTATACATCAATTTTTCATCACGCAGGACTCCTCAACAAAATGGAGTTGTTGAGAGAAAGAATAGGTCTATTCAAGAAATGGCTAGGACCATGTTAAATGAGAATGCATTACCAAAATATTTTTGGCGAAGCCGTAAATACCCGCATGCTATGTTTTAAACCGTGTTTTAATTAGACCACTTCTTAATAAAACTTCCCATGAGCTTTGGAAAGATAGAAAACCCAACATTGGTTATTTCAAGGTTTTGGATGTAAATGTTTCATATTGAATACAAAAGACAATCTTGGTAAATTTGATCCAAAATCGGATGTTGGCATTTTTCTTGGATATTCAACTTCAAAGCAAAGCTTATAGAGTTTACAATAAAAGAACCTTGGTTGTTGAAGAATCCATGCATATTACATTTGATGAATCTAACCCATCCTCGATGGAGAAAGTTTTTAATGATGCAGATGAAGAAGTACCACAAGGAGAAACTTGAATGCTAAACAAGATTCTTCATCTAGCGAGAATCAAGAGAAGCAACATGAAGAGCAAAACAATGTGGAGCAAAATGAAGGTAACTCTCCAACACTCCCGAGGGTGGAGGTATATATCTTCTCACCCTAAAGACTTGATTTTAGGAGAACCTTCACGAGGTATAACTACTAGATCATCACTTAGAAACACATGTGCACATACCGCATTTATATCTCAAATTGAACCAAAATCCTTTCTGCGGATGCGGAAACGATGAATCTTGGATTATGGCAACGCAAAGAGGAGTTAAATCAATTTGAGAGAAACAATGTATGGGAATTAGTTCCTAAAAGAACATCAATCCATTATAGGCACTAAATGGGTATTTAGGAATAAAATGGATGAATCGGGTGTGGTTGTAAGGAATAAAGCTAGATTAGTGGCTCAAGGTTACAATCGAGAAGAAGGAATCGATTTTGATGAAACTTTTGCACCGTAGCAAGATTAGAATCTATTAGAATGCTTTTAGCATTTGCATGTTATAAGAATTTTATTTTGTATCAAATGGATGTCAAAAGTGCATTTTTAAATGGTTACATTATGGAAGAAGTGTATGTGAAACAACCCTGGTTTTGAAAATGAAAAATTTCCAAATCATGTTTACAAGTTGTCAAAAGCATTGTATGGATTAAAACAAGCACCAGAGCTTGGTATGATGAAGACTTAGTAAATTTCTTTTGGAAAATGGCTTTTCAATGGTTAAAGCGGATACTACACTTTTTATCAAGCATAAGAATCAAGATATACTTATTGTTCAAATCTATGTTGATGATATCATTTTGGTTCTACTAATGAGTTTCTGTGTAAGGATTTTTCATCTTGTATGAGCAAAGAATTCGAGATGAGTATGATGGGAGAATTGAAGTACTTCCGGACTACAAATAAGACAAAACGAAGAAGGAATCTTCATCAATCAAGCCAAATATTTGAAAGATTTACTAAAGCGATTCGGACTTGAAGATGGCAAGATTAAAAGTACTCCAACGAGCTCAACAATTAAGCTTGACAAAGATGAAAAAGGTAAAGATGTTGATGTCAAAGCATATCGAGGTATGATCGGATCCTTACTTTATTTAAGCGCGGTGGACCCGATATTGTATTAGTGTATGTTTGTGTGCAAGATTTCAATCATGTCCTAAAGAATCTCACTTGCTTCTTTGTCAAAAGAATTTTTCGATATTTGAAAGGCAGTAGATCTTGGCCTTTGGTATCCAGGGAACTCATTTAGACTTGATTTGTTATTCGGATGCCGATTTTCTTGGGTATAAGATTGATAGGAAGAGTACTAGTGGAACTTGTTTCTTTCTACAGTCACTCTCTTGTCTCGTGGTTTTAGTAAACAAAACTCGGTTCTTTCTCTTTCAACCAAATTTGAGTATATCGCCAGGTAGTTGTTGTGCGCAATCATTTGGATGAAACAAACCCTTAGAGACTTTGGTATTAATCTTGATCATATACCTATCATGTGTGACAACACAAGTGCCATAAACCTTTCAAAGAATCCCATTCAACATTCTAGGACAAAGATATAGAGATAAGACATCATTTTTAAGAGATCATGTTCAAAAGGGAGATATTTCATTACATTTTATCTCTACGGAAAAACAACTTGCTGATATCTTTACTAAACCTCTTAGCGAAGATCATTTTTCAAAGATTAGGCATGAGCTTGGAATGATAAATGTCTCATAATGATTCTTTGCCTTTCATAGTATGATGATTGTTTTTGGATGTGTTTAAAATTGTGTATTCATGCATTATATTGGCCTTACAAGACATTTTTGATCAATTAAATGATTTATAAATGTATTGAATGTTGGCATGAGAATAAAACTTATGTGCGAAATCAAAGTCAAGAAAACGGATTACTGGATTTATTGTTCAAACGGTCTACCGTTTAATTAAACACTAATTTTTTTTTTTTTTTTGGATATTAGCGGCTAACCGTTTATTACTAACGGTTAACCGATTATGTTTTCTAGCTCTCGACACTATCGATGGAAACCGATATTTTTAACGGCTCGCCGTTTCGTGGGATATAAAATCGGTAGTGTTTCTTCTTCTTCGTTTCCGTTACCCCTCACCGTTTTCTCTTACCAAGAAACCCTAAGCTCTCTCTCTCTCTCTAAAATTTCTGGTTTCTCTTGCTATTTCTTGCCAAAACACGATCATAGAAACATTCCTTATCATTATTAGACCAGTTTTAACCATTCAAATCATAAAATTTTGCCCAAATCCCGAAATCCCAAATTGAAACCCTAAGCGAACCGAGCAAATTTCTCGATTTTTGACTCGTTTGTTGACAATTTCTACCAAATGAGCCTCCAGAAACCTTTTCTACTCTTTTTCATTCACTTTATTGGTCCAGTTTGCTTCATTTTCATCTTTTTGACAAAATCCCACATTCTCAAAGCTCCATTAATGGCCGAATCCTCTAACCTACAGAAGGGAAGAGGAAAGGTCCCAAAAAGAGCAACCCCATACCTCCTAAAGAGACAACCGAGTTCCAAAGAATCCATTTTCCAACAGCTCCATTTTGGTAAAACGATTTGAAACCCGATTCATGGGTCGTAAGGTAATCGACTCTTACTTTGTGGATTTAGATGATTTTGAGGAGTTGGTTGTTTTGTGGAAAAAGTGTTAAGCGGATGTTGTTGCCATGGGAGTCGGCATTAGACTTAGACGAGAGGATTTATCCTAACCTAGTTCGTGTTTTTATTCGAACATGGAATTGTCGTGAGAAAGAGTAGATCGAATAGTTACCGAGTGTTGGGGTGTTCTATTGATTTTGATGTTTTTGATTTAAACACCATTTTGACTCGCCACTACTGGACATAATATATACACTTCGAGGAAGGAATTATCCTTTGCCGATTTTAACCATATTCGAGGGGTTAGGAACATTTGTAGACGTCGGGATCTCACTAATGAGATATGCACCCTTCCATTTAGAGTCTAACTTTTGCGCTGCGCAGTTCGGATTCTACACACCATTTTGCAAAGATATTATTACCCCAGGAAGGGACACTCGGATGAGGTTACTAGGTTGGATGTCGGGATTCTCGATAGTCTTCTTAGTGGACGCCGTATTAACCTTGGGTATATTATTTTGCGCCCTATATGTTGAATACCCCTTTTATTACACATAGGCTACTTCCGCACGGTAACATTATCTCTAAGCTTTTGCGACACTTTCGCGTACCTCTCGAGACTCCGTGTATGTTGAGACCAAGAAGATTGGGAAAGAGGCTATTTCGGCGATTGGTTTTTCTCAAGGAGTCGGGATTGGATAAAAACGCCTAATGCGAAAAACCAAGACACCTCGTAGCTCAGGAAGATGCCCGGTTTCTCAACGACATCTTTACCTCGATGTTGCCGACTTTCGACTCGGCGCTCGTCCTCCGCCTCCTCGTCGCGGATCGCCTCTCAGCCTCCCGACCGGTCCCGAGGCACATGAGACAGCGATCGACCCGACCATCTACTTTCCATCTCCAGCTCGATCATCTTCTTCAAAGAGTCGTTAGCGATATTCGCACACTTTCTCGGCGGCAGCAGCAGCCTTCAGGATCGGTTTGCATCCTTCAGCCTTCAAAGAAGAAGCAGATCTTGGATGGACAAAGAACGCATTTTTTCGCTCTCGCCATTCCTCCTTCCTCTTCTACTACTCCTCCTCCTCCTCCTCCGCAATAGCTTTTTAGTGTTTGAACATATTTCGCACAAACATTCCATGTGTTATGCATTATTTATGTATCTTTATCGGATGCTTTTATTATATATGGATGCTTGTTTTCTCATTTTTGATCTTAATCTTATTGCTTGGTTCAATTGGTTGTATCCTATTTTTGATTTGTTTGGTGTATATTTTGGGAATGATTAAAATACGGGGGAGATCTTTGTCGAAATTTTTACTTGTCAAAACGTGGCTTTTTCCTTTATTTTTTTTTTGATCTTTGAAGGGGAGAATAGTTTCCGTTATATTTCAAAAAGGAAGTTAACAAAAATTTTGTTTATTTTTCAAGGAGCTTATTTTCGGGGGAGTTAAAACAAATATTTTTTGTCCTTCACATATAAAATTTGTCATCATCAAAAAGGAGATTGTTAATCTTATAATAATGATTTTGATGATAACAAAAATAATATGTTCATGATTAAAGTGTTGGGGCTATTAAAAAGAATTTTCTAAAAGCAATACACTTGTTTTAAATTCAAAAATGATGAAATCGAAATTAACGGTTAACCGTTTCGGAAAACGGTGAACCGATAATTTCTGATGATGAACATTTCACATGTTCTCGGAAAATAACGGTGAACGTTTATTTAAAACGGCTAACCGATACATTCCGGTAAGTAAAAAATGTTTTAGCCTTGAACCGATTAGCCCAAACGGTTAGCAAAGTTTTGTGTCAAAGCTTCGGAAATTAACGGTGAACCGTTAATTAAAACGCTAACCGAACAATTCCGGTGAGTAAAAATGTTTTAGCCTTGAACCGTTTATTTAAAACGGCTAACCGATAACTTCGGTGAGTAGAAGTTCTCTACTCTTGAACCGATTTATCAAAAACGGAGAGCCGAGTTCATTTTTTGCAGGTTCTTGGAAAGAAGCGGTGATCCGATAAAGTTAACGGCAAACCGTTTATTGAAGTCAAAGGATAACGGCTAGTTGGAAATTCAAAACGGCTAACCGATAGATACAAACGGCGATCCGATTATTCTCGTAAAGTCAATAACGGCTAGTTTTCACTCCAACTATAAAAAGGCTCAATCAAATTCAAACAAGAGTGATCCAACATTTGATTTTTTGAGCTTACTCTCGAGAAACAATCTTCTTTGAGCTTCAATTGTGTTTCATTTCATTCCCTCACACATTAAAATTTCAATTGTAATCATTTGGAGTGTGTGAGAGATTAATTGTTATTAAATCTCTATCATTGAGTGATTGTAAGTGTTGGGAAACACTTGGGTTGAGAGATTGGGTTTAATCTCTTATTGTAAAGGTCCATTGACACCTTGGAAGTCAATTGTAAGTGTTGGGATACACTTGGGTTAAGAGATTGGGAATAATCTCTTAATTGTAAAGGTCCATTGACACCTTGAAGTCAAGTGTAAGTGGTATTGAAGCCTTCGAGGCTTGCTTAGTGGAATCCTCAAGCCCGGTGAGCTTGGAGGCGTGGACGTAGGCACGGTTGGCCGAACCACGTAAAAATCACGTGTTTGATTTCTCTTCCCTTATCTTTTTAATTTGAGCATTGTTGAATTTATTGCTTTTGATTTTGATTAAGACATTAGTTTTAATATTGTGCATTTTTATTGGCTTAGTTTTTAAAACCCAATTCACCCCCCCTCTTGGGTAGCCTATATAGAATTTCAACATGATGATAGTTGGTTATGGCATAGAGACTAGAACATGCAAGCATAGATTTAATTTCAAAGATTTCCAAAAGTGATTTAGTTAAAGGTCTTCCAAAAATCGATTTTGAAAAAGATAAAATTTGTGAAGCATGTCAATTTGGAAAATAAATCAAAACTTCTTTAAAAAACAAGAGTCATATTTCTACTTTAAAACCACTTCAACTTCTTCACTTGGATTTGTTTAGACCTTCTAGATATGCTAGTCTAAGTGCTAAATATTATGCATTTTTAATTGTAAATGATTATGTTAGATATACATGGGTATTGTTCTTAGCTAATAAGAATGATAACTTTGATGCATTTAAAGTTTTTTGTAAAAAAGTTCAAAATGAAAAAGGTTGTTCTATTATATGCATTAGAAGCAATCATGGTGGAGAATTTTAAAATTATGCATTTGAGAATTTTTGTAATGATTTAGGTATCAAACATCAATTTTCATCACCTAGAACTCCACAACAAAATGGAGTTGTTGAAAGAAAGAATAAATCTGTTCAAGAGATAGCTAGGACCATGTTAAATGAAAATGCATTACCAAAATACTTTTGGGCCGAAGCTGTTAATACTACATTCTATATTTTGAATCTTGTTTTGACTAGACCATATTTTAATAAAACTCCCTATGAGCTTTGGAAAGATAGAAAACCCAACATTGGTTATTTTAAAGTTTTTGGATGCAAATGCTTTATATTGAATACTAAAGATAATCTTGGTAAATTTGATTCAAAATTTGATGTTGTTATATTTCTTCGATATTCAAGCACTAGCAAGGCTTATAAAGTGTACAATAAAAGAACTTTGGTTGTTGAAGAATCTATGCATATTACATTTGATGAATTTAACCCCTCCCCTATGGAGAAAGTTGTTGTTGATAATGATGCAGATGAAAAAATACAACGAGAAGAACCTTCGAATGTCAAACAAGATATTTCACCTTGTGAGAATCAAGAAAAGCAACAAGAAGAACAAACTAATATGAAGCAAAATAAAAGTAATTCTCAAACACTCCCTAAGGAGTAAAGGTATGTTTCTTCTCACCCTAAAGATTTAATTTTAGGTGACCCCTTATTAGGTGTAACCACTAGATCATCACTTAGAAACATATGTGCACATACTGCATTCATATATCAAATTGAACCAAAATCCTTTGCGGATGCAGAATGTTGTGCAAATTTCATTGAACTTGCAAGCATATGAATCTATTGTAGAATAGATCAACGGTGATGAGTGTCGATCCCACGAGGAGGTGAATTTTAATTGCTTGTACAATTAATTTTCTAAGTAGGTGGTTGGATGAAAGTGACATAGGCTATCTTATGATTTAAATTAGCTCGGCGAGAATAAACTATTAAAATGAAGTGCTTTGGTCTCCAGATCTGTACTCAACATGCACTATGGGTTTAACATTCCTTATTAGAGCCAATTAAATCATGAAGGGGATTTTCCACTCTTTATGAACCTCACTCTAATAGATATGGTGATAAGTGTTTACTGTGCAAAATAGTAATAACCTTGCACTATGGAGAAGGTTATATCAGCCAATATTTAGACAAGATTATTACTATATGTCAAGAAAAAGTCAAAACATTCACATAATTAGAGGGGAAGAAAAATAAATTTACTAAATTGAGCCCGTAAAGCATGTTGAGACTTCACATTTAACCCAAGCTTGAAAGAAAATTAACGACTCATAATTGAACTAAGGGTAAAATGAAAATTTTATTAAAATACATAGAAAATACAAGATAGAGGAGGAATTACAGAAAATTGAGCTAAAAAATGGATTCAGAGGTGTCAAATTAGGCAGGGGAGCCCCCCTTTTATAGATACAATGAGTAAATCATGGCTATCGGATTAAAACAATTTGGACGCTCAAGATTGTAATACGTGGCATGTTCTTATTGGATGAAACACATCATCAGAGCTGTCATTCCGTGTATATGCATGTACCGTACGCACTTTTTTTGGGTCCACTAACATACTACCACGTCGCCGATCAACGCAACATAAGTATTTTACTCCAATAGGATTGTGATACGTCATCAGTCAATGCCACATAAGCGATCAATGCCACATCATTCGTCCAATCAAATGATACCACGTCATCGTACAGTATAGGTGAACAGTACCGTGAGCAGTGTGTGAATTGTATTGTATATGTGAATAGTACCATATATATGTACAGTACCATTTATCTTTTTAGGATCCTCCTAAGGTTTTCGATTGTTCTGAATTCAAAATTGCTACCCGTTTTGGTATCTGATCTCTCGTTCATTATGAATTGACCATGATGTCCCCAAGAATACATAAAATACTTAATTAAAATAAAACATACATAATTAAATTACAAGGGACTTAAAGACATAAAAGTAAGGATGTTATGAGACTTTGAGCGTAAAATGATGATTTTCTCCATTATAAATACACCATTTCTAGCACTCAACACACCCGCCAACCAGCTTGTTGCTAGTCCCTAGTAAATTAAGCGAAAACAAACTTAAAATCAAAATGATGATTTTTTTTAAATAGTTGTATTTATTCAATCAGACTAATGATAACAATCAAATAAAAGTATTAGCATTTTCTCTAGTTTAAAGAAATATCATCCACACATTAACTCTCCACATGAATCAGTCCAGAAAACTTTGTCACAGCTACAGTAATCGAGTCACTTTAAAGAATGACATGTCAAACCCCAAAATCTCACCGGTAGTAGTGATACTCTCACAAAGAAATTAAACCCAAAAAGAATCACTCAATTGAATGGTAAATTGAGAGAAAATAATAAAGAAGTAATATGACACACTCTCACCAAGATGACAGAAATATGCCCTCAACTCAGAATAATACGATCTTAATTCAAACAAAATGCTAATCAAACCAATGTATTCATCATTCATTTTTTTCCATTATTTTTTTTTTCTATTATTTTTTTTTTCTTTTTTTTTTAATATGCACTAACACATCTTTTCAACCCATATAACTAGTTTCTATTTCAGACTATAGTTCCCTAAAATCAAGGACTTTTATTAGGATGTAATGTAGGCTAGGGATGTGGCTAACAAAGAAGGGATAATAGGAAAAAAAAATATATGTTTGAAAAATAAAGGACTTTAGAGATTGTTAAGTGCTTTTTACTTGAATTCTCTCTTTTTTTTTTCTTTTTTTTATTTTATTTACTTTTATATTTTTTTTATTATTTTTTTAGCACCTTTTTTTTTTCATGAATGCAAAATTATCTCTATTTTCAAACATAAATGGATGATAGGAAATACAAAATAAAAGGTGATACTCCACATTGAAGTGAGACAAGATAATAGGTTACCAAAAGAAAAAGTCTTTTTTTTTTTAAGTCTCAAAGGGGTTAACTATGGATACATATTAATAGGGTTGGCTAGAAAGGCTCAAACGGACCAAAGATGACTTTTCTATCATCTTTTAGGGTTCTAAATAATCTTCCATATCTACTAGTTAGATGGACCTTCAAATGTAGCAAGCAACACACAGTTTTTTTTTTAGACAACGTTAACTCCAAGGAAATCTATAGATGATGTATAAAACAATAAACTGCTAAGTTGAATGAAGAATGGGCAAAAAGGGTTGCTCTTCAAGAAAAATGACAGGCTCAAAAACTCACTTGGAATTTATTATGATATGTGCATTCTTTCAAGCAACTTATATTTGTCTCCAAAATCAACATGTATAGTAACAAATATGGTGTAACGTAACTCAAAACCAAAGATAATACAAATACTAAAATTTAAAAGTTATCATGTCATCCAATGTGAAAAGATCACACAAAATATATATTTTTTAAATTCTACCCCCAAACCTATTATAGTCATGAAAATTATGCATGCAAAATGGTGAAAATGACATAGAAAAACTAATTGGTAAAAGAAGTTAGAAAGATCACACTTAAAATGACTGTTGAAGCTTAAAAGAAATGTCTAGAATTTTTTTTTTAATAATAAGAAGATGCGTTTCTAGAGTCCCTACACTCCATATTCAATTATCTTCGACTCAAAAATTTTGCCATAGTTAGTTTCTACAACAAAAATCAGTAAAAACTACACAAAGATTGAGATATTTCACAATTGTCAACTATTCTTACCCCCTAACCAGAACGAAATATTGTCCTCAATGTTTGAAAAAAAAAATAGGGTTCAGAAGACATCACTTGAGTGCTGCATCACAGAAGAAAATATTTACAAGCGGAGAGTTAAATCTAATTTGCATTTCTTACTACGACTACTATTACCATCATTAGTTCGCCATTCCAACATAAGGGTCCTGGGATCTGGCTTTGGTCTATAAGCTTGTAATAGATCAAGTAACTCATTAGTAGTATAAGCACAAATAAAAAAAATTTTCGCTGTGAAAGGGATGAAATGGTTTTTTATTGCATGTTTAAGAAATGCGATAAAGCCATCATAAAAATTATTGACATTTAACAAACCAATGGGTTTTTTATGAATGTTCAGATGGGCTCAAGATTCTAATGTGATTAGTGCCTCTATAGTTGTAAGATCTCCTGGTAGGCAAATAAAAGCATCAGCATGATTTAGCATTTCAGTTATTCTCTCTTGTATACCTAAGACGACTAACTCTTCGCCAGTTAGTGAGTCAGATAAACAGCCCAATGGTTTTAGGCTTCTTGGAATGATGCCTAACACTTGGCTCCCTCTGAGATAAGCAGCTTCTGAGATCAGTTTTGATAACCCTCGGTCACTTCCTCCATATACAAAATGTAAATTTCTTTCTCCTATGCTTCGACCAAGATCTATGGCTGCCTCAACGAACTCTTTATGTTTACCATAGTTAAATCCAGAGAGCACACAAATATTCTTGAATTGTTTATTGGGAGTAGCTGCCATTGTGATGTTTCTCAAAAACAATTTGTGAGTTAAAAAAAAAAGGATCATATATCAAGGATCTTGGTGACAATGGTTCACAACTGTATATGAGGTAGCATGTCTGTGCCAATTAATGCGTAAAATACATGGCTCGAGAGTCAAAAAGGAAATAGTAAAAAGAAAAAGCAAACAATTATTAAAGACAAGAATGTAATTGATAAAACAACAGTGAAATAAAACAACAATAAAAGAATATTTATAGGTAGTTGTAATTGTGGCTCACATCTTCCTCTGGTTTTACGTCCAGAAACGGCTTGAACGCCCTTTATGGGTCAAGGATATGCTTACTATCCAGTTCTCTTATAAATTGGCAAACAGGGCCATTTATAATCAGATTCCCAAGACTATATCGTAAATGCTCTTTCTGAAATAATGGCCATAACTAGAGAATTGCTCTTTATACGTATCCACTGGGGTACGTTTCAAGAGACAAAAGGACATCATCCAATGACTTTTTATTCAAGCCATTCTTAATGAATTGAATCTTATCTTCCCTGTTATCAGATATCATTCCTAATGAACAAGGATTTTTATTGCATTTTATCCTAGCACATTTATGACAATCAACATGAAGTTTTTAAGCTCTTCTTTTTCTTGAGTAATTTCCTTTACCACAACTAGGCATGTATGCAATAAATATGAGAGGCAACTAACCTGCCAAATGTACTTTGGCCTTGATTAACCAATGGATGTCAACACGGACGTTATTTCTCATAAGCAATCGCATGCGTTAGGATCAAGCCTTATAGATTGTAAGGAGGGCATGCTGTCTATACCTTCTTCTTAAAATATCAGTTATTATGAGAAACTAATATAACCGAATTTGATTGTCATGGAGTACCATTATCTGCCACTTAACCGGGATAACAAACTCTTTCAATTTCTCTAAGTTGTCTTTCTAGATGTTCAATGTGGGATACCAACTCTCGAGGATGCAGATCCCAAATACGATGTGTTTTACAAAATCATATCTGGTTTTTTAGATGAGATTGTACATATTGAATTGTCTGAGAAGGTTCAAGAGTATCGGTCTAGTTGAGGCAAACATGATTAGAAGTGTTAAAAGAAAACTTAATGATTAAATAAACACACTTTCACAAAAATTTAAATCACCAAAAAGAAGAAAGAATAAAGAAAAGAAGTCTCAGTTCAAGTTTGGCGGGTCACTCAAATTGATTTGGGTGTTCTCTCCATATGATTGGTACTCTAGATATGGCTTTAATCTTTGACCATTAACTTTAAAAGTGACACTGTTCTTTGGATCGTTAATTTCAATTGCTCTATGTGGAAAAACTGTGTGAACTATAAAGGGACCAGTTCATCGAGAGCGTAACGTACCTGAGAATAGGTGCAAGCGAGAATTGAATAAAAGCACTTTCTGACGTAAGGTGAAAGATTTTCTCATAATGTTCTTGTCATGGAAGACTTTCATCCGCTACTTGTAAGTCTCGGCATTTTCGTATGCATCATTACGAATTTCTTCGAGTTTTACCAGCTGTAATCTTCTTTTTAAGCTACTTATAGTTCGAGTTCCACAGGTAGATGGCAAGCTTTTCCATATACTAGCCTATAGGGTGACATCCCAATCGGGGTCTTGAAAGCTGTTTTATATGCCTATAATGCATCATCTAGTCTTAATGACCAATCTTTTCTCTCTGGTCTCACCATCTTTTCTAATATGTGCTTTATTTCTTGATTGGAGGTCTCAACTTGGCCACTGATTTACAGATGATATGGGGTTGCCACTTTATGAGTAACGGAATACTTTGTCAAAAGAGCTTTGAATGATTTGTTACAAAAGTGGGTTCCACCATCACTAATTATTGCTCGAGAAAATCCAAAGCGTGAAATAATGTTTCTTTTTAAAAATCCAATCACCACCTTGTGATCATTAGTTCTACATGGAATTGCTTCTACCCATTTTGATACATAGTCAATAACGACCAATATGTATTAATGGCCAAAAGAAGGGGGAAAAGGTCTCATAAAGTCAATACCCCCTACATAACAAAAAAATCTCAACCATTAAAATTGGGTTTAGTGGCATCAATATTCCTTCACGTAATGCTCCTCATTCGTTGACACCTATCACATAAAGAGGAAAAAATGTAAGCATCTCGAAATATTTAAGCTATTTTCTTAGCGCTGAAATGGCCTCCACAAGCTTGTTCATGGCAGAATGAAAGGATATTTTAGAATTCACTTTTTGGAACACATCATTTGAGAATTTGATCTTCATAATAATTGAACAGATAAGGGTCATCCCAGAAGAAATTCTTTATTTCCGCAAAAAATTTGGGTTTGTCCTGCTTAGTCCAATGCTCCGAAAGTTTACCTATAATAAGATAGTTAACTATATTAGTGTTGTTCAAATTTTATTGAACTCGCAAGTGCACGAATCTATTGTAGAATAGATTAATGGTGACGAGTGTCGATCCCACGAGGAGGTGGATTTTAATTATGTGTAGAATTAATTTTCTGAGTTGGTGGTTGGATTTATAATGACAATTATGTAGGCAATGTATTAATTTGAATTAAAGCTATTGGAATAAACTATTAAAATAAAATGTTTGGATCTCCGGATCTGTCTCAACATGTACCATCGGCTTAATATTCATTATTAGTACCAATTAAATCATGAAGGGGGAACTTCCACTCATCATGAACCACACTCTAATAGATATGGTGCTAAGGGCTTCCCGTGTCAAATAGTAATAACCTTGCATACCAGGGAGGCGGTTATTCCAAACCGATATCCGCACAAGATTATTACTATCCTGTCTACGAAAAGTCAAAACAACCACATAAATTAAAGGGGAAGAAAAAGTAAATTTACCAAATTAAGCCCATGGAGCATGTTGAGACTTCACCTTCAACCCAAGCTTGAAAGGAAATTAGCCACTCATATTTGAACTAGGGGTAAAATGGGAATTTTATTAAAATACGTAGAAAATACAAGATAGAAATGGAATTAGAGAGAATGGAGTCCAAAAATGGATTCAGGGGTGTCAAATTGTGGGGAGCCCCTTTTATAGATACACCGAGTAAATCATGGCCATCTGATTAAAACATTTGACGCTCGAGGATTGCGCCACGTGGCAAGTTCCTATTGGATGGAACACATCATCGGGCTTTTATTCAGTGTATATGCATGTACCGTACACACATTTTTTTTTTTTCGCCCACTAACATTCTCGCCACGTCACCGGTCAACATTTTTGGTCCAATAAGCCGACACGTCATCGGGCCAACGCCACATCATCAATAACGCCACATGTCGGTCAATGCCACATCATTCGCCTAATCAAATGCCGCCACATCATCGTATAGTGCCACGTCATCGCATGATGCCACGTCCACGTCAAGATACAAGATTATTGACTGAATTTGTCGTACGAAAGATCAGTATATATCAACCGCATCAGATGTGTGAAGTAAAGATCAATATGTGAAACAGTACCATTTTTCTTTTTATGCTCCTCCTAAGGTTTTCGACTGTCCTGAGTTCAAAAGTGATGTCCGTTTTTCCATCTGATCTCTCGTTTATTGTGAAATGACCATGATATCCCCTAAAATACATAAAATATTTAATTAAAATAAAACATACATAATTAAATTACAAGGGACTTAAAGACATAAAAATAGGGATGTTAGTGAGACTTGGAGTGTAAAATGATGATTTTCTCCATTATAAATACACACTTTCTAGTACTCAACAATTAGCATACCATGGTAATACTTTCACACTCATTAATTGTTCATTTGGAAATGATTCATTTAATGGTAATGGTTCTGTAATTGTATCAAAGTTGAGACGAAAGAGATGGTCGGCCACAAAATTTTCTGTGCCTTTCTTATCTTTGATTTCAAAGTCAAATTCTTGTAAAACTAACACCCAACAAATTAGTCTAGCTTTTGTATCTTTCTTTGTGAGAAGATATTTAAGAGTAACATGATCTGTGAAAATAATTACTTTACAACCAATGCGATAAGATCAAGATTTCTCTAATACAAACACTACAACCATCGTTTCTTTTTGAGTGGTTGAATAGTTTAACTGTGCATCATTCAATGCATACTAGCATAGTAAATGACATGGGGAATTCAATCAACTTTTTGTTCTAATACTGCTCTTACTGTATAATCAGATGCATCACTCATGAGCTCAAATGGTAAGTTTTAGTTTAGGGGCTGAATGATGGGTCACAATGTCAACAACTGCTTTAGTTTCTCAAATGCCACAAGACATGAATCATCAAAGACAAAAGGTACATCCTTAGCAAGTAAATTGTATAAGGGTCTAGAAACTTTGCTAAAATTTTTAATGAAACGTCTATAAAAATCCACATGCCCAAGCAAAGATCTTACTTCTCTGACTGTTTTAGGTGGAGGAAGATTGGAAATGAGATCCATCTTGGCCTTATCAACCTTAATACCTTTGCTCGAAATGATGTGACCGAGAACAATACCTTGTTTTACCATAAAATGGCACTTCTCCTAATTTAAGACCAAATTCTTCTCTATGCATCTCTGCAAAACTAGTATTAGATGATGTAAACATTGATCGAATGAATCACCAAAAATAGAAAAATCATCCATAAAGACTTCAAGGAATCATTCAACCATATTAGAAAAAATGCTTAACATGCATAATTGAAATATAACAGGTGCATTACATAATCCAAATGGCATTCTCCTATATGCAAAAGTGCCAAAAGGGCAATTGAAAGTGGTCTTACCTTGATCTTTTGGTGCTATAAGAATTTGATTATATCCTGAGTAGTAGCCATCTAGGAAGCAATAAAATTCATGACCTGATAATCTATCAAGCATTTGATTGATAAATGGTAAAGGAAAATGGTCTTTACGCGTGATAGAATTCAACTTTCTATAATCAATACATACAAGCCATCATGTAGTCACTCTAGTGGGTATTAATTCATTTTCAGCATTGGTAACTACTGTAACTCCTGACTTTTTAAGGACAACTTGTATAGGATTGACCCATGAACTATCAGAAATAGGGTAAATGATACCTGCATCTAATAGTTTAAGGACTTCAGTTCTAATAATTTCTTTCATGTTAGGGTTCAACCGACGTTGCATTTCCCTAGTAGATTTAGCATTTTCATCAAGGTGAATGTAATGCATACAGTCCACTAGGTTTATACCTTTTATGTCGACTATGATCTATTCTAATGCTCCTTTGTGCACTTTTAAAACTTCCAACTTACCTTTTTGTTCGTCATTTAGGGATGACGAAATGATTACTGGCAGAGTGCTTTCTTCTTCCAAGAACGCATATTCCAAAGTGTCGGGTAATGGTTTGAGCTCAAGTTTTGGTGGTGATTCTGATGATAGCTGAGTTTCTTCTCTGACGGTGCTCATTTTTCTACTCTGGACTTCCATTTATTAGTGTTCGTGGATGGTGCTAAATCAAGTAATGTGTTAACCTCATCTACTGATCTGTCAATATCAAAATCCAAACCAAAGTGAGTTAAACATGTTTGTAAAGGGTCATCACTGAGGTTTGAAAGAAAAGTATTATCAACTAATTCTTTTATTAAATCCACATCAACAATTCTACCATCTGCAGTGTGAGGTTGTTTGGCAATGTTGAAGATATTTAGCTCCATTGTCATACTGCCAAAGGACTATTGCATATTTCTAATCTTGCATTGAATGTGAGCATCGACAGTTGCTGAGAAAGATCGTCCTAGGATAATGAGGATGTGCTTCCTTGAATTCTAGACTGGTTGAGTGTCAATTACAATGAAATCAATAGGAAAATAAAACTTATCTACTTGTATAAGCACGTCGTTTATAATACCACAAGGTTTTTTCATGGATCGATCTGCAAGATGTAACACCACTAGAGTTTGATGTAATTCTCCTAGTCCAAGTTTCATAAATACTGAGTAAGGCAATAGATTTACACTAGCTCCTAAGTCCAACAAAGCATTCTCAATTGTGTGGTTCCATATACTACATGAGATAGTGGGGGAACTTGGGTCTTTGTATTTTAGAGGAATTTTGTGTTGGAGTATAGAGCTCACGTTTTCTGTTAAAAAGGCCTTCTTCTGAACATGAATGTTTCTCTTTTTAGTACAAAGGTTTTTAAGAAACTTGGTATAAGATGACACTTGTTTTATAGCGTCAAGCAAAGGGATGCTTACACTTACCTGTTTAAAGATTTCAAAAATCTCACTTGTGGATTCTCCCTTTTTTGCTTTAGCTAACCTCTAGGGAAATAGAGCTTTATAAACGTATTCTCGTGGGTTGGTTTCTTCTTTTTTCTCTGATGATGAGTCTTCTGCATTTACCGATACAATTTGAGTTGTTTTTATCACCGGCATCTCCATTTTTTTGTTAACTTCTTTTCCTTTTCGCAAGGTCATGACGGCTTTGACCTCCTCATGCTGCTAAGGTGAACTGATATTTGCTTCATGCACTCCTTTAGGATTAGACACTGGTTGACTTGGGAATTTACCTTTTTCAACAGTCAATGCCAGGGTTTAAAATAAAAAGGCGAGCTATTCCACCATTTTTTCAAGGTTTCAAACTAATTAGGATTGTGAGTTGAAGCTCGCTCTCATCTCATTTCCAAGTTCTTTAATGGTGCAGTTTTATTACTCGATTGTGGAGTGAGTAAGATTCTTAAAATTCTGAAATGTATCTTCCCATGGTCTAGGTTAAGAATAATTTGGGTTCTAATTGTATAGTCTAAATTGTGGTTGAGAGGCTTGTGGATTTTGAGGATTTGGTTTCATTAATGGAGCTAGAGCTGGAGTTGATAGTCTATTCTGTTAGAATCCTTGAGACCATGAAAAATTATGATGGTCTCTCCATCCAGGATTATCTGTGTTAGAGTAAGGTTTGTAGTTTGATGGATTTCTCATTACACCTATGACATTGGCTTGATCTGGGTATGAGTCCTAGTCATGTGGCTCTGTCAATTTAGCAGTTGTTAACGATGCTATTTGTTGGGAAAGACCTTCAACTATCTCTTTGACTTGTTTAGTTTCTGAAATTGACTTGCCAATGTGAACCTCATTCACTCCCTTAACTCTTCTAGCATTCTTGAGTGAACGACTATGTTGTTGGGAATTATCCGCTTGTTGCTGGAAGAAATCCCAAATCTCTTATGCATTTTTTGACATTAGCTCTCCTCCACTTGTTGCCATTAGCCATTCTTGCACATGCGGCAATAATCCCTCTAAAGAGTATTGGCATTGATGTCATTTCTCATACCCATGATGTGGACACTTTAGGAGTAACCCATTGAATCGCTCCTATGCTTCGAAAAACTACTAGTCTTCTCTTTGGGTAAACTTTGAAATTTTCCTGCAAATAGTATTGGTTTTATGTACTGGGAAGTATTTATTCAAAAATTTTGTTTCCATTTGTTCCCATGATGTAATGTTATTAGCAGACAATGCATCGAACTGTATCCTTTAAAGAAAATGGGAATAATCTAAGTTTAACATCATCATCTGAAAAATTCTTATAATTAAAAGTTTGACATATAGCATGAAAATCATTCAGATGATTATATGGATCTTCATTTTCTAGGCCATAGAATGTTGGGAGACCATTTAGCACACTAGGTTTTAACTCAAAACTCCTACCAGCTACATTTGGGTATCGTATATATGATGTGTTCAACTTAGCTAAAGGACTAATGTAGTCCTTAAATGGCCTTTCCTCTGGTGCTGGTTGCAAATCCATTCAAATTTTCTTTTTAATTGCAACGTGTTTGTGTGCAAGAAGTGTTTTTTCCAATTTAAAGTCTATAGGCTCAAGATTAGGTAATTGTGACTTATGACCATACATGCAAAGAAAAAAAATAATAACAAAATTAATAAAAATAAAGAAGGAGAAATTATGATACTAACCTTATCACGCTATTACAATCTTGTTATGAAAACAAACTCAAGTGCTATATATATATATATACATATAAATAATATGTGAAACAAATTAAAATAAATTCATAAGCGGTTGAATCTGCCAAATTAACAAAATAAAAAAAATAACAAGAAAATTAAATTACAGAAATTTAAAGAAGAAAAAAAATACCTACCTCAAAATGCAGATTCACTTTTCTTTTCTCTTTCTTTTTAATAATAATAAAAAAATTACAAGAAAACAACTAAAAAATAAATAAATAAATTAAAAATTTATTCTACGAATTAAAATAACTTACCTCCCCGACAACGGCGCCAAAAAACTTGTTGTGCAAATTTTATGGAACTCGCAAGCGTAAAAATCTATTATAGAATAGATCAACGGTGATGAATGTCGATCCCACGAGGAGGTGAATTTTAATTACTTGTACAATTAATTTTCTAATTAGATGGTTGGATGAAAGTGAAGTAGGTTATCTTATGATTTAAATTAGATAAGCGAGAATAAACTATTAAAATGAAGTGCTTGGGTCTCCAAATCTGTACTCAATATGCACTATGGGCTTAACATTCCTTATTAGTGCCAATTAAATCATGAAGGGGGATTTTTCACTCCTTATAACCTTACTCTTATAGATATGGTGCTAAGTGCTTATCGTGCAAAATAGTAATAACCTTGCACTAGGAAATGGTTATACCAGCCAATATTTAGACAAGATTATTACTATATGTCAACAAAAAGTCAAAACATTCACATAAATTAGAGGAGGGGAAGCAAAATAAATTTACCAAATTGAGACTTCACATTCAACCCAAACTTGAAAAAAAATTAGCTACTAATAATTGAACTATGGTTAAAATAGAAAATTTATTAAAATACATAAAAAAAATACAAGATAGAGAAGGAATTACAGAACATGGAGCTCAAAAATGGATTCGGGGGTGTCAAATTAAGGGGGGAGCCCCCCTTTTATAGATACAATAAGTAAATCATGGCTATTGGATTAAAACAATTTAGACGCTCAAGATTATGACACGTGGCAAGTTTTTATTGGATGGAACACATCATCAAGGCTGTCATTCTGTGTATATGCATGTACCATATGCACATTTTTTGGTCCACTAACATACTGCCACGTCGCCGTTCAACGCCACATAAGCATTTTGGTCTAATAGTATCGTGACACGTCATCAGTCAACACCATATCATCAGTCAAAGCAACATCATTCGTCCAATTAAATACTATCACGTCATCATACAGTATAGCTGAACATTACCGTGAACAGTGTCGTGAACTGTACCGTGTATATGAACTGTACCGCATATGTGAACAATACCGTAAAACAGTATCGTATATGTGTACAGTATCATTTATCTTTTTAGGCTCTTCCTAAGGTTTTCGACTGTCCTGAATTCAAAATTATTGTTCGTTTTACTATCTGATCTCTCATTCATTGTGAAATGACCATGATATCCCCTAGAATACATAAATACTTAATTAAAATAAAACATACATAATTAAATCTTAAAGGACTTAAAGACAAAAAAGTAAGGATGTTAGTGAGACTTGGAGTGTAAAATGATGATTTTCTCCATTATAAATAAATACTTTCTAGCACTCAACATAGAAAATGATGAATCTTGAATTATGGCAATGCAAGAAGAGTTAAATAAATTTGAGAGAAATAATGTATGGAAATTAATTCTTAGACAGGAACTTCAATCCGTCATAGGTATTAAATGGGAATTTCAGAATAAGATGGATGAATCCACCGTGGTTGTAAGAAATAAAACTAGATTAGTTGCTAAAGGTTACAACAAAGAAGAAGAAATTGATTTTGATGAAACTTTTGCACCTGTAACTAGATTAGAATCTATTAGGATGCTCTTAGCATTTGCATGTCATAAGAATTTTATTTTGTATCAAATGGATGTTGAAAGTGCATTTCTAAATGGTTATATCATATAAGAAGTTTATATGAGACAACTCTTTGGTTTTGAAAATGAAGAATTTTCAAATCATGTTTATAAGCTATCAAAAGTATAGTATAGGTTAAAACAAACAACTAAAGCTTGGTATGATAGGCTTAGTAAATTTCTTTTGGAAAATGGTTTTTCAATTGGAAAATGGTTTTTCAATGGGAAAAGTTGATACTAAACTTTTTATTAAGCATAAGAGTCAAGATATATTTATTGTTCAAATTTATGTTGATGATATTATTTTTGGTTCTACTAATGAGTCTTTATGTGAGAAATTTTCATCTTGCATGAGCATGATGGGAGAATTGAAGTCCTTTCTTGGTTTACAAATAAAACAAAATGAAGAAGGAATCTTTATCAATCAAGCCAAATATTTGAAAGATTTACTCAAAAGATTCGGACTTAAAGATGAAAAAAATAAAAGTACTCCAATGAGCTCAACAATCAAGCTTGACAAAGATGAAAAAGGTAAAGAAGTTGATGTCAAAACATATCGAGGAATGATCGAATCTTTACTTTATCTAAGTGCTAGTAGACCTGATATCATGTTTAGTGTATGTTTGTGTGCAAGATTTCAATCACGTCTTAAGGAATCTCATTTGCTTGCTGTCAAGAGCATTTTTCGTTATTTGAAAGGAATAATAGATCTTGGCCTTTGGTATCCTAGAGGAACCCATATAGATTGAACTTGTTATTCGAATGCCGACTTTGCTGGTTATAAGGATGATAGGAAAAGTACAAATGGAACTTGTCTTTTCTAGGTCACTCACTTGTCTCTTGATTTAGTAAGGAGCAAAACTTAGTTGCACTTTCAACCACCAAGGATGAATATATTGCAACTGGCAGTTGTTGTGCACAAGCACTTAGGATGAAACAAATCTTTAGAGACTATGGTGTTAATCTTGATCATATACTTATTATGTGTGACAATATTAGTGCCATAAATCTATCCAAATATCCTATTCAACACTTTAGAACCAAGCATATTGAGATACCATTTCTTAAGGGATAATGTTCATAAAGAGGATATTTCATTGAATTTTATTTCAATCGAAAAATAGCTTGTTGATATTTATACTAAACCTCTTGATGAAGAACAATTTGCTAAAATTATGCATGAGGTTGGAATGATAAATGTTGCATAATAGTATTACTTAATACAATATCTTCTTTGTTTTCTATAATATAATTATTCGTTTGAATTGGATATTTTAAATTATGTAAATTTATGAATCATGCATCATATTGGCCTTTAAAGACATTTTTTATCAATAAAATGGTTTAGAAATGAATTCAGTATTGGCCAAAGATTAAACAAATGTGCAAAATTATAATAAAAATAAATGGCTTACCGTTTGATAATAAACAGTATACCGTTTAATTATAGAAATATAAGAATAATTGTTGGAAATTAGCAGCTCACCATTTATGCCTAACGGTTAATCGATTAAAAACAGAGAAGTTGCTTTGTTAAATAGTGACAGACCTACACTCTAATAGTTCTCTGGAAATTATAGGTGAACTATTTGAGGGAAATGGCTCGCTGTTTTCATACAATATAACTTTTTCCAATTACCCTCTCACCATTATCTCTCTACACCGTAAACCCTAAGCTTTCTCTCTCTAAAATCTTTTAATTTTCCTGCAATTTCTTAAAAAATTGATCCCATGGAAACCTTCCTAAACATCATTAGAACAATTTTATTACATCAAAACAAAAAATCAAGCCCCAAATCAAGAAATCCCAAATCAAAACCCTAAAGTCAATCGAACAACTTCTGTCAATCGTGGACCAATTCTTGTCTTTTTTTTGGTCAAATTAAGCCTCTTAATCACTTCCTATACCCTCCTTTATCCTTCTAATCTATTTAATTTCTTTCTTTTTCATCATTTCTTCAAAATCTCAATTCTTCAAACCTTGAACAATGGCTCAAACTTCACGGGCTGGTCGCAAGAGAAAATCTATCCCAGTAGGAATCCAATACGATCTAGGGAGACTTCTGAGTTCAAGAGGATCCATTTTCCAGCAGCTTAATTGGCCAAATGCTTTGAAACCCATTTCTTGGGTCATAAGGTAATAAATTCTTGCTTTGTGGATTTGGTTGACTTTGCGAAGTTAATTGTTTGTGGTAGAAGTGTGAAGAAGATGTTGTTGCCTTGGGAATCTGAACTAGACATTGAGGAGAAGATTTATCCTAATCTAGTCCGTGTTTTTTACTTAAACATGGAATTTTCTGCAGATAGACTGGATAAGATAGTTATTCATGTATGAGGTATTCCGATTAATTTTGATGTTGAGGATTTAAACAACATTTCAAGATTATACCTCTATAAAGGAGCTATTTTTTGTCGATTTTGTCCATCATCATGGGGTTAGGAACATATGTAGCCGTTGGGATCTCACTAATGAGATTTGTGCTCTACCCTTTAGTTCCTAGCTGTTACCTTTATAGGTTAGGATTTTTCACACCATCTTACAACACATTGTCACTCCTAGAAAGGGACATTCAGATAAAGTGACATGGATGGATATCAGGATACTCGATAATCTTCTTACGAAGCATCTTATTAACCTATAATATATTATTTTGCGATATATGCTGAGTACTCTTGGGGTTAACCATAGGTTACTTTCTTATGGTAGTATTATTTCTAAGCTTCTGCGTTATTTTCGAGTACCCCTTCGAGACTCAGTTTATGTAGAGACTAAGAAGATTGGTGATGAGGCTATATTGGGCATTGGATTCTATCAGAGGCGTCGGGAAATGGATCAAGACGTCCACAACCAAAAACCAAGACACCCTCGTAGCTCTAGAAGATAACCAATTTCTTAATGATATTTACCCTTCTGATCAACTACCCGATTTTAGGCTAGGAGCTAAACCTCCACACTCTCATCACAGATCTGTCTCATAGCCTCCAGTAGATTCTGATTCTGAGGAGCATGAGATGGAGACTGATTGACCATACGCTCCAGATGCTCCACCAGCTCCAGATTGTCTCCTTCATCAGTTAGTTGGAGATGTCCGAGCTCTTTTCGAGCAGCAGCAGCAACTTCAAGATCGGTTTGCTTCATTTCAGCTCTAGCAGCAGAGGATTTTCAATCAGCAGCAGCAAATACTGGATGGACAGCTGCGCATCTTCACTGCTCTCGGCATTTTGCTCTCCTCCTCCAAAATAGTTTCTTAGTGTTTTGGATATTTTGATTTTGCACAACATTTTCATGTTTCTAATACAATTATGTGTGATGAATTATTTGCTTGTTTATGGATGATTATGTTATATATATGTGTTTTCTTATTTTGGCAATGATTTTATTATTGGTTGTAGTTGTTTTTATCTTAATTTTTGTTTCTTGGGTATAAATTGTTGCTAATAATTTTTTAGGAAATGCTTAATGTACAGGGGAGATTCTGTAGAAATTTTCACTTGTAGAGAAAGGATATGTTTTTTATTCTTTTCTTTTTTATGCTGAAGGGGGAGAACAATTTACCTTTTTAGGGGGAGTTAACAAAATTTTCTTATCTTTACATATAAAGTTTGTCATCATAAAAAAATGGGAGATTCTTGACATAAATAATCTTATAATATTGATTTTGATGATAACAAAACTTATATGTTCTTGATTAAAAATGTTATAGCTATTAAAATGAAAATCTTAAAGCCATAGTATATTTTACACATATTTAAAGAAACTAAATAACCGGTAACTTAAGTCGGAAAATCTTTTTCTAACAAAAGCTGTAAAAAATATAGATTTTGAAAATTAATGGTAAACCATTTATTATATAAACGGTGAACCGATAATTTACAAAAAGGAATTGGTCTTTTTAATTGTGAACCATTTATCAAAAATGGTCAGCTGAACTTGTTTTGATAAGATTCTAGAAATTAACGGTAAACTATTTATTACAAAACGGTGAACTGATAATTTATAGAAAAGAGATAGTTTCTAATCTTGAACCGTTTAGTGAAAACGGTGTTGTAAGTTTGTTTTACAGGATTCTGAAAATAAACAACGATCCGATAATTTAAAACGATAAACTGTTTATTTAAAATCTAAGCACAACAGCTATTTGGACAAGTGAAAACGGTTAATTGACAGCAGCAAACGACAATCTGATTTTTCCCAGAAAGTCAACAACGGCTAGTTTCAGCTCCAACTATAAAATAACCCAATTAAATTCAAATAATGAGAGATTCAAAAGTTATCATTGAGCTTGCTACTAAGCATACAATCATCGTTTGAGCTTTAAACTTGTTTTTGATTCATTGATTCACACTTCAAGATTTCACTAGTAACCATATACATTATGTAAAAGATTGTTTGTTTGTAATCTTATTTTTGAGTGAGTGTAAGTGTTGAAATACACCTGGGTTAAGAGATTAGAGATAATATCTTGTTTTAAAGGTTTGTTGGCACATTTCAAGTCAATTGTAAGTGTTGTTGAAGCCTTGAAGGCTCGCTTAATGAAATCCTCAAGTATGGTGAGCTTAAAGGCGTGGATGTAGGCACAGTTGGCCGAACCATATAAAAATCACGTGTTTGATCTCTCTTACCCTATCTTTTTATTATTTATTACAAATTAATTTGTTTATTTTGAATTTGATTAGTTTATTATTTGCTTTGAGTTTTAGTTTTTAAATTTTGATTAAAAATCCAACTTACCCCCTCTATTGGGTAGCTTAGTTAGTATTTCATAGACTTTTGATCAACTCCAAGCTTCTTCAGCATGCCTTTTAGCTAAATTTCTTCTTTGATTGCTTTTGCAGCAGCTGTGTATTCAACTACTGTAGTTGACAATGCAACAACACTCTGCTTTTGAGCCTTCCAGTTTACAGTACAATTGTTGAAAGTGAAGAGATATCCTGTAAGAGACATTCTCCTATCCAAATCCCATGCATAATCAACATTCACATACCTAACAATCTGACTGTTATCTTTCCTCTACTCTCTATACATTAGATCATATGTTGTTGTTCTACTTAGATACATGAGTATCAATTTTACAACCCTTCAGTGTTCCTTACCAGGGTTTTCCATATACTTGCTAACAACACTCAAAACATATGAAAAATTAGTCCAAGTCAGAACCATAGCATACATCAAACAACCTGCAGTACTTGTATAGGGTATTCTCATCATCTCAGACTTATCATCTTCTATTTTAAGGCATTGCTGTTTTGATAGTTTGAAGTGAGCTGCTAAAGGTGTTTGAACAGGTTTTGAATTTGCCATTCCAAATTTTACAAGCACCTTTTTGATGTATTCTTCCTAGTTAAGAAACAATATACCAAACTTTTTGTCCCTATGTAACTGTATCCCTAGAATTTTCTTAGCACGACCAAGATCTTTCATCTCAAATTCACGCCTAAGTTTTTATTTAAGGTCTTCAATTAGATACATGCTCTTATTAGTAATGAGCATATCATCCACATACAATACTAGATAAATCATTTCACTTAAAACCTCTTTAAAGATATACACAGCAATCCTGATTACACCTATGAAAGCTTAACTTCATCTTAAATCTGTCAAACCTGAGGTACCATTATCTTGGTGACTACTTGAGACCATAGAGAGACTTCTTCAGAAGACACAACGAATCTACTTTTGTCTCATCCACAAAACCCTCAAGTTAAGCCGTTACAATATGTTCTTGTAACTAACGATGTAAGAATACAGTCTTCATATCCATCTATTCTAAATGCGTGATGTTTACTCTTGTGCAAATTTTATTGAACTCGTAAGCATACGAATCTATTGTAGAATAGATCAACGGTGATGAGTGTAAATCCCACGAGAGGGTGATTTTTAATTGCATGTAGAATTAATTTTCTGAGTTGGTAGTTGGATTTATAATGAAAGTGACGTAGGCTATCTTATGATTTAAATTAGAGCAGCAAGATTAAACTATTGAAATGAAGTGCTTGGATCTCTGGATTTTTACTCAACATGCACTATCGGTTTAACATTCCTTATTAGTGCCAATTAAATCATAAAGGGGGATTTTCCACTCCTTATGAACCGCACTCTAATAGATCTAGTGCTAAGTGCTTCCTGTGCCAAATAGTAATAACCTTGCCTAGGGAGACGATTATACCAGCCAATATCTAGACAAGATTATTACTATCTATCTACGAAAAGTCAAAATATCCACATAAATTAGAGGGGAAGAAAAAGTAAATATACCAAATTAAGCCCATGGAGCATGTTGAGACTTCACCTTCAACCCAAGCTTGAAAGAAAATTAGCTACTCATAATTAAACTGGGGTAAAATGAGAATTTTATTAAAATACATAGAAAATACAAGATAAAGATGAAATTATAGAAAATGGAGCTCAAAAATAGATTTAAGGGTGTCAAATTAGGGGGGGAGCCCCCCTTTTATATATACAATGAGTAAATCATGGCCATCAAATTAAAACAATTTGGATGCTCAAAATTGCGACACGTGGTCAGTTCTTATTGGATGGAACACATCATCAGCGCTATCATTCCGTGTATATGCATGTATTGTACGCACGGGTTTTCAGTCCATTAATATACTACCACATCGCCGATTAACACCACTTCTGCATTTTAATCCAATAGGATTATGACGCGTCATCAGTCAATACCACATCATCAGTCAATGCCACATCATTCGTCCAATCGAATGTTGCCACGTCATCGTATAGTGCCACATCATCGTACAGTATAAGTAAATAGTGCTGTATATAATACCGTATATATGAATAATACTATTTATCTTTTTAGGATCTTCCTAAGGTTTTCAATTGTCCTGAATTCAAAATTGCCATCCGTTTTGTTATCTGATCTCTCGTTCATTGTGAAATGACCATGATGTCCCATAGAATACATAAAATACTTAATTAAAATAAAACATATATAATTAAATCACAAGAGACTTAAAGACATAAAAGTAGGGATGTTAGTGAGACTTGGAGTGTAAAATGACAATTTTTTCCATTATAAATACACATTTTCTAGCACTCAACATTTACTGTGCAACTAGTGATAGGATAACTCTTATAAAGGCATGTTTTACCATAGGTGAGAAAACTTTAGTAAAAGCAATGCCCTCTCTCTGAGTAAATCCTTTTACTACAAGTCTGGATTTAAATCTCTTTGATTAAGCACTTAGTATGCCCTGTGTGAGTTTATAAACTCATCTACAACCTATCAATTTCTTTTTTTCTCATTTTCTTATAAGTATCTAGGTGCCATTCCTGTACAATGACTCCATTTCATCCTTCATAGCTCTCAACCACTGGTCAACATCTTTCCTTGAATCAACTTGCTTAGAGGACTTTGGTTCATCCTGCTCCAATTCATGAGCTACTATCAATGCATATACTATTAAGTCTGCATATGTATATCTCTTTGGTGCCTTTATCACTCTCTTTTACCTATTTTTAACAAGTTAATAATCCTGAACTTCAGTTTGATCACTAGAAAACTCAACTTACTCTCAATCTCAGCCAATGTTTCTTCTGTCACTGTATTTTGAATGTTATCTGTAGCTTTACCAGAGAACTCCACCTTTAAATATTGTTCTTATAAAATTGATCCGTCTATTTTATCTTCAAGTTTCAGATTATTACGTTTACAAATCATTTCTGACTCATTGAAGATTACATCTCTACTGATTATACACCTTGGTAGTTTAAATCATTGCACAACAACCTATAACCCTTCACACCTTCAGGGTATCCCAAAAAAGCATATTTCTGAGCTTTAGGCTCAAGCTTCCCTTGTTTAACATGTGCATATGCAAGAGAACCAAAGATTTTCAAATCTAAATAATCTGCTGCCTTCGCTAACCACATTTCCATAGGTTTAATACACTAAATGGGCTTCTGTTCACTAGGTAACATGCAGTCATTAAAGCTTTAACCTACAAAGGCTGAGGGAGTTTAGAATAAATTAATAATCATTTGTCTCTATCCATCAAAATTTGATTCATTCTCTCTGTAAGACCATTTTGCTGTAGCGTGTGCTTTACTATCTTTTGTCTTGCTATGCCATTCTATTTATAATAATCATCAAACTGTTGGTTACAAAATTCTAATCCATCATCAGTCCTTAACCTTTTGATTTTCCTATCAGTTTAAGTTTTAAGCAAATCCTTTCATTGCTTAAACTTCTCAAATACCTCATCTTTACTCTCTAAGATATAAACCCAAACCCTTCTAGAAAAGTCATTTATTAAAGCGAGAAAATATCTTGCTCCACCCAAAGAAACTCTTTGTGATGGCCCCCACAGATTAGAATGGATGTAACCTAGGGCCCTTTTTGCATTGTGCACTGCAATTTTAAAGCTGGTTCTATAGAACTTGTTTAGGATACACACCTTATAGAACTTAAGAGGCCCCAACTTATCATCTCCTACGACTTCCTTACTTTCTAAAGCCTTTAGCCCTTTTTCACTCATATGTCCTAACTTTAAGTGCCACAAAAGAGTTTTATCTAGACTCTGATTTATAAATACACCCACATCTCTAGAAACAGCAGTACCTTAGAGTATATACAAACCATTATGCTTACTTCTTTTCATAACCATAATTGACCCTTTAATAACTCTCATAACACCATATTCAACTTTAATGGTGTAACTAGTTTGATCAAGAATAATTAAGGACATTATTCCTGTTAAGATCAAGGACATGCCTAACCTCATTCAATTCCCTAACCAATCCATCATACATTTTTATCGTAATGGCTCCTAACCCAACTACTTTACATAGTAAGTTATTTCTCATCATTACTTCCCCACCATTAAATTGTCTATAACTGGTAAAGATCCTTTTATTAGGACACATATGATAGGTGCATCTAGAATCTAGAACCCACTAACCATTTATTTGAGTACCAGAAGCTAAAAGTCCACCAGCTGAGTTACAGCCCTCATTCTCAGATGCAATATCAAAATCTCTATTTTTTCTAGGCCCATTTCTTCTCTTGTTCTTTCTCTTCAGACATTGAAAACATTTCAAGTTATTGTTCTTAGACTTTAATTTCCTACACTTCTAGTTCTTGTCATTATTGTTCCTTTTTTCAGGCTTTCCTTTTATTGTTCAGCCTTCTCTATCTTTTGTTTCTGCTTTCTCAGTGACCTCTTTAGAACTGAGAGAATCTTTTACATCAGTCGTAGTAATTGACTGCCTTTCACACACAAAGTGTTCATAGGATGGTGCGAGAGAAGATAACAGGATAATTGCCTTATCTTCATCATCCAATTTCACATTGATATCTTCAAGATCAAGAATAATTCTATTAAAGTTATCAATGTGAGTTGCTAAAAAACTACCCTTCCCTATTTGTAGTGTATACATACGCTTCTTGGTGCAAAGTCTTTTAGTTAGAGACTTCTTTATATATAGATCTTCTAATTTTTTTCCAAAGACCTGCTGCAGTTGCTTGACCTCCTACTTCTCTGAGGACATTATCTCTAAGACTTAAGATCAAGGTACTATGAGCCTTATCTAAAGCATCATGCAGTTTATCATCACTGAGTTTATGAGATTTCTTGCCAGACTTTGGTTCCCCCAAAGTCCCTTCAAGACCATGATGTATCAGTAGAGCTCTCATCTTGAGTCTCCATAGATGGAAATCATTTTCCCCAGTAAATTTCTCCACTCCAAACTTGGATGTTGCCATTTCTTAAATCAAATATCAAAGATATAAGCTCTTATACCAATTTGTTACACCTTGATTAAGATTCAACCAATCAAGAAACCCTAAGACCTTATTGAACTCTCTAATGATTGATTCAAAAACCACAATTAAACTCAACAAGGCAAATTAAAACAAAAACAAATAATTAAAGAGCCAGAAGTTATAGTGGTTCGGCCTAAAGATGGCCTACATCCACTGAAGAATAGAGCAACAGTCTTTATTCATTCACATAGATCAAGATATAAGCTTAAAGAAGAAGTTACAAGATTTCTACTACCTGTTTTTGTTTCTCCCAAGACTATATATACATGCTTCAAGAACTCCAGAAAGGTCCCCTGCAAGTCAGCTGTATTCTGGTTTTGTTGTAACAAAACCCCAAATTTTCCTGCTTTCACAACTGAAATTAAAAAACTTTAAGACACGTGCTGGCCTTACAACTATATTAAGCCTAAAACGACTACTAGTGGTGCCGTATAAAATAAGTGAATGCATGTGTCAACCACATGCTTACTTATGCAAACGTGGCTGACATAAACAAATAGTCATACGGGCTTATATGATTCCCAGTTGACGGGTCATGTATTACCATTTTCTTAGACCAACATTTCAGTTGATCTTCTAAAGCCAGTTTCAAAGCTCACACTTCAACAATTTATTATTTTTTTAACTAAAAAACGTATTTCTTTTTCCTTGACCTTACTATAGAAATCACCATAATAAATTAATTTATTACCATAAGATTAAGAGAATGAGAATATGATAATTAACTTCTAAGTTACATGGCAGACTCGAACTCTCTAGCATAAGAATAAGAGAATTAGATGCCTACTAATTCAACGACAGAGTTGTTAATTACTTTTTATTTTGTCGTGTTGTGAGTTTTATCATATTTTAGATCTAAATTTAGTTTATTTTTTATGAGAATTTAAGCATTTTAAGACTTAGAAAGGACACGTATGGATAATTTATTAAATTTCGCCATGGTTGGGCCATCCCGCTTGCTAGGACTAGTGTCAAACCAAGCTATTTTAAAGCCCATGTTGACTTTTTTAACCCCCCTAAAGAAAACACACTATTAACTAAGGTAATTAAAAAGAGCCCTTTTTATTAGATTTTTCTTCCGTTGATTTGTAGGTAGAGTAAGCATATCCCTTTAATATTTCCATAGGAATTGATTTAAATGAGTGCCATGGAATTTCGATTGTAAATATGGCAGTAAAATACTAGAATTATACCATATTTGAAAAGGGAAAAAAAAATCAAATATGGCACGTATGGCTCAACCTAAAGATTTCTAAGGGAATCAAAAGTTGACCGTATCATTCTTAAACTTCTATTGATTTTCATACATAAAATGTTTATTTGTTTATGGATGTGAAAGCTTGTAGCTCTCACCAATATTCTCGTACATAAAATATTCATGCTTAGTTCATGTTTAGTTGTTTACATCCTTTCCAACCATTTGCATTGATTCCATGTATATTTCAATATACAATTAATGGAAGATCCAACAGCATACCTTTTAATTCTTGGACATGAAAACGAATCACAGTGAGGTTGTCATTGTAAAGACAGAGGATAATCTCATGTAAAATCCTCATGCCTCTACATGCATATGGTTAGAGAATAGCCATAATAAAAGAAAAATCCCTCAGATCACATTGCAAGAGCCTATTGCCTTTTCTCTCTTGTGTTTTAACTCTTTGTATTCTCTAATACATTCTACGTATTTTCTTTATCTCCCATACACTTGTATTTTAAATACAATAGGTGTACTTATATAGAAGCTAATGAGAGTAATTTAAGTCAACCAAAAAACTTCAAAACTCCCACAGTCTAGTTAAACACTTAATTTTGAAGCATGAGATTATTATTTTTTTTTTGGGTTGAGATAAGAAAATGAAATAGAAATTAATGGAGATAGAGTTAGTATATAGGACAATTAGACAAGGAGTATTGAGTAGTGATATATAATTGACACTTAAATTCGTCTTATCCATTCGCAATTTATAATTAACCTCTTTTTTCCCCTCTCTCTTTTAGAGTTACCTTTATTAAAAATTAAAAAATAATTATATATAGATATTTTTAATTTTTTCTTTTCTCTCGCTCAAACTCTCACATCTCTCTCACTTTTTTGAATTGATTTAAACTAAATCCTAAAGTTTCCCTTAGGGTCTAGCTTAGTTGTTTTCAAGCAACTTATTATTTGGTTAGCCACCTAGCTTCAGATCCTAGAGGTAAGGGATAAAAAAAAATCAATTTAACTTTTACCCATCCTTTATTCAGATTATATGTCATATTTAAGGAAAAAAGACAGAGTATTCCTTTCGTACTATATTTATTCTTTTATGTGAATTTCTTAAAGTATCCAACCTTGACCATTGACTTCCAAGCCTATCTAATGTAGTAAATTCTTTCAAAATGCATCTTTATGTTGCTTTAAGTATTTTGTACATTTTACCCTTGTAATTGTCATTCGTCATTCATTTGTTGGTCCAAAAATATTCTTTCAAATTTATCCCCAAAACAAATAGAAATATTCAATCATATAGGCTACTTACGAAGCGTATTGAAATGCGATGCAATATGGGTTTAGTGACATGACTCAAAAAGTGTTATTACTCCCAAGTATAAGAGTGTCTAGTTACAATATAACCCAGTGAGTCCGAGGTTGAACCACGTGGAATTTAAAACATAGTAATCAATTTGTTAAACAAAGAAAATTCACTACAAAAAACAAATTGATAAAGATCAATAAAAAAATATGTTAAGGTTACGGGATCCACTATCGAATTTTAAATTATGACTATAAAAACTCTCTCATATTTGTATTTTGCATCTATCCTACCAATTAATTATTATTTCATTTAATTCTTGACTAACTATTAATGTGATAAATATGGGACCAAATATCTAATATGCCAGAACTATATTGAAGTGTCGACATTATGTCAAATCACCATATAAGTTGGGAAAGATCTAGATTTATAAATTAACATTGCATAAAATTGCATAAAAGAAATTGGTAAGGAAGAAAAAAAATGCAAGAAATAGAATCAACTATAAGATTCACTTGAGAGAGTAATTTAATTAGTAATTTAAATCCTTGGGCTCCACCTTTTACTTCAACTCAGAAAATTTAGTCACTCATATTGAAAAACAAAACACTCATTTTATTTTAAAAACTTATAAAATATATTACAAGGGAATTGATTACACAAGAAAAACAAGAAAGAAAGATTTCTTTAGCTCTCTCGTTCTTTATCTCTCTGCCACTCTCTATCGTTTGCATTTCCTCGCCTTTTATAGGCAAAGAATGAATCTTTTTCTCTTATTTTATTGATATTTATTTTTTTTATTTTGTATAGTATAAATACATAGAAAAGTGTGATGGTCCAGTCGCGAAATAGCCACCTGACCGTCACACCATTATCACTCTTTCGTTTATTATTTTTTAAAATATTTATTTTTATTAATTACATCTCCTCAATAATACATTTCATTGCCTCCAGTAATTTTTTTTTCTTGCTTTTAATTCCAATTCCCTCTTTATTCTCGAAATATTTACAATATAAAAAATTAACATATTGTAAATTACTTTTAACATAAAAATTTATTAGAAGAGTGTTAAGATAATTTAGGATTAATGAGCACATTAATCAACACTGTAACTGACAAACTGATAATAATATGTACACTTTTTATTGGTAATCACTCCTCAATAATGCATTTCATTTCCTTCAGCAATTTTTTTTGTTCTTGCATTTAGTTCCAATTCCCTCTTTATTCTTGAAATATTTACAATATAAAAAATTAACATATTGCAAATTAATTTTAACATAAAAAATTATTAAGGGAGTGTTAAGATAATTTAGGAATAATGAGCGCATTAATCAACAATGTAAGTGAAAAACTGATAATAATATGTAGACTTGTTTTTGGTAATCACACCCCAACTAGCTCATTGCTAGGCCCTAGCAATTTAAGCGATAAAAATTTAGCAAAATTTCAAACCCAAATCGAAAATCTTTGTTTTTTGAAATTAAGTTTATTTCTTTCATCGGATTAATGAAAACAATCAAATAAAAGTATAAACATTATCTTCAACTTAAAGAAAATCATACCTACTAAAATCAGTTAAGGAAAATCATGTAAAATGATAAATTATCAGAGCTACATTAATCAAGCCACTTTTAAGAGTGACTCTCTCAAGAAAAATAAAATAATCCCCAAAAAATAGTCACTCTAAGAAGTGATAGATTGAGAGAATAATAAAACTTGATTACACGCTCTCATCAAGATAAAAGAATAATGCCCACAGCTTAAAATGATCTCAAGTTAATGGAATTACTAACCAAACTAATTTATATATATTTTTATGCATCACCACATCTTTAAGTCCATATTACCAGCTTCTACTTTATACTATAGTTCCCTAAAATCAAGAAACATTTTTACTGGGATGTAATGTAGGCTAGAGTCATGGCTAACAAAGAAGAGATAATAGGGAAAAAAATATATGTTTGAAAAATAGAGGACTTTGGAGATTGCAAGTTGCTTTTTACTTAGACTTTTTCTTTTCTTTTCTTTTCTTCTTTTTTTTATTTTTTGTTTTTTCATATTATTTATTATTCTATTTATTTTTATTTTAGTATTAATTTTTTTATAGCACCATTTTTATGAATGCATAATCATCTCTATTTTCAAACATAATTGGGTGGTAGAAAATATAAAACATAAGGTCATACTCCATATTAGAGTGGGACAAGATGACAGATTCCCAAATATATATATATATATATATATATATATATATATATATATATATATATATATATATTACAAAGGCTCAAAGAGATTAACTATGAATACTTTATAGTAGGCATGTCTAAAAAGGCTCAAACGTACCAAAGATGACCTTTTTGTCATCTTTTACGACTCTAAAGAATTTTTCATATCTACTAGTTCAATAGACTTTCAGATGCAGCTGCACAATTTGTTTTCCATTTTTTTGACCTCTTTTTTTTTTAAGAAAAATATAAAGATCTTATATAATAAACTATGAAACTGTATAGGTAAACAGGTTGCTCTCTAAGGATAGTAGACTCAAAAACTCACTTGAACTTATCATTCCTTCAAATGGCTTAATCAGTTTCACTTATCAAATTTCTCAATTTACATTTAACAATGCAAAGTGAAAAACATAGTGTAACATAACTCAAGGCCAAAGATAATACAAATATCAAAATTTTGAAGTCATCATGTTTCATCATGTTATCCAATGTTAAAATATCATAATTTTTTTTAAGTTTAAAGAAAACATGACAAAAAACAAAACTCCTTAATAATTTTTTTTTTTTGCTTCTTTTTAAAGAAGATATAATAAAAGAAGTTAGAAATAATTGCAAAAACGTGAAAGAGATTATTAAAAGAAAAAGAAAAAATTAGAAATCAAAATTTTTTTTTAAGAAACCAAACTCTAAAACTAAGAAGATGTGTTTCTAGAGTCACTACACTACATATTCAGCCATCGTCGACTTAAATTTGTATTTAAAGTTAGTCTTTACAACAAAAATTAGTAAAAACATCACCAGAACTAAGACATTTTATAATTGTCAATTATCCCCTCCTCCCAACCTAAAGGAGATATTGTCCTCAATGCCTTAAAAGAAAGGAGTAGAGTTTAGAAGACATCACCTTGTCACTGCAAGAAAATATTAACAAGCAGAAAGTTAAATCTATTTTACATTTTTTACGATGATTACTGCAATCATCATCAATTAACCAATCCAATGGCAAGGTCATGGGATTTGGCTCTGGTTTGTAAACTTGCAAAAGATCAACTCCTTAGCAGTAGGAGCACAAATAAACAATTTTTTCACTGAGGATGAAATGAAATAACTTTCATTGCATGATTAAAAAATGCTATTAAGCCATCATAAAAGTTATTAACATCTAACAAACCAATAGGTTTTTTATACATATTTAAATGAGCCAAAGAAGCAAATGTAATTAGTGTCTTTAAAATTTCAAGATCTCTTAACAAGAAAATAAAGGCGTCAACATGATTTAATATTTCAAATATTCTTTCTTGCATGCTTGAGACAACTAACTCTTCTCCAGTTGGTGAACCGGGCAGACATCCCAAATGTTTTAAGGCTTTTGAAATGATGCCTAACAATTAGCTTCCTCAAGCAAAACTAACTTTTGAGACAAATTTTGAAAACCCTCGGTCACCTCCTCCATATACAAGATATATTTTTCTCTCTACTATAGCATAACCAAAATCTACAGCTGCCTAAACAAACTCCTTATACTTTCCATAGCGAAATCCAAAAATGACACAAATGTTCTTAAATTAAATGTTCAAAGTTGCTTCCATTAGAACAATTCTCAAAAATAATTCGTGAGTGCTTGAAAAGGGGAACCTATTTAATAATCTTGTTGACAGATACAATGATACACAACTATAAATAGGGTGGTGTATTTGTCAAATGAAACGTAAAACCAGTGGCTCAATAATTCAAAATAAAACATAAAAAAAAACAATAAAAGAAAAAACAAACATCATCTAGATATAAAATCACACAAAAATAATAATAATACAAAAAATAAAAGAGAATAAAATGATATTTACTAGTAGTTGTGATTATGGCTTACATCTTCCTCTAGTTTTACATCCAGTAACAACTTAAACACCCTCTATGTGTCAAGGATCGACTTCCCATCTATTTTTCTTATAAATTGGCAAACAAGATCTTTCAAAGTTAGATTCCCAAGACTAAACTGTGTGCTTTCTTTTTAGAGCAGCTTCTATAAATTATGAATCTCACATTGCACATATCCGCTCGAATATGTCTCAAGAGATCATAAGATATCATCCAATGATTCTTTATGTATGGCATCCATAACGAATTTGATTTTATCTTCACGATTTATAGAAACCATTCTTAAAGTTTTACAACTTAGTTTATTACACACAAGTCTTACAGAGTTAGGACATATAGAGCCAAGCCATTTAGCCCTTCTTTTTTTAACAAATGTGCTTTTACCAAAACCAGACATATAAAAAACCAAATGGAACAAAAAATTCACCTGTCAATTGGACCTTTGCTTCAATTAACCAGCGAATGTCAGTAGAAATCCCATTGATCATTAACAAACATTAACGTTCACAACGAGCTTTATAAATCTTTTTTAGAGCATTTTAAGGGAGAGAAGGAAAATGCTTACGTAATTTATGTTATATTTCTTCCATGCTTGATTTTGAGATTTTAGTTATTGTAGGAAACTAAAAGTGCCAACTTAAAAAGTCACAAAGTACCACTATCCACCATTTATATGGCAAAGTAAATCAAACAATACAAATCAAATTTATAAAATCAAGTCAAAAGTGAAAGAGAACAATACAACAAATTAAAAACACACAATACCTATAATCAAACATATAACTCACTTTCGTCAAGATGTTTAAAAAGGATCCTTTTTTAAGAGATACTCATGACAAACATTAAAAATAGTGAAATGAAACGTGATTTTCAGACACACCTAAATAAGAAAAATAACATAATATACTTCATTTATGAAAAAAATAATAATTCAAATGGCAAAGTAATAGTAAAGAAAAATAACAAAAAGTTAAAAGCAAATGATTTAATCAAGATTTGGTGGGTCATTTAAATTGATTTCGGTGTCTGTTTCATATGGTTGGTATTCTAGATATGGTTTCAATCTTTGACTATTAACTTTAAATGTGACACCGTTCTTTGGATTCTCAATTTTTATGACCCTATCTGAAAAAATAATATGAACAATAAATGGGCTAGAGCTTTGAGAACATGACTTACTTGGAAATAGATGCAAGCAAGAGTTGCATAAAAACACTTTTTGTCCTGGTGTAAGAGATTTCGCCTTGATGGGTTTGTCATGATAGATTTTCATCTGCTCCTTATAATTCTTGACATTTTTCTCTTCTTGGTCACTTGTAAGTTAGGGGGAACTTACCATTGGATAGGTTTGCTGATCTTTGAGGTACAAAGACTTTAATTCTTCCAATAAAGGTTTCAATTTCAATTTTAGTGCTTCATTTTCCTTTAGCTCTTTAAGGTGTATAATGTCTTCAAAGTTCAATTGGCCAATATCATCTTCTGGTACCTATATAGAATCAAGTATTGAGCATATGTTAACAGTATTATATTATAATTCTTTACTTGATTCAAAAGAATTAGCAAAATAAATTTCTATAGAGTTTCTAAATTTCTCATCCTAAATTTGTTCCTCAATGATTGAATCAATGAGGACAATCTCCTCATTCTCACTATCATCATCTTTTGAGTCATGAGGTTGTTTACACATGTTAAACACATTCAGTTCTAATGTCATGTTGCCGAAAGGTAATTTCATTACTCTATTCATGTAATTAATGAAAACATTAGTAGTTTTTAAAAATGGTCACCCCAATATAACATAAATTAGTAACTAGTTCTATTATCAAAACAATAAAATCCATAGGATATATGAATTTATCGACTTAGACTAGTACATCTTCAATTACTCCTTTCAGTATCTTAATCGACCTATCAGCAAGTAAAAGAGTGGTAGATGTTGGTTTTAACTCACCAAGATTAAGTTGTTGGTACACTAAGTATGGAAGCAAATTGATACTGGCACCAAGATCAAGTAAAACATGTCTAATTTTATGTTCTCTTATAATACAAGAAATAGTTAGACAACCAAGATCCTTGTATTTCAAAGCATTATTGGTTGAAAGAATCAAACTTACCTGTTTTGCTAAAAAGGTTTCTTTTGCACCTTATGTTTCCTTCTCATAGTGCACAAATCAAAAGCCAGGAGAAACCCTTTATCAAAGTTGAGATAGGTACAAAGAGTTACTTAACATTTTCCAACACCACGATTTTGAAACATAAGGTTTGTGCACTATGAGAAGGAATTTGTGCACTATGAGAAGGAATTTGTTCACTATAAGTTACTTAACAAAATTCACCACGTTGAAAGAATTTGTTCCGTGGATTAGAAAGAATTTTTTTCAAAAAATGCAAAGAAATTAAAAGAAACAATTTAGGTGGTATTTTAGAACTAGCCATATAATAAAAATTTCACAAATTAATGTACAAAAATAATTAAACAGAAATTGAAATGATAGGCTTTTAAACCGACCATAACAAAACAAACGAAATTTAAATAATAATTCAGGCAATTAAATCAACCATTAACAATAAATGCAAAAGGTAAATTACAAAATTCTAAAGAAAGAAAAAAATGCGACTTTTTTTCAAATTTTAAAAATTTTTGGCCAATTAAATTTCAATTATTGAGCCTTAATAGTTATTTTAAAAGTTCAAATCCATGTCTATTATGTTCACAAAGTCCAAAGGTCCATGTTCATTTAGTTTTTAAGTCTAAAAGTCTAAAAATAAGGCGAAGTCCAAAGATCCACGTCCAATTCGATTTAGGGATTGATTTAGAAAGTTTTTCGGGTTAAAATGAAATTTTTTTAAAATTTTATAGATGCTATTAAAATATTAAGAGAAGAGGGGGAGCCAACGGAAATTTTATGAAAGACAAAAATAAAAATTGGCAACAAAAAGGAAAAAAAAAATAAAAACAAACTGATACTAACTTTAGAAAACTCCCTAGTAAAGACACCAAAAACTTGACACAACTTAAAAGTGTTATTACTCTCAAATATAAGAGTGTCTAATTATAAACAACCCAGTGAGTCTAGAGTCGAATCACAGGGAATTTAAAATCTAATAGTCAATTTGCTAAATAAAGAAAATTAACTGTGTAAAAGAAATAAACAAGAATCAATCAAAAAATATGCTATGGTTACGGGATTAACTCTCGGATTTCAAATTATGATTATAACAACTCTCTCATATTTGTATTTTACATTTATCTTACCAATTAATTATTTTGTTATTTAATTCTTGAATAGCCATTAATGTGATATATATGGGACCAAGTACCCAATATGCCATAACTATATTGAAATGTCGACATTATATTAAAATACCATATAAATCAAGAAAAATGTAGATTTATAAATTAATAAAACATAAAAAAACTGGTGAGAAAGAAAAACTACAACAAATAAAATAAACTTTAAGACTCACTTAAGAGAGTAATTTAATCAATAATTTGAATTCTTTGGTTTCATCTTTCACCTCAGCTTAGAAAATTTAACCACTAATATTGAAAAATAAAACACTCATTTTTTTAATAAACTTATGAAATATATTACAAAAGAATTGATTACAAAAGAAAAAAAAGAAAGAAAGAATTCCTTAGCTCTCTCGCTCTCTACTGATTGCATTTCCTCGCCTTTTATAGAGCTATTATTGTAATATATCAGTATATAAAAAAAATCAATATATAAAGAGAGCCCTTATTTTTTATTTTTTTGAATCTTATTGATAATTTTGTTGCTAATTCAACTAGTAGTTAACAAATTACTTTTCATTTACAATAAAAATCACTAATCCTATTTACAACAGATATCACTTCACATTATAATAATGTTATTGACTTCCTATTCTATAATAATTTAAAATGTAGCTTTTAATGGTAAATTTAGTTAATAAATACTATTTTAGTTTTTATCTTTAGAAAGAGAGATTTTGAAATTTTCAAAAAATAAAAAAGGAGCAAAGCCCAAAAATTTCAAAAAATAAAAAAGGTGGAAAGCCCAACCTGCATTGTAAGTTTTCAAAGTACTATAAATAATAAATAGGAATGCAAAAATCCCCACGAGGATGGGGCCTTTAAGAGATTTTCCTCATTTTGGGAGGGTATGAAAATAATTTTATATCTAATTTTTTATTCGGGGAAGGGATGGGGATAGCTTTTTACCCAATTTCTTTTTTCGGGGAAGAGACGGGGACGAGTTAGAAGCCCCATCCCTTCCCCAATTTCCTATTTTCCCATTTTGATTTTTAATTTTAATTTTAATTTTTAGAAATATTAATGAATAGATAATAAAATTTAAATTATAAAATATGAAATGCTAGTATAAATAACATATATGAAAATATTTATACAAATACACTATGAAATTTTCAAGTTTAGTTAACCAATTGTAGTCTTAAATTACTAGTCGACCAGCTCTTATTCAAAAACTTTGACCCAAAGTTTTTGTTTTAAACCTTTATCTAATAAACAAAAATTAAAGTAAAAGCTAAATCTATAACATCGAAACTTTACTAAGATATATTATCAAATTATACTTTTATTTAAATTTTATATTTTAATAGATTAAATCAAATTCAGAAATTAAAAATGTATCAATTATTTAAGAGCTTTTCGAGAATTAAGGACTCTCAGGATCCCTTTTTATTATTCAGGAGGGGATAGAGATTCTCTTAAACAATTTTGACAAGGACATATGTAAAATATTAAGGATAGATACGGAGATGTCAGTCCCCTCCCCTATCCTCCCCATTGTCATCCCTAATAATAAATTAGAAAATCCTACCTTTTATCTTATCCTCTTTCTTCGTACCGTCGCCAGTGCCTTACCGCTCCCTTCATCTCTCTTTTCTAGGAGTCAACAACTTATTTCCCTCAATAACGAAGACAACGAAGGAACTAACGAGATACCCCCATCATGTCTTCAACCTGTAAGTCAATTTTTATCAATTGCATATGCCTTCTTCGTGTTTAAAAAATCGCCTTTCACAAAACAAAAAATTAATAATAAATTTATGGCAAAAGCATATTCAAAAGTCCTACTTTTTCTCTTTTTCCTTTTTAATTTATAAAATTTTACATTCCTACGATTTTAGGTTTTAGAAATTAATAACTATATTTTGTACTGTACTTACTATTTTGTCTAGTGAGAATCTTGAAAATAGTCAAATAAAAAAATAATGTCAAGTGGCGCCGCTTCGGTTGAAACGATGTTGGGGGATCTCTTCAGAAGTCTGTCTTTTTTCTTTTTCCTTTTTTTTACCGACTCTAATTTTTTGGTTTAATTTTTTATGTAAAACTAATGGTTATGTTTTTTCATCTTTTTAATTTAGTTTATAATGTAATTGTGTTGTTATAATTATTTTGATTAATCTTGATTTTGTTTGTCCAGGAGTTTCTATTTTATTGCTAATGACATGATGGGGCTTGTTAAAGAAGAGGATTTAGATGGAGCTGCTGCTAATATTTTATGTGATGAAGAGATCGCTGTTGTGATTCTATCTTTGTGATGGTATTGAATTTTGTAATATAAATTGTTTTAATTGTAGTGATTGTCAAATTAATTTATTATTTTTAATAAAATATAATTTTTGTATTCAATTATTAGTTTGTTTGTAGCTGTAAGTTTTTAATATTTGTAAAAAAAAAGAAATATTGGAAAAAATAAATAAAAGGATTTTGGAAGCAAAATGTGCATATAAATAAAACAAAATAAAATAGAAAAGGTAACACAACTTACAACGATCATATTATATGTTGTTAAAAGAAATTTACATATGAAGGTTTTGACAACGTTAAATTTGCGTTGTTTAAAGCATTTTTAACTATAAGCGCATGACTTTTAACAATGCGTCTGGCATGTCGTTAAAAGTAACTTTAAGAAAAAATCTTGATCCGCAGCGCTGCGAATACACCTTTGACAACGTGAAATACTCCTTGCTATGTCCAGTTTTTCTTATAAGGATTATCTCCTACTTATACCAAGCTATTAGTCATGATTCACATATACCTAAGAGCAGAACGGGATCCGATAAATTAAACAAAGATATAGGAAATAAGGGATAATAAATCTACGAATTTTTATACAAACTTATTTTATAAAATTGATATGATATAAATACAATGGTTGAATGATAATACAAAACAATACAAATAAATCATATTTGCTCAGAGCTATTTCATCATAACAATATATTTGTGCCACATTAATTTATACAAAATAACTCTATACAAGAGATAAATTAGTTGAATTAAATTCGTCTTCACCCACATGATTTGTTTTTATTAATTTTTTTTTCTATACAATCAATAAATATATGATATATCATTTTGTATGAAATAAATTTATATAAGAGTTTGTAACTCTATCATCACTAGTAAACTCAAAGTTTCCTTCATAACTTCTAGCACTTTATAATAGTTCCAATTGATAACACATTTTATAGGGAACCTTAAAGTGGTAAAGTTAATTAACTATTTTGCCCTTTCTATGTTAATGAATTAAATTGTTCCACAAATGTGTGCTATTATTACGTTATAACAATGTATCATTCTCGTTGGGGGAAAGAAACAGTTGACAATTATGTAATATCTCAGTACTAGTGATGTTTGTTTTAAAGATGATTGAATATAGGGTGTTGCAACTTGAGAAATGCATCTTCTGCAGTCAGTTTAGATGTGATCTTCCATATTTCGATTTTTTTATTATTTATGTTTTCTTTTTCTTTTTCACCTTTTTGTATGCATTTGAAAATAAGTGTCAATTGGGTTGGGGGAAGAGATAGTTGATATAAATTGTAAATAAGTGTGCTTATTTATTTTTCTTTTACTAAAATCCGAAAAGAAAAACAACCATTTTTTTTTGTATAGGATGGTTGATAAAGAGTTAAGATTTTTCAAACGCATCCTAATAGTCTAGTGTTTATTATATTTTGATTTTGAAATTCATAGTAAGTTGTTTTTGTTCCTTTTTCTGAATTACTCAAATTTGTGAATTCTCCATTTGGTTATTAAGTTATTTTGTTGTTTATTTGTTCAACAAGTATTATTAAATCATTCTTCACACACACACACACACACTAACACATATAGTAGATTGTAAGTTAAAATTTTTTAAGCATTTAGTTATCCTAATTTATTACATATAATATCGAATGTAGTAGAAAGTATATATTGCCCAAAAAAGGAAAAAAAGAGAAAAAGAAAAAAGAAAAAATTGAATGTGTTTAATTTTGCTATATTTAAAACTTGAGTAATTAAGTTCATAGGGGTGTTTCAACACTTAATGCCTTAAGGCCAACTAGTCTGGTAGTCACTGGCCCAAATCTTTCTACATGGGTTATAGATATAATGTTTGCTTATTTATTAAAAACTCGAGTAATTAAGTCCGTATAAGTGTTTCAACACCTAGTGCCCTAAGGCCAACTAATCTGGGAGTCATTGACCTAAATTTCACTTTATAGGTTAAAAATATAATATTTTAAAATATGTGTAAATAATCTACTTCCTAAAGATAGAATTTCTAATGAATTTTAGAATGAAAATGTTGTTTTCTTTTAATGAAGCCTCATAAGTATTGCATTAATTACTTGAGCACAAAATAAGGTTTGGTGATATCCTGGATAATGAGTAAACAACAAAGAGCTAAAAATGTTTGAGAGAGTTTATTCAATAATTTAGAGGATAGATGAACAACTATTAACATACATGTGAAATTTTTAAATCTTAATTTAATATAGAGCTTTAATTGCTAAAGGCTAGCAAGCTAGTTGGGGTTTTTGATTAGTGTTAAAAATGGTATGTTCATTAAGGGATAAAAATGTTATTTTGTGTTTATATTATAATTTACATTTTTATTTATGCAGCATACTGTGAATTTCTTATTATATTTCTAAACATTTGATCTTGAATATTTTTGTGTGTTTATCAGGTAAAAATAATATTTTTATGCAATTTGAGGCTCCAAACAAATATAGAAATGTCAAATTTAGATTCAAGAGGTTCGAGAAGTTAGATCATTGTCAAGGAGGATCTGAGAATTTTGCTGTAAGATTATAAGTTTTTACCACATTAAATGCTGTAATTGTGAAATTATAAGTTTTTACCATGTTAGGTGTGGTAATTGTTAGCGAAATGAGTTGCGTATGCTTGAGTGAATTGAGTTAAGCTTGTGCCTTATTAGTGGGATAAATGCATGATCATAATCTAATTTGCTTTATTTATGTGTGTGGTGTGGATTGATTGAGAATTAGTATGAATAGAGGAAAGGAGATCACTCCTCTCTACACACTTTTCTTTACTTCTTTCTTTACAAATTCTTATCCTTTTTTCTCTATCTTAGTTATGTTTTAATATTTGTAATATATTTTCAATAAATAAAATTAGTTTGTTTTTCCAAATTTTAAACAAGTCTCTATACATTGTTTCTCTCAAATTGATTTAACTTTTCTTACATTATCATAATTCAAGATTCATTGTTTTTCACATCTAAAAAGGATTTTAGATCAATTTGAGATATGAATGCAGTATGTTCATATCTATTTCTAAACAATGATCTAGTAGTTACACCTTGTGAAGGATCTCCTAAGATTAAGTATTTAAGGTGAGAAGAAACATACCTCTCCTCTTTGGGGAGTATTTGAGTATTACCTTCATTTTGCTCCATATTACTTTGTTTTTCTTGTCGCTTCTCTTGATTCTCACATGGTGCATTCTCTTGTTCGTGAAGACTTTTCTTTTTGTAACTCTTCATCTGCATTAATATTAACAACAACTTTCTTCGTAGATGAATGGTTAGACATCATCAAAGGTGACATGTATAAATTCTTCAATAACCAAAGTTCTTTTATTATACACTCGATAAGCTTTGCTTATATTTGAATATCCAAGAAATATACTGATGATTCTACGAAATGAGAGTTATCATAGCACTTTTAGGCTTAAATCAAGATTACTTAGAGAATAAATGATGTGTTTTTGTTGCATTTTAGTTGCTTTTACATAAACATCCATTCTAGTTTAATTTTCTAATAATTTGAGATGTTTGAGATTGATTGGTACTTAAATTATGTGCTTAATTGTAGGTAACCGAAAGCTCAAGTTTAAGGGAGGATTGCTGCTGCAACAGACTGGTAGAAATAATGAAAAAATTAGGCTACAAAAGAATTGAAACAAATATGGAGCAGTACTGATGCTGTAGTTGTTGCCGTAGCAATCTTAGAGCACTAACAAGAGAAGATTTCACGCAAAATAATTAAAAGATTGTAACTAAAGTTTCTAAAAATGGAAGGTGTGCGCCTCACGCTTTCAGTTGCCTTAGTTTCACTTTATAAAAGGGAGCACACACACAAAGGGAGAGAGGGCCGTCGGTCAAGGAAAACATAAAAGAAAACAAAAAAGAGGAAAGATTTGAGGGCTGAAATAGAGGATTACAGTGAGCAAGAAAGAGTTATCATAAAATCAAGCCGACTTCCACTCTTTCTTTTATTTTCTTGTTTTTCTATCTATTCATGAGATTGTATCTGATGGATGAACCTCTTTTATTTATTGTTTATTTACAAATCCTGAACTAAATTCATTTTTAGTTAAGTAATAAGCAATCTCAATGGATGTTTGACTGATATAAGTGTGTTACTTTGTGTTTGCTATAGCATTTCGTCTTAATTATACTTGTTTTAATTCTCTATTTTGACTGACCACCCATTTCGTGGATACTAGCTAAGAAAGAACCTTAAAAAGGTCTAACTTAGTGGAACTTATTAAGACAATACTTGGTTTTAGATTAGATTTTCCAAGTTAGGTAAATCTCAATTTGAAAAGGGCAATGCTTGATCTAAAACTTATGAAAAATTGGACATATGGATTCACCTTACAGGATAAATGAAACTTAGAACGGTAATGATATATTTAATGTTGGCATAACAATTGGTCACTCTTAAGTTGTATTAGATATAAGATATCCAACAGGCAACAACTGAGGATGCATAGGTGCTTCTACCTAGTGCTGTAGTAGATGTTGTAGCAACAGTTTTATAATTGAGTAACAAGTCAATGCCATTGAGAGAGTTTATCCACTCTTGTAAGCTAAGGCAAAATTTTGTTTTTCCAAGATCTTTTATTTCAAACTCATTTTTCAAATAAAAGCTATTTTTGAAAGCCCCTTAAAAGTTACAATGAGATTTAAATCATCAACATATACTGCAACTATTACAAATCCAATTTTAATTTTTTTAATAAAAATAAAAAGACAAATTAGGCTATTTACATATCCTTCTTTAATATAAACTACAAGGTTTAAATTTATTTTATATAAATGTCTATATGAATATAATCATACAAATATGCAGTCACAACATCCATAAAATGTATATCAAGTCCTTCAAAAATTATGAGGCTAACCAAAAATTAAAATGTAATTGCATCTATAGTAAGAGAATATGTCTCTTCATAATTAATGATAGGTCTTTGAAAAAAACCTTGTGCTACTACTAATCTTACTTTATATCTCACAATTTCATTTTTCTCATTTTGGTTTCTAACGAACACCCACTTATAACCAATAGGTTTGACATCTTTAGGTATTAGAACTATTAGTGCTAATACTTTACATTTTATAAGTGAATTTAACTCTGCTTGAATAGCATCTTGACACTTTGACCAATCATTTTTATGTCGACATTCTTCCATAGTTATTGAATTAAAATCCTCATCATTATTTGTGATATTAAGACCAACAATAAATGAAAAAATATTATCAATTACTATTTTGTTTTGATCTCAAGATTTTTTTTTACACCAACAAACCAATCGTAATTTCATCATTTTGTTTCTCTTCAGGAGAAATTAATACTTCTTCAGTCGTTGGCAAATTTTTTTCTTTTGGGTCAACGGAACGAATACTATTTAATTGATTAATTTCTGTTATTTGATTAGTAGACAATGACTCTTCAAGAGTGTCAATTTCATTTTGTAACTTTTCTTGTGTTTTTCTCTTTCAGGAAATTTTATCTTTTAATCTAATTGGCCTTTTACATTTCAGGTGTACTTTACTTTTATTAATTTTGTTGTTTGTCCTTTAGTGATCTCAAAAGGTGCTGGAGCATTTTCAACTGAAATATGTGATTCTATTATTTTTCTTAAATTAGTAAAGGCATCAGGAATTTGATTTGCAATAATTTACAAATGAATGATCCTTTGAACTTCAAGTTCACATTGATTTGTACAATGATCAAAATGAGATAATGATAATGCATGCCATTTAATTTCACATCATTCATTTATTTTTATCTTTTCTCCCCCTAATAACAAGAAACTTGTTCATCAAAATGGCAATCCACAAATCATGTGGTAAAAAACATACATTTTATTTCATCAAGATACCTAATTATTGATGAAGAATTGAAACCAACATAAATTCTAAGTCTTTGTTGTAAACCCATTTTATTTCTTTGTAGAGGAGCAACTAGAACATAAACAGCACACTCAAAAAGTTTCAAATGAGAAATATCTGGTTGTTGACCAAAAACAAGTTGTGAAGGTAATATATGTATGATAAAAACTTGGTCGAATGTGAATTTAGCATGCCGCATGTAGTATTGCATGTTTAAACACACTAGTGCTTATTTTAGAATTTAAACATACCAAATTTTTTAAAAAATAACACACTTCAAAGTGTATACTCTTAATTAGTCTTCACATATTTATTACAAATTAAATGGTCAATTTTACTATTTGGATCTTTAAAAAAAATCTGAAACATCTAAATAAGCTTTATCAATTGGATTTTCATAATCAATGGCATTTGTCTCAATTTCTTTTCCGTTTTTTCTTTTTGGATGCTTGATAAAGATTAGCTAAATGTTTTGGTGTATGAGAAACATGAGACCATTGTTCTTTCACACCACATCTAAAGTAAATATTTTTATGATCCTTTGGAGTTTTTTTTTTGTGGATTTTTTTCTTACTTCTCATTACTGTTATTCCATTTCGAGTGGTTTGATCGATATTTTTTTTGTTATAGCCACAACGGCCTTGATTATTTTTGTAACTACGACCTCGGCCAAGACCTCAGTTAGCACTACGATTATTGGCTAAAGTATCATTCGCTTCAAGAATAAGTACAGATACAATCAGATGAAATTGATGGTTTCTCCACAAAAGTTCATTATTTTTTTCAATTATTAAAAGACATGAGATTAATTCAGAATACTTTTTAAATTTTTGAGGTATAAAAAGTAGAAAATATATTTTCCAATAAATCTGCATTAGTAATCTCCATTTTGCATAATTTTAATTAAAAAATAATTTTGAATAATGCACAATTGTATTGACTGACCGATTTAAAATCTTGTAATCATAAATGTATCTAGTCATAACGAGCTTTTAAAAGTATAAAAACTTTTTTGTGATTAAATCTTTCATTAAGACATTCCCAAAGGATATATGGTTCTTTGACTATAAGACACTCACTTTTCAATTGTTTATGAAGATGGTGGCAAAGAAAAATCATCACCTTGGCATGATCTTAAGTTGATGCATTATTATTTTCTTTAATAGTATCTCCAAGATTCATTTTATTAAGATGGATTTCAACATCTAAAACCCATGAAAGAAAATTATCGACAGAGATATCAAGTGCCATAAATTCAAGTTTTGCGAGATTCAATATTTTCAAATAGCTATAAAACAACATAAACAAAGATAAATAATTGATTCATCATTAACAAGTAAATATTAGATATGTCATATAATTACTCATGGTAATATAATAATAAAGTTCTATAATCACATATCATACTATTCATGTCATAGAATTCATTTCAAATCTTATACCATCAATTATGTATATTTCAAGAGACATAATAAAGACAAGTAATATATATGCAACCTTGAAAGGTCAATCTTATTGCAAATACAAACATAATAATAATAGCTAATATGACATGTTATTGGTGACAAACAATTATAGTTATATAATAATTAAAATTGCTAGATATAAGAAACAAAAGAATTAATACCTTATCAAAGTCTCATGCTGATAACGTATTTGAAAACCTATTAGCCAGGAAAATAAAAATGAAGAAGCAACACAAGATAAAGAGTAAAATGAGATAACAATATATTATAAAGTAATTTTATTCATTCCAAGTGCGTACAAAATAAAGAGATGAGCTCTCTTTTTTTTATAATTACACAATTACTCTATGAAATTAATGGAAAAATTATGGATTATAATTTCTTACGAGATAGTGAGAGTTATAGATAAGCCAAAGGTTGCTAGTGGGTGATAATGGAGAAATTAAGATAAAGAGTTAATTATCAAAGTAACAAAAGAATTAATACTTAATACTCTATTTCTATTGATTTTATCCTTGTGTTTGATATGATAATTTTCTTTATTGCATTTTCTTTATTGTTGTTTTAGTTATTTAATTCATTAGGTTTATAAATTGCTGTGTTTTAATTAAAATAAAACTACATTGTTAAAGTTGTTGTAGCAAGTCTCATAACATCAATCCCTGTGGAGATGATCTAAATACTCATGATTATATTACTTGTTGTGTACACTTGCATATTAACATTCATAGTGGTAGAGTTAATAATTAACAGATACCAACATTAGATTTTAGATCAAATTTACCAAGATTATCTTTAGTATTCAATATAAAACATTTACATTCAAAAACATTAAAATAACCAATGTTGAGCTTTCTATATTTCTAAAGCTCATAGAGAGTTTTATTGAGGTAAGGTTTAATCAACACACAATTTAAAACAAAACAAGTGATATTGACGGCTTCGGCCAAAAAAGATTTTAGTAAAGCATTTTCATTCAACATAGTCCTAGCTATTTCATGAATAGACTTATTATTTTCTTCAAAGACTTTATTTGTTTGTAGGGTACTTTGTGATGAAAATTGATGTTTTATGCCAAAGCGATTGCACAAATTTTTAATATCATGATTTTTAAATTTTCTACTGTGATCATTCCTAATAAAAGAAATAGCATAACCTTTTTCATAGTAAACGTTTTTACAAAAGATTTTAAATCCATGTGAAAAAGTTGAAGTGGTTTTGAAGTAAAGACATGATTTTTGTTTTTGAAGGAAATTTTGATTTACTTTCGAAATTGACAAGCTTCACAAACCCTATCATTTTGAAAGCCAACTTTTGGAAGACATTTAACTAAATCATTTTTTAAAATTTTTGAAATCAAATCCATGCTTCTATGACCTAGGCTTCTATGCCATAATCAACTATCATCGTGTAATGCTAAAAAACATTTGTAATGAGTTTATGCATAATCTATATCAGTGGCGTGTATATTAACACATCTTTTTCCAACAAACGAAACTTTGCCATCACATATATTTTTAATGACACATTTTGTTTTATTAAAAACAACTCTATACCCTTTATTGTACAATTGACTAATACTAAGTAAGTTGTGTTTCAAATTTTCAACTAAACACATATTTTCAATAAAGGTTGTAGAATCTTTACGGACATTACCAAACCAATAATCTTTTCTTTTGAATTATCTCCAAAAGATACTTTTCGAGCATCCGTTGTCCAAGTACAATTTGTTCTTTCTCTTCTTTGATGACTGTAGAAAAAATCTCAAGTTTCAAACACCCAAAGCTTTTGGGTCCTTGAATGTTAGCAATGGTTCTTTTTAGAATCCAATCACATTTGATTTCATAATATGTATTTTTCTTAACTAGACATTTATAACTCATGTGTCCATTTTGATTACAATGACAGCATACAATTTGATCATTAATGGAGACAACTTTCACAATGTAATTCTTGTAATATTTTTATTAGAAATTTGGCTTATAGCCAATGCCTTCTATATTGGAAAAACATTTTTGAGAGCCAAGCAAGTTATTTAAAATCTTTTGCCCATTTATAAATTTTAAGACAATATAATTAAGCTCACCAGTCTTTTTCTTAAGCATTTTATTTTCCTTTTTCAAATCATTTACAAATAAATCTTCATTCCTAAATGATATATTCTATTTTTCTTTAAAAGATGCAATTTCTTCGTGAAAAATTTTATTTTCTACGTCTAGGCACTCAATCTTTTCATTCAAAGTATCATTCTCATTTAAAAGTTTTACATTTTTCTTTCTAAGAGAAACATTTTTTTATTATAATCTTCTTTAAATCATTATTCAATTTAGTAAATACTTTAAACAACTCATCATAAAAGGAAATATCATTTACCTCATCAAGCTCTTCTCCTGTTGCCATAAGAGCCTGGTTTTATTTCATGTGATTTCTCTTCATCTAAGGTCTCCCCATCGCTATCATGCCACGTTACCACTATATCTTTCTTTTCCTCCTTATTGAGGAGAGGACATTCTGATTTCATGTGTCCAGGCTTATTGCATTCAAAGTGTTGTGCAAATTTTATTGAACTCGCAAGTGCACGAATCTATTGTAGAATAGATTAATGGTGACGAGTGTCGATCCCACGAGGAGGTGGATTTTAATTATGTGTAGAATTAATTTTCTGAGTTGGTGGTTGGATTTATAATGACAATTATGTAGGCAATGTATTAATTTAAATTAAAGCTATTGGAATAAACTATTAAAATAAAATGCTTGGATCTCCAGGATGCCTCCAACATGTACCATCGGCTTAATATTCATTATTAGTACCAATTAAATCATGAAGGGGAACTTCCACTCATCATGAACCACACTTTAATAGATATGGTGCTAAGGGCTTCCGTGCCAAATAGTAATAACCTTGCCTAGGGAGGCGGTTATTCGGTAGATATCCGGACAAGATTATTACTATCTGTCTACGAAAAGTCAAAACAACCACATAAATTAAAAGGGAAGGAAAAGTAAATTTACCAAATTTAGCCCATTGAGCATGTTGAGACTTCACCTTCAACCCAAGCTTGAAAGGAAATTAGCCACTCATATTTGAACTAGGGGTAAAATGGAAATTTTATTAAAATACGTATAAAATACTAGATGGAGATGGAATTACAGAAAATGGAGTCCAAAAATGGATTCGGGGTGTCAAATTAGGGGAGCCCTTTTTATAGATAAACCGAGTAAATCATGGCCATCGGATTAAAACAATTTGGACGCTTTCGAGGATTGCGCCACGTGACAAGTTCCTATTGGATTGAACACATCATCGTGGCTGTTATTCGTGTATATGCATGTACCGCCGTACACGCGTTTTTCGTCGCCCACTAACATTACGCCACGTCACCGGTCAACATTTTTGGTCCAATAAGCTCGTGACACGTCATCGACGCCAACGCCATCATCACCAATGCCACATAAGCGGTCAATGCCACATCATTCGCCCAATCAAATGCCGCCACGTCATCGTATAGTGCCACGTCATCGCATGCGTGCCACGCCATCGTCATCGTAAATACATGTGAACATGTGAGCGGTCGTGAACAAATGTCGTATGCGATCAGTATATATCAACCGCATCAGTATGTGTGAACAAGACAGTATATGTGAGCGACCATTTTTCTTTTTATGCTCCTCCTAAGGTTTTCGACTGTCCTGAGTTCAAAAGTGTTGTCCGTTTTTCCATCTGATCTCTCATTTATTGTGAAATGACCATGATATCCCCTAAAATACATAAAATACTTAATTAAAATAAAACATACATAATTAAATTACAAAGGACTTAAAGACATAAAAATAGGGATGTTAGTGAGACTTGGAGTGTAAAATGATGTTTTTCTCCATTATAAATACACACGTTCTAATACTCAACACAAAGCATATGATTGCTTTCTTCTTTTCTTTTTGGCTTTTAAAATTCATGTACTTTTTTCGCTCATTGAATTTCTTGAAAAACTTCTTGAATTTTCTAGCTATCATAGCCATATTTTCATCTTCGAATTCACTTTCTTCATTGTTTTTTGATCTTGAAGCTTTCAAGGCAATGCTCTTTTTCTTTTATCCTCATCGTCTGTTTTAACTGTTAAATCCTTTTCATAAGAAATAAGTAAGCCAATTAAATCATCAATAGATAAAGTACTTAAATCCTTGGCTTTTTCAATGACAATACTCTTAAGTCTCTATTCTTTTGGTAAAGACCAAATGATTTTCTTTACCTTCTCTCTATTTGAAAAGGTCTTTCCTATAGCTCTCAGAGTTTTTACGATGTTTGTAAATCTAGTGTACATGGAATGAACACTTTCATTTTGTTCCATTTAGAATAATTCATCTTGCCTATTATATCTACTAATTTTAGACTTTTTTATTTGATTTGTAACTTCATGAACAACTTCAAATTTCTTCAAAATCTCATAAGGATTGGAACAACTTGATACTCTATAGAATTCTTCCTTATCTAAGGCACAACACAGAGCAGTCATGACTTTGGAATTAAGAGAAGGTTTTCTCTAACTCGTTCTATTCTCATGAAGGTTTTGGAATTTCTTCCTCTTCTTTATTTTTGGTGGTAGTCGTAGTAGGCATGAATGGACCATCACAAACAACTTTCCATATTTCATAATCTAATACTTGTAAATAAATTCTCATCCTAGTTTTCTAATATAAATAATTATTTCTATTAAAGAATAATGGTCTAGTAATGGACTTACCTTCCTTAAAGGTGGAATCATTTTAAGTTGTCACGGATCTTTTACTCTAGACAATTAAGTCCTAGCAAGAAAACCTTACTCTAATACCAAATGAAAGTCTAACTAAGCAACTCAAGAGAAGGGTGAATTGGGTTTCTAAAAACTTAAGCCATTAAAATCATGAAACAATTCAAACTAATACCTTTAAATATTAAATAACAATAAATTTAACAATAAACAATTATAAGAGATAAGGGAGGAGAAAGAAAACATGATATTTTTACATGGTTTGGCAAACTCTGCCTATATCCATGCCTCTAAGCTAACCAAACTTGAGAATTCTACTATCCAAGCCTTTACAAACCAAGGTTTGAAAAAGCTTACAATTGACTTCCAAGATGTCAATAAAACCTGTACAATCTAAGATGATCTCTCACCCCTTTCCCAAAGTGTTTCTCATACTTACAATCACTCAAGTTTGATATTAAAATAAAGATTACACAAATTTTTCCTCACACAATGTATGTGTTTACAAATGAAAGCTCAAAGTGTAATTTGATGGAAGATAAAAGCACAAGAGAGGTTGAATACTCAATAATAATGGAAAAATTCTACTTAATTTGAATTTGATTGAGCCCCTTTATAGTTAGAGAAGAAAACTAGTCGTTGTTGTCTTTTTAGGCATTATTGGATTGTCATTAACTTCTACCAATTTGTCATTCTACCTTGTACCAAGTAGCTGTTATATTAAAATTTAAATTATCGAATCATCATTTGACGTTGTTAGTTTACCATATAATTTCAAAGAGTTCACTGATTGAAGTTGGCTTACTGTTTATGAATAACAATTTACCATTTAATTCTAAAAACTTACCTATTTGAAGTCGGCTTGCCATTTACAAATAATGATTTGCCATTTTAGATGAATTCATTTTTAAAATTTATCGATTAGCCATCTTCTCATGAACAATTAACCGTTAGTTTCCAAAAGCTATTAACAACTCAAACATATGATATTAGTTTTCCTTTTTTAAACTTAATGGTTATCCGTTTGTTTCTAGAAACTTGAATTTGTCCAAAACATCATACGGCCTAAGAAATTATCCAAATTTAAAAACTCCAACATTCTTAATCTATTCGTTATCATCAAAATTGATGTTATAGATACATTTATATCAGCAATCAATTCATCATCATTCACTGAAACCCACACTTACAAACACAAGCTCTTCCTTATAAGTAGCTGGCTCCTCTTAGTCGCCTTTTCAAGCTTCATCTTCCTCATCCTCTCACTTTGCCTCTTCCCCTTCCTCATTAGCTTTTGTGTCATCCTTTTCCATGTACTCACCATCCTCATTGCTATCTCCTATATTGCCTCCCCCAATAAGTACTATGCCGCCCACATGATCAAAGCTATTCTCATTGATTTTTCAAGGCTTCGTCATGGTTCTGTCTTTGTGGCACTATCATTCTCAAACTCGCTTGTTCTCTCTCTATTTTGGTCCTTTTCTTGGAATGGGTCATGCTTGAACTTAATTTCTTATTAACGTGCCATGTTTATGTTGATGGAAATAACAGTGGAGTCGCCAACATTGGTAGGTTTCAAGAGAAGGATTCGAAAGCATCGTCAAATCGATCTAAACTCACCAAATCTGAACTCATCTGAATCAATCTAAACCTAAATATATCTTAAAAACTCATCCAATATAATTTATTTAGGATCAAATTAGATCAGATTTAAGGTTTGGATTAGAATTTGAAGATTTTTACCATTTATAAAAACCTTTGCAAAGAAGGGAAATGGCCCCACTTTTGTTCACCCTAACCTCTAAAGTTTTAAAGTTCATATAACCCTCCTAGTGCATCCCATTAATTGTCATTAATTTTTTATATTTAACCATTTTGCCGTGCAGTTCACCAATGAGATTGATTTGTCACCATTAATTAGATTCTTTAAGAGTTATCCAATCAGTGTTGGTAGAGTTTCTAGAGGTATATAACCTTTTTAGATATTTCAAAGGTGCAACAATGGATTACACTTAAGTCTAATTTTGAAGTTGGGTAATTATTGAACGACAACTTTAATTTTTAGACCCTTTCAGAAATACACAGACATTTTTTTTCTTTACAAAATTGCACATGAAGTTAGCAATATTTTTTACTTGTCCACTACCATCTTAACTCTATTAGAACCTTCCTAATATCATAAGGCTAGGATTGACATTTACTTGAACAATAAAAACTATGTCTTTCAAACACAATTGGAATAGAAAAAACGCAATATTCATCAACCACCCAATCTTTCAAGCTTTTCAAAAAATACACAAACACTTTTTCTTTCTGCATAATTCTACTTAAAGTTAACAATGTTTTTCACTTGTCCATTGTCGTCTTAATTTTATTATAACCTTGACACAACTCAAAATTAGTTTATTATTTTCAATTATAAAAGTGTTTAATTATAATATAACTCAGTGACTCCATGGTTCAACCACAAGAAATTAAAAATCTTGTAGTTAACCATTAAATGAAAAATAATCGTAGAAAAAAGTTAAGAGGGAAGTCTAAAAAAGGAAAAAAAAATGCTAAGGTTACAGGATCTATTCTCATCATTCAAATTATAGTCATAATGTTGTTGTATTTATATTTTGTATTTGTAGTAGTTTGACAATTATGTGACTTAGTTCTTAATTAATCACCCTATGAATAAATGTAGGGATCAAGTACATAATATGCCACAACCATATTGGAGTGTTCCCACTACCGTATTGTTGTGTCAACATTAGGTTTAAACACTCAAATGGATCCAAGGGGAGTCTACAAATTCTAACTACTCTAAGGATAAATATGGGGATTAAGTGCATAATGTGCTATATAGGTATTTGAGTGTTCCCACTTTAATATGTCAACATTATGTCTAAACCCTCACATAGATACAAGAGTCTTTAGATCTAAGACAAAAAAAAAGGATGAAAATAACTGGTAGAAAAGACAAATTATAAACACGTATTGAGGGCAAGACAGTCAATGGCTACAATATGCTATCTTTTTTTCTTTTTGGGTCATTCACTTAGGGCAAAACAATCATTTTATGTTCGGAGGCAAAAAATTTATTTCACTAATATTCCAGTAATTCTCTTAATTGTGTCAAGACAGCAGTGGATGAATGAAAAATGTTACTAGCTTCAGGTGAAATTCTACAAAGAAAAGAAATTGTGTTTTTTTTTAAAAGCCCTAAAAAATTTTCTTACCCTTCATTACATTACCATTTATTAGGAAACAAAAATTGTACTCCGAGTGACATACTAATAAATAAGAGCAATAAATTTAAAAGTTTTAGAAAATAAAATTAACTGAATATATTTAAATACTTTTATTTCATCTATATTAAGCTCTAAAAATTTTCAATAAATAATGTAAATATTTTTTTAATAGGACATATCTATTGGAGATAAAAAGAATATCTAACGTTTTTAATAAAAATATGGCCTATAAAAAAATTTATCCATTATATACCGACTTGTGCATATTGAATATTATATACAATACAATTAAAGCTCAATAAAGAACAAAATTCCATTGGAGTCTAGGATAAGAAATTAATAAAAAATATATATATACTCTTCTAATTATTAGGAATACTCCAACCCTTACCTTACAGTTAAAGGGAGAAGGTGCTGATATATTATAATACATTAAAATATTTTTCAAAGCAAAATATGATACTTTAGTTAATAATAAACTTTTATAAGACAAGACTACCTAAATTTAAAAGATGGAAGGCAGCATTAAACTTTTTTCTTTTATTTTTGTTAGCTTAACAATTCTCCTTCTCCGTATTTTTTCTACTTCTCCCATAAACATTTAAAAAAAAGGGAAAAAAGCTCTGACGGTTAGATAAAAATTTATCTATTTTACAAATTCAATTACAATTACGTTAATACTGATTGTAAAATAAAAATACAAGTGAATAGTTTTTTCAAAGAAGAAAAAGTCAAACAAAACATTCGTTATTTTAATATTGACTGCTGAATAAATGTCTAGACATTAAACATCGTAATAGACTCGCGGCGAATGTGATATCTATTTCTATATATCTGGCTAGCATTTGCGCTATTATAGGGATTAATAATTTTCAACGGCATTGAATAATTTGGTTCTAGCTTCCAGAGAAATGAAAATACTGAATGCATGGGGGCTTCGGCCTTTAGAGTACCACGTGGGTACATCTTGAAGAATGCATGGCGGCTTAGGCCTTGGAGTACCACGTTGGTACATCTTGAAGAATGCATGGAGGCTTCGGATCGATCGACGGCAATAATTTATTGGTGTTTCTTTTTGAAAGAGTTTATTAATGATGTTGAAGCCTCGTGCTTGCCACTGTTTAAATTTTTAAGCATTGGACCAGTGAAAAAGAATGATTGCGTCTTGGACCTCGCAGCAGATTGCCAGCCCTGAATTTGAATTAAACCCAAATTGGCAGTCTCTAATGTCAAAATTTGTGTTCAATGACGTATGAACATGAATATTAAATAATAATTGACTTTTTAAAGTACGAGAAATAATTTTATAAAATATTGTGATATAAATTTTATATGTCAATTTTAAATATAGTGTTACTTTAATTTTTACTAAATAAATTATAAAATTTATAGACTAAATTATACGATAATTGATGTATTATTTTTAGAAAATCTAAAATTTCAAAATCTAAAATTCCACTAGTTGTTGTGAGATCAAAGTTGACCGCGTCATTCCAATTCCAGCCAAGCCAAATTGCCAATGTAATGTTAAAATTCGTGTTCCAAGTCACCGTCAGCAATCAATCACACTATTATGTAATAGCGGCCTTTTATAATACTCAGATAATTTTACAAAACGGGTGTTAGTATTATGTTACTATTGAGATATTTAACAGCCCCTGAAATGACAATTGGACCACTAATACATTGCCACGTGTAATGTACAATAAGCCTATATTATTGGATTGATCGGTTGGAGACCGGTTGCGATAAGTTAAATAAATGAAGCTTTCTCTGTGTCTCTGACCAGTAATCACACTTTCGATGACCTACTGTTAAATACATTTAAAATCGAATACCAAATTAAAATTAATCAATACTTAAAATTGATCTGATTGACGTAATACTGCTACTGCACTACACTCTCTTTACCCAAATAGCAAAATCGACACTTAAAACTGAAGCCATTATTTAGTTATAAATAAATTTTCACTCACTGACCCATCAATATCATTGCAAGATTAAAAATTCAATTTTAGGCCGTTTGTGATTGCATGAATTTGTTTGATTTGTGTTAAGGTTTTAACACTAATTACTAAACTCCCGATCAAAAAGAGTAACAGAAAGCACACTAGCAGAAGAATACACACACAACCCAGTTTCCAGAACAAACGAAAGCAGAGAAAACAGAGAAAGATTTAACATGGTTCGGTACCAATGTACCTACATCCACGGCTGACAAACGCTCCACAGGCTCAAGCTTTATTCATCATGGTCATTTACAAAGGATTCTTGAGTTTACAGAAATAGAATTCTCTCTCTGAACAAAATTCCAATCACTCACTCAAATTCCTTCTAAATGTACTGCCAAGTCAATTGCTCCCCCTGATTCCAGCTTCCCTTGCTTTTATACCAGAAGCTTCCACACGGTTGTTATAACAACTCTTTTAACCACTAAGGACCCGTGCACTCCAGCTCAGCAGTCCACCTCAGCATAGCCATAACAGAATTAACTAATTAGGCTTCACAATTTGGAGTTTACGATTATAATAGAACTTTAATGGAATGAATTAATATTGATTAAAATCCTAGTTGTCATTTCGATAATTAAAAAAAAATAACCGATATTAAATGACTTTAAGAATTAAGGCTATGTTTAGAATGCTGGACTGGACTAAATGAACTTTTAAGATTAGATTGGAGGGGATTATATTAGACTATACTAGATTATATTTATCTTTTATTTGGTATAATATCAAATAGGATTGTGTTAAATTTAGGTCCTGTGAAAAAAAAATTAACTATAAAACAAAAATAAATAGTATGTAATAAATATAAATTTTAAATAATAATTTTGACAAAATTATTAAAAATATAATAGATTTTCTATAATAAGAGTGAAAATCATATCAACATAACTTCCAAACTACAATAGCTATTGTTTGCAAAATATTTTAGTGCAATTACTTTTAACCTATATCTGTCAAATCTCAATCCCAATCGCGCCCTTCACTTAATGAGCTAAAATAGCTATTTAAATAATATATTACTTTTAAATTATATTGCCAATTATTGAATTTAATACTTAATATTCAATATTACTGTAAATAAATAATATCACTTACTAGTTAAAAGAAATTGTTGAATTAAAATTGTGATATTTGATCTTAAATTAAATACAAGTTAAAATTAATTTATTGCAAAAATTTGATATTAGTGCGAAATATTAATCATTATAAGATATTTAATCCTACCTAAACCATGTGAAAATGAGAATTAGGGTATGTGAACTTCTTGAATTGAAGAATTAGAATGATTGGTTGGGTTTACTTGCTAAAAAGATTAAGGAATGGGAATAGATTTTGGGTGAGGTACATAAATTTGGGAATGAAAAATAAAAATCTTATCCCATGGAGAGGTGGGAATGAAAATGGGGGAACTAGAATAAAAAATAGATTGACACTTTTACCTTTGAGGAAAATTAAATTTCTTTTTTACCTTATTTAAATATTATACTACTACTACTTCTACTACTACTGCTGCTGCTGCTGCTGCTACTACTACTACTATTATTGTTACTACAACCAACACCACCACATCCATCATTTTATAATTATTATAATAAAAATAATAAAATAATAATTATTACCATTGCTATTATTTTTATAATAATAATAACAACAACAACTAGTTTGCTCTGAAAATTATAATATTAAGCTCAATATTATAATAAATGTGCACATATTTCCATTAAAAATGTTTCTTTATTTGTTTTGTTAGTGAAAAATATATACTTTTCATCACGGACATTCTAGTAACTTGTAAAAATCCATTCTAATTTATTTTGAAAAGTAAACACATTAATTAGAATACAACTCATTCCAATTCTAATTGCTAAAGCTCAAGTAAATAACTTATTATGATTTTCATTTTCTATTTCAATTCTTGAACATTCAAATTTCAGCTCATTCAAATCATGAGAATGGAACGCACCATTAACCACATGAATTATGGACTAAAATTTGGTCTAATTTATTAGTCATGACAGCCAAACATGACTTTCGATTGGATTAATTTTTCTATTCTTCAAATTAATCTAATTACACCTTTTATCCAACGTCCAAACATAACTTAAGATCATAATTAATTATGGTTAAAAAAAATATGAAGTTCAATATTTTATCGTGAAAAGAACTCCTATATCTCGAAGGTGTGGGAAAATGGCCATGTAGAACCTCAAGTTTTCAATGAGGGTTACCAAGACCTTATTTTGACTATAATACCCTTTGTAAATAATAACTAAAAAAATTAACTTAAATTTTTTTTTGAATAAATACAAATATAATAATTTATTTGGTATGCTAATAAAATTAGAATATTCTTAATATATAAAATAATTTTTAAAAGGAAAATTATTAAATTAATTTCAATAATATATTTTTATTTATTATAAAAATTTAAAATAAATCTTTGGGTTAGATAGATTTTGCAATTAATAAAATATGTAGCATGTATCAATAATATTAAAATTATTCTATAAATATTGAAATTAATTAAAATTTTAAAATATTTATTTTAATAGTATGTTTCTATTTATTATAAAATTTAGTTTCATATAATATAAGATTTAAAAACATTAAAATTTTTTTAAAAAATTGAATTTTTTTAAAATCGGTATATTTTTACATTTAATATTATATTTCTATTTATTATAAAATATTGGAGTTATTTTTTTTTTGAGTTAATAAAGTATTATAGTTAAAAAAGAGTTTTGCTGTCCTTATTAAAAACTTTTGATCTACGTAACATTTCTCCAGCCCTTGGGTATAGGTTTCCTTTTTCCTATTTTATTTGAAATTTTTACTGCATATATTTAATCAGATACGATACTTCATTAAAATAAGAAAATATTACATATATTATAGTCCAATTGAGTAATATCCTAAATATTTGTACAATCCAGTCATCGTAGTTACAAATTATAGATGTTAACTAATTATTTTCTATATAATAAAGTAATTATCTGGTTATGAATCAACAATATTGAAGCCAATGAGGCTAACAATACGGTTGGATTTTACCGAAAACTAAATTTGAATGGGCAATGGTGACACATTTTCATGAATGGACGTAATTTTAATACTAATTAATAAAATAAAAATAAATTATTAATTAAAAATTTTAACGGCTGGCGGAACCACTTTACTTTCATCGTTGATGATCGAGGGACACTAAACAACAGCGATAAATTTTGTAACAAAGCACTCAAATATTTTCAATCTAGGCATATGAACTATGCTGATTAGCATTCGATGTGGGCATATTAATAAAGTGCATGTCATGAGGAATTTTGTAAGTTTAAATAGCTTTACCTTAGTGTTTTAAAAGTTGTCCAAGGTTGTTTTTAAAATTCAATTCATGATGATAATTTGAAAATAAAATTATTTGATAATTACTTTGTGAGTTTATCAAACATATTTTATGTTGATTGTCAAATAAGTGATTATTTATTAATGTAATACTGATGGGTGTCGAAGCCAGCAAATATAAATACCTACTCTAAACAAGATTGTATATAGTGATTGAGCAGGGTCGTGTCCACAGAGACTGGTAATTATTAAATCCTTATTAAAAATGAAAATGTAAACTGGGGGATTGTTGAAAATAATAAAAATCAATTTAAATTAATAAGAATGCAATTTAAAGGTGTAATTCAAAATGAGAAAACTCTGGTTGAAGGAATTAATTCAGCTTTGATTCGACTACTGATCATCGATACAACTATAAATCATTACTGCTTATGAATAGACCGGTTATAGCTACTGAGACACTCTAATAGCCAATCTCTCCTTAATTAGTCGATAACCAAGGTACGACCATTGGTTATTTCCCTAATCAATAGACAATCCTAGATACGATAATAAGATTTAATCAATTGATTTTGAAAAACTAGAGAGACCCAAATCCTAATTAACAAACGCATACGATCTTCATTTAAATTAGATTATTTATTCTCATAACACAACGCATCGTATGTTATTTGCCACAAACATCAAAATCTTCATACGATGAATCTTTTAATTGGCAATAGATCAAATTGATAATTAAATAGTGGCCAATTATCTAATTAACAAAGATAATCATGACAATAATTCAGAGAATAAACAAATACCCAAAAAGCAATAAAACAATTAAAATCACAAGAAAGATCTCACAGTAATGGTGAATCAAAACTTCATTAACCTTCAACCAGAAAAATAAGTTTAGTTCCTCATGGAGAAAAAGAGAAAACCCTAAAAAAAATGAAAACAATTAATAATCCAATTCTAATTCTCCTCTAATCCTTCTTTATCTCCTCTTTTATAGTTTTCTTAAAAAGGATAAAGATAAAAATATCTAAAATCTTATCTAAACTTACAAGAGTAGTGAAAATATAAAACACGTTTAAAAAGAAATAAAAACGTAAGTCCGCAATTGATAGCACGCGCCCACGCCTTATCAACAAACTTCTTCTGAAATCGACTGTCACGCGCCCACGCCTTATCGACAAACTTCTTCTGAAATTAACAATTTCTCCAAGAAGCCATTTCATCCTCAAACATCATCTTGTAACTCAATTTAGCACTAATCGATAGAATTGCACCTATAAAAATAAAACACACGTAAATCACAACTATGAGTGCAAAACATTGATATTAAAGGGATTAAACAATGCAAAATTAGTGCATGAAATGCACTATAACAAATTCCCCCACACCAAGATAATGCTTGTCCTTAAGCATATAACTCAAGAATAATCACAAATCTTCCCTCAATTCTCATTCCAACTCATCCAAAAATGATCTTAAGCAAGCACACCTCAAGGATTTAAGTCAATCAACATTCAAGACAAGGATTTCAAAGCATAGAATCTCAGAAGCTAGCATAAAGTCACTCAACCACCAAGACAATCTTTTCAAAATCCAAGTGCAACAAAATTTAATAGCCCTCGCATTGATTTCACTCCATGCACTCAAAGTGTTTAGGGTATCATTTATGCACTCAAATCAAATCAAAGAATGCTATTACTATAAGCTTGCTCATATATCACATCTCAACCACAAAACATGAATTAAATACAAAAATCTAAGGGTCTCAATAGGGTTGTAATGGGGCTAATGGATTGAATGAAAAAGAAAGGTCTATGGAAGAAAAAGATATCAAAATGAGAAGAATGAACCCATTGAATAAACCTTATGACATCAAAATGTTTATTACTACTGAAGTCGTCAAGAGTTTTTTTTTTTTTTTCGCTTTTTTTTTTTCATCTCTTTTTTTTTTTTTTCCGATGAATCTTGCACAATTTTATTCAAGCATAATGCAACTTGATGTAATTGAGAAACTTTTATTCAAGGTAGCAAAAGCAACAAAATATATCCAAACAATGAGTTCAAAAATCTCCTCAAATTAAGGCTAAAAAAATAGGTAAATGGGTAAGTAGATGTAGAGAAGTAGATGGTTAAAAATCAAACAAAGGTAACAAATTAAAACAAATAAAGATCTTCGAGTGGAGAAAAAGAAAAGAAATGTGAAAATAGAAAAATGGAAAGAGGTTTGCCCTTATCATTTTAATGCATAAAATCCCGTAATGCGACTTCAACATGCATAACAAAGCAAGTTCTAGAATAGTCAAACTAAGATTGATATTCACTCAAACAAAAACAATTAGAGCAAAGTGGTTGCTCATAGGCTCAAATCCTCTCAAAATTGGTGAATTTGCCATCAAATCATGTGCACTCATCAAATGAATCAACTATCAATAGTGGTGAGTTATTCATTTAAGCAACCAAGACCAAGCTAATTAAAACTCGAATCTATTCATGCATCTCAACTCACATCCAAGAAAAATAACACTAACTCCAAAATCATTCGAGGATGAGCAAAATGAAACAAAAATGATTTCACAAAAGAAGAGAGAGAAAAAAAAATGGCACGACCAAGAACGCTATTCAAAATCATCTCAAAAGCAACAAAATAACACTTCCAGACATTAATATTGCAAAAATCACTCCCCCACACCAAGAACATACATTGTCCCCAATGTATGATTATCAAAGTTCACAAAACGAAATAAAGCACAGGGACAAAAAGATTAAAGGCAAAGAAAACGTCCCTGAATTAAAGGTAGTAAGCAACGGCTGGAGCTTTGGAGCAATGAGAGTGGTTGTCGCTGCTGCTGGAACTTGACAGGAGTGGCTTGTCTGGATCGTGGCTGGTGGCGCACGCGGTTGCTGGAACTGGAGCGGATTTGAGTGCTTGGTGGAGCGTGATTGTACAGAGTGGCTTGACTCTTTGACGCAGTTGCTGGATCTGAGCACTGCTGGAACGTCACGGCTGAAACTTTGGACGTGATGGATCTCGCAGGTTGCTGCAAGAACGGATCTGGACGTTGATTGCTGGTGTGGGTTGTGCCTGAAACAGATCTAGCGTGGATCTGAGCGAGGATGGCGTGCACGGCTTGAACTCGTGAACGCTGGATCGGGTCTGGACGAGGCTGGAAATCGTGAGCGGCGCTGCAGATTGTTCGTGGAGAGTGATGAAACGGCTTATGGTTGCTGAAAATTGAAGCACAAAATCAGTTAGGTTTTTTTTTTTTTTTTAAATTAAAAATAAAAACAATAAAATAAAAACTAAAATAAACAGTTGAAACTCTAAAGATTACAGAAGAACTTTTTTATTAAGCACATGGGCAAGCCTTAATAACTACTATAATAAATTAAAGGCAGAAATACTTATTAGTTAAGGCGTGGGCACACCTTATAACATACTGTAATAAATTAAAGCGAAATACTTATTAGTTAAGACGTGGGCACGCCTTAACCAAAAAGTTCTTCTGGCCAAAATAAGTATAAATATTATTTAAACAATCTAAATCAAAACCAAAAACTAAAAATGCACAAAAGTTTAAAATAAACATTAAATCCTTTGGGTTGCCTCCCAAAAAGCGCCTTCGTTTTATGTCTTCGGCTAGACATATTTATGCCTCAATCTCCATAAATAGGACTCTCAAGAGCCACTTTCTCTGCAATATTCACCAAAAAAACCTTCATAAAAAGGTTTTAAGCGATGACCATTAACTTTAAAAATTTTGTCATAGGTCAAACTTTGAATCTCGACTGCACCATGAGGAAAAACATTAGTAACAATAAAAGGTCCAACCCATCGAGAGCGTAATTTACCAGGAAAACGTTTAAGTTTAGAATGAAAAAGAAGAACTTTTTGACCAACAGAAAACTTTTTTCTCAAAATCATTTTGTCATCAAATGTTTTCATCCTCTCCTTGTAAAGTCGTGAACTCTCGTAGTACTCATTTCGAATTTCCTCCAACTCTTGCAATGCAGAATTTAAAACAAACTCTCTTTCATCCTTTAGCAATCCTTTGATGCCCAAGCTGTTGTTTGAAGCATTTACCAATGAATCTTCAACATCCAAATAAAAAACTTCCTGTACTAAAGGATCAATAACATTCACGTAAAAATACCGATCGCTTCATCCCTAGGATATTTCATGGAATCATTCATATTGAACTCTATAACCTCTCAATCAAATTCCATATTAATAGTCACTTTATGTACAACTATTTTAGTCTAAGTGATCTTAAGAAAAGGCCTTCCTAACAAAATTGGAGCAATTAGAAGAATTATCATCTTCCATATCAAGTACATAAAAATCGCGGGGAAAAACCAATTCATTAACTTGTACTAAGACATCTTCTAATACCCCATCAGGATATGCATTAGACCTATCAGCTAGTTGAATTATCACGCCAGTTTCTTTCAATGGACCGACATTCAAAGATGAATAAATGGAACGAGGCATGACATTAATAGAAGCTCCTAGATCTAACATAGCCTTCTCAACTCTAACACTACCAATTTTGCAAGGGATAGTAAACATACCTGGATCTTTGCACTTAGGAGGTAGTTTCTTTTGGAAAACGGCGGAAACATTCTCCCCCATGTGAACTCTTTCATCTCCTCTCAACTTCCTCTTGGAGGTGCAAAGTTCCTTAAGGAATTTAGCATAGCGAGGTATTTGTTTTATAAAGATCTAATAAAGGAATATTTACCTCAACCTTGCGAAATGTCTCAAAGATGTCTCTCTCTTGTTCTTCCTTCTTGGATTTTGCAAACCGACTTGGAAAAGGAGGAGGTATCACCACAGGTAAGGGTTTCGCTTTGGTGAGCTGCACATCTTGAAATTGAGGCATCAATTCCTCATTCTCAAGCTCATTTTCTAAGTTCTTTGTCACTTTCTTGCTAGGCTCTTGCAACTCCTTCCCACTTCTAAGGATGACAAAGACTAACGTTTTGTTTTGATTCACCTCCTGGTTGTGAAGGTAATCTCCCTAATACTTGAGACTCAAGCGGCTCACCATTGTAGTTGCCAGGTTGGCTCACTGGTTCTCCAAATTCTCGAATGCTTCTTTGTAGTTGCCTGCTGAAATTGTTGAGTGTTAGTTGCAAGTGATTTAACAATCTCTTCAAGAGACATACCTGACTTGGAGTTTGACTGAGGAGGAACCGATTGGAATTGTTGTCTTGGTGGATTTTGTTGTTGAAATCCCGACGGCCTAACTCCATAGCTAAAGTTGGGATGATCCTTCTATCCTGGGTTATATGTTTGTGCATAAGGATCATATCTCCTCTGAGGCATGCCCGAAAATCCTCCATTGCATTGGCTTGTTCGAAGGGTTCTTCTTGAAGTGTAGGACACATACCAGTTGAATGACCTATATTGGAACAAATGCCACATGTCTTCACCTGTTGCACATTACCTACAACAAACTTTTCCACAAGAGAGGTAAGTTTATCTAAACGTTGATCAATAGAAGAAGTACTTACCTCATTCACTTTCCTTGAAGTGAGATCTTGTCTATTGCCAAATTGTTGTGCATTGGCAGCCATGTTTGATATCAACTCCTTGCTTGAGTAGGGTCTTGTTCACCAACACACCTCCACTAAACAAAGATCTATCATACTCCTATCCATCAATGAAAGTCCTTCGTAAAAGTATTGAATGAAGTTGATCGAAATTTGATCCGAGGACAATCGCCACACAATTGTTTAAATCGCTCCCAATACTCATACAAAGTCTCCCCAGGAAGTTGTCTAATACCACAGATGTCTTTTCTGATGTTGGCAGCTCTTGAAGCAGGAAAATACTTTTCGAGGAACTGCTTCTTCAAATCATTCCATGTTATAATCGATCCAGGAGGCAAGTAATACAACCAATCTTTAGCTAGCCCATCTAAAGAGAAAGGAAAAGCTCGCAACTTAATCTGCTCTTCAGTTATACCTTGAGGCCTCATGCTTGAACACACAACATGAAACTCCTTGAGATGTTTATGAGGATCTTCACCTGCAAAACCGTGAAACTTGGGCAATAAATGAATAAGACCAGATTTTAATTCAAAATTTACCTCAGTCCGCATATTGAATGCAGAGTGGTTCTTTGATTCAGATCTGGTTCAGCTAACTCTCGAAGAGTTCTTTCTGCAGGTGCAGCTCTATCCATCACTTGTTCTTCGAAATCGCTAGATGATTCAACCAAATTAAATACTGTATCTGTTTCAGAAAACAAAGGCGATGAGGATCGTTGCTTATCTTGCTTGGCCTCTTTGTCTCGGTAGGAAATTTGTTTTCTCAATTTCGAGGATCAAATGAAAGTGTACTGCACGAGAAGAACGAACCATAAACCAAGTAAAACGTAAAAGGATTAAATAAATGACACCAATCCCCGGCAACGGCGCCAAAATTTGATGGGTGTCGAAGCCAGCAAATATAAATACCTACTCTAAACAAGATTGTATATAGTGATTGAGCAGGGTCGTGTCCACAGAGACTGGTAATTATTAAATCCTTATTAAAAATGAAAATGTAAACTGGGGGATTGTTGAAAATAATAAAAATCAATTTAAATTAATAAGAATGCAATTTAAAGGTGTAATTCAAAATGAGAAAACTCTGGTTGAAGGAATTAATTCAGCTTTGATTCGACTCATCGATCATCGATACAACTATAAATCATTACTGCTTATGAATAGACCGGTTATAGCTACTGAGACACTCTAATAGCCAATCTCTCCTTAATTAGTCGATAACCAAGGTACGACCATTGGTTATTTCCCTAATCAATAGACAATCCTAGATACGATAATAAGATTTAATCAATTGACAGCCTGAAAAACTAGAGAGACCCAAATCCTAATTAACAAACGCATACGATGCTTCATTTAAATTAGATTATTTATTCTCATAACACAACGATTCTTTATGTTATTTGCCACAAACATCAAAATCTTCATACGATGAATCTTTTAATTGGCAATAGATCAAATTGATAATTAAATAGTGGCCAATTATCTAATTAACAAAGATAATCATGACAATAATTCAGAGAATAAACAAATACCCAAAAAGCAATAAAACAATTAAAATCACAAGAAAGATCTCACAGTAATGGTGAATCAAAACTTCATTAACCTTCAACCAGAAAAATAAGTTTAGTTCCTCATGGAGAAAAAGAGAAAACCCTAAAAAAAATGAAAACAATTAATAATCCAATTCTAATTCTCCTCTAATCCTTCTTTATCTCCTCTTTTATAGTTTTCTTAAAAAGGATAAAGATAAAAATATCTAAAATCTTATCTAAACTTACAAGAGTAGTGAAAATATAAAACACGTTTAAAAAGAAATAAAAACGTAAGTCCGCAATTGATAGCACGCGCCCACGCCTTATCAACAAACTTCTTCTGAAATCGACAGTCACGCGCCCACGCCTTATCGACAAACTTCTTCTGAAATTAACAATTTCTCCAAGAAGCCATTTCATCCTCAAACATCATCTTGTAACTCAATTTAGCACTAATCGATAGAATTGCACCTATAAAAATAAAACACACGTAAATCACAACTATTGAGTGCAAAACATTGATATTAAAGGGATTAAACAATGCAAAATTAGTGCATGAAATGCACTATAACAAATACAATCCTAATCTTTTCAAAATTGAAGAAAATGAAGGAATCAATTGTGTATTGTTAATTTGTAATGTATCAAAAAAAAAAAAAATGGAGTCAATTGTGTATTTTAAATTTGTAATGCATTAAGAAATTCTTTTCTAAAATTTAAATAATTTTATCTTTTCTTTTTAAGATTAGCATTTATAAAAAAAATGAGAATAATGATCGTTAATCGCAATAGAAGAAATTATTGAGACGGTAACGCGTAGGAAGGAAAACTTTCACTGTTGTTAAATTGAAATTTACGGGCCGATGTCCAGATAGAAATGTAAAACAAATTATTGAGCGAGCTATCCAAACACCCTCGTTTATATAACAAAGCCCTTGTTTATAAATAAGAATGGCAATTTGTTTGGTTGGGCTCGGGCTCAGACTGGATCACTAAAATAAAAGGTCCAACTCGAAAAAAGTTCGATCATTTACCCAACCTAATTAGGGATAAGATCGGGTCGAGCTTTTGTTTAAGCACGAATTTCATAATTTTTAAGATATTTTTTAATATTTAAGTAATTTAAATTTAAAAAAAATGGACATAACCTCCCATACATATTAAAATTTAATATAAACGTAAAAATCATTTAAAGTCTCAACCATATAGTCACATAAATAATCAAATAAACATAATTCAAAATGATGTCTTATAAAATTATACAAATAAAATTATATTTTTTATTTTTATTTTTGAATTTTGGGTCAAGTCGGGTAAGGTCAGGCTAGGGTTTTTTGCCATATATATTTATAAATGAAAAGAAGCCATAAGCGCAAACCAGGAACTCTCCTTACGTTTAATTTGTTTCTGCCAATAGCCAAGCCACTACTTGTTTCTCATAAATTTATATCTTAGTTTCCAATTGGTTGGGTTGTTAGTTACTTTAAATGTAACTTAGGCGAAGCGTTACAGCACCACAAATTAATGATAAGTGTTACTTCATATTTATGATAAAATCTCTACAACATTATAACTTTCATGGTGTATTTACTTTTCAATTTGGGAAATCGAAATCATTGATAGTATTTACTTCACAAAATAAAGATAGAAATAAGAATCATTTGAGTAGGACCCTAGTAAAATGGGATTAGGAAATGGAAGTTTGTTTTTCAAGGAGGGTTGGGAATGAGACCCCAATTTCCTAAACTACCCATTTTACCTCCGTTAAATTTTCATAATCTCCAAATTACCCTCAATTGAGTTCTGTCACTTTTGAATTTTTACCCTTGTAGAATTTATAAAATATCCAAAGGTTTTGAAATATTTACAAATAGGTCCGTCATTATTTATTATCAATAATATAATAATAATAATTTATTTTATTATAATTATATTATCATTTTATTATTATCGCTGATTAATGTCATTATTATATTATTATTATATTAATTATTATTATTGTTGTTGTTGCTGCTTCTACTGCCATCGTCGTTGTTGTCATTATTGTTGTTCTTTTTCTTACTCTTTTATTCTTGTTGTTGTTGTTGTTGTTGTTAATTCATCTTAGAGCTCAAACATGTAGCCTTTGTCATAAATCTTTCTAGAAACTTTGAATTCTCTATGCTTCATCTTCTTCTTGATCTTGCCAATCACTCTACTAGAAGGTGAAGTCTTATAGGAGCAAAAAACTTCTAAGCCTCTCGAGGTTTTTGTCAAATCTCGCTTAATGTTCTCACCAATTAAATTTATCTTTGTAATTAGATCATTTTCAAGAATAACCTTTTTTTCTTCAATTAGAATAGGTAAAACCATTTTAATCTTAGCGCTCAACATAAAGTAGTACCAACTTGTATTCTTTGGGCTACTCTTTTGCTGGTACATGTATTTTATTTTATTAATAGAGGGTTCACTTTACCCATATTTGTTCCATAAAACAAACCGATTAGAAAGTAGTCTCACCCATTAAGGTTTAATTGGCTAGGAGCTAAATGTATTCTTCTAAGCACTCAAACAAAATAGGGTGGTAGGGGGAGTCTCATCCCTAGTTTAAAACATTCTAAGAATAGGGTAATGTATCTTTTTGGGAGAAGGCTAGGTGTGTCCTTCTTACTAGGAACCCTAAGGTCTACATCATCAAGAATACTATAAACTTTCCTAAGTTTATTTAAATCATCTACGGTTGCGCTGCATGTCAAGTAGTCGATAGGGAAATTCTCAGCCAGAGATCTGCTGTCCAATTTTCTTTTCTTCTCTAGTTAAGCCTCCTCTGGTGAAGACTCTTCACCCCTATCACCACTAGAATCTCTCTCCTGATTTTCACTCAAAGTTTTCTTTGTATCAGAGGACTCGCAAGTATCAGTGCTATTTGATTCATTTTCTTTAGATGAAGTTGAACCCTTAGGAGACATCATCCTAGCACTATCTCTAACACTATCTCTAACACTGATATCACCTAGGGCATCTAAGGGGATATTTAGGTTGAAAATTGGTTTCTTAAGTAAATTAGGCAAAAACTCCAATTTATCATCCATATCATTTATTTTCTCTTTGCCCCTTGACATCTTTCATATAAATCTAGAACAAGTACTAAAATCTTGCAAAGCCTAGCAAACCATCAATTCAAATGGTTGGTCCAGCGTGCACTACATCGCTCACATTTAGACAAGGTAGCTACTCGAGTGAATATGGCTTATCTAACCAAGCAAGATCTAGTGAAAGAGCAATCTCGGTAGTTCTATGTTTTTAGAGATCGGGTGAAGGAAGGTGTTGGTTTGGTCACAACAATTTAGTTTTTAGTCTTGATTCATTCTAATCTCAACACTAGAAACTAAAGGACTGGTATTTGGGGTGAAAAATATCGTGACCAAGCAAGCATGAGCAAAACATACTCCTATCGGCCTAAAATGACTCATCGAGGAAAATTATCCCTAACGAGGTGTGTGGCTGGTCACATGAGTAGAGTTGACTTGAGGGCATGCGAAGAGAGACCAGAATCAAGTTAGATCGAAAACTTGGTCAAAGGTCAACCCATTGTTTCCTCTAAAGAATTTGAGCATGAAGCCCACTCAACAGCAGTTACGCTACCCACTCACTGACAATTATATAATAGACCCAATAATGGTTACGCGAGAGAGAAGGCCGATAATTTCGGTTGGATATAAAAGTTCCAGGGAACAGAAGTAAAAAGGATAGCTTTTCATTGGACTCTCATATTCTCTATCTCTCTATCGATAATTTTCTTTCTTTCTTTCTGAAATTAAGCTTTCTAATTTAAAGTAGTTGCTAATAAGCCACGTGAATTATGGCACAAATTTTTCCAAGAAAAGATTCGATTACTGACTTGAGTGTTAGAGGGTTCTTATTAGAAAAACATCTAGCACCCTTTTAACTAAGTATTGCGAACGCAGGTGATCTACTTTAGCAAGTTCATGGTTGAAGCTAGCTACTCAAGTAGAAAAGCTGCAATGCTGAGCCATCAACCTAACAAATAAATTTCAGTGTTAGCATAGACACCTGGTCGCAACCCTATTGACCAGATTTCTACATTAACAAAATTCTTCAAAAACTGCAGATAGGAGAGAAAATTTAGGTTTTATAAACAAAATATTTTATTAAAAGCTCTAAACTTGCTTACCCACCATTTCAAATCCTCTAATTGCATAAAACTTCAAATAGCTTATAGATATTCCTAGAATTAGATTTCAAATAGATATCTGGTACTGATATAAAGAAATTGATTTTGATGGGTTTAATTTTTCCATTTATTTGGTTGTGCAACTTAGGAGAGAGAAACGAGAAAATAGAAGTAAACAAGAAACAAAGATTAAACACTAAAGAGAAGAGAGAGAAAAATATTATTGTAATTAACAATTCATGGCCTCTAATCTTCACCATTTATATTTTTCTAATCTAACGGTTAGAAACTTGTGTCGATAATTGTGTTTAAAATTGTGTTTTTTAAACTTGTCCCTGTGCACACACGTGTGTGTACAAAGGGGGCAAGATGGACTTAAGCTTTTAGTCTGGCCTTGATCGATAAAAGCTGTCTACAGAACCCAAATCTATTCGTAGGTCCACTTCCAAGCCCATTCTTACTATATGTTGGGTTTAATTGACTCCCGCGGACACATATCAAGCCCGTTATAGTTGATTTAGAGCCTTTTAACACCCAGTTTGAATTTTATAGTTGATCCATATTATATTAAAATTAACTATTTTTTAAAAATTTTCACAAAAAAAAAAAGAAGTTCTTTTAAGTTTTTGTTTATAAAATACATACAAATCTTAATACCTTAATTTTTATATAAAATATATCTCCATACTTCTAAAATTTTATATTTTTCTCAAAAAAATATTTTTAATTAAAACTTAAGATATAAATACAAATTATGAAATGGGAGTGTAAAATATTTGTAAAGAGAATAATTTATTCAAGTATTTATTTATTTAAGTATCTATTAATCCTGACCGTTAGATGTAATGTTGATATGGTTGAAGCTGAGGCTATATGCTTTGATTTAAAATTAGTTAAAGCTGAATTACGTCAAGTGCTGCTTGAATTTGATTCATCCCGTGTAATGCAACTGGTTTTGGGGAAATCTTCTACTCTCACATGACGACTCTGGCTTATCTCTGAAATTCCATTGCTTTTTTGCCTTCTGTGGCTGCTTTCCAGTGCCTAACATATTTTAAAAAAGTGTAATCATTTAACTGATGGACTGGCAAAGCATGCTTGCAATCTAGCTGCTTTTACTTAGGAATGACAATCAGCACTACCTGCACAGCAGGTTTGTTATTATTAAATTTATATCCACACAAAATTTAAATTATTAAATTCATTCGCTGCAGGTTTTAATAATTACTAAACCCACAGCGGGTATTCAACAAATTTTTACGGATTTTTACATTTAAAATTATAAATGTTCAATATGTAAATTTATAATAATAATATAAATTTCTACATAACATATTTAATTTTAAATTTAACCGATATAAATGAAAAATTAAAATTTCAACATCAATCCAACATAATTATTTTTTCTAGATATAACTTGTGGCTTTTTTATGGATTTGTGTACTTTATACTTAATCTAAAGAATAGTACTTTTTAAATATTAATCTGAAGAACAAAATTATAATATTGAAATAATCCATGCAACAAGTTAAAGAAAATTCAATTAAAATTATAATAAGTATATAACTATATTTTTAGATTTAAATATTTCTTCAATTAAAATAAATTAAAAAATAATTTAAAAAAAGATGTGGGTTTGGTAGATATTCATGCGGATATCCATCGGATTTTTGACTAATACCAAATCCACCCATAACTTAGTATGTGTTTCAATTTATAATACTAAACCTGTCTGCAACCAACAAAATTACCCGCAATGGGCGGGTTTTAGCAAATGGGTTTGGATGGATTTGCGGGTTTGAGGATACCATTGCCATCCCTACTCTTATTGTCTAGATGGAAGAAATTCCACGCTAATTTGCTCGTCATCCATGAGACTTTTTATAGTTAATGAATTTTTTTTAAACATGAAAATTATCATAAAATAAAAAAAAACTTTGAAATTAACAGATAAGAAAGTGCATGTATTGATTTTCGTAGAAGAAATTCTCGATCTCCCTTCTTTTAGAAAAAAAAATTAGGAAATAAGCGTTTATGATATTTAAACCTTAATCTAAATTGGGATTATAAGAGGTGGATCTGTTTCTAAGAATGTAGGTAACGTAAATACCCATCCAATAGGAAGTTGTCATAAACCAGATGGCCAATATAATCATGCACCTTATTTGAAAATTTAGTTTGTGCTGATGATGCTTAATTTTCTGCCTCATGAAGCTATAAGTAACAATACATGATATTGCATGGATAGAACTAATTGGTTTGGGTTACAAAATGCTAAACATTTTGGACGATCTTGAGGCTATAATTTTCTTTTTGGAGGACGGAAAGGAATTGTGGGTAAATTAACAAAATATAACATTTTATAGGATTTGTAAGTATCCAATTTGAGAGATTAGTTTATTGGTTAGGTGATTTATCTTATTTATTAACTCAAGTATCTTCATTTTACTAACCAACATATGATACAACTCAGCAAAGAGATTGTATCCTTTTGCACAAACAATATGTAGAGTTTGTTTTAGAAAATTATTTAAGGAGATAGAGGATATATCAGTCGGCGAATGCAAACTAACTTAGTGATCAACACATTAAGATACACAATAATTTTATTTATTTATTTCTTTTTCAGGAAGATATAGTACACGACAGTAAATAAATAAAATTTTTTTCTATTCTTAATAGATCTTATAGGTTAACTAAACTAGACTGGCACTGACATGATAAAACCGATAATAATATACTTATATTTTTATTTAATGACGTATAAAAAAATAACACTATATAACTAGCATAATGAAACTTTCTCCCGTATTTGGACAATAAGAAAATCATGATTGTCATTCACATCCTCGTCATTAGCAACCTGCCACATTTGAAAGACCCTCTCAAACTAATCATTATTATCTGAAAATTTTACGTTAAAAAACTTAATCGTAAATCCATATATTAAGATACTAATTATAAATGATATTCAACTATAGTTGGCCTAAAAATCTACGCAAGGAATTTCCATATTCTTCAAAATAATCAGAAAAGATCTCTGCTAGCTTTTGGTGATCTGTGATCAAAACACAAAAGTTATTAAGTTGCTTTAACGAGTTCTTGCGTCTAGTTTGATATAATGATATACAGTACGAGCGAAGGTCGGTGATTGGGAAGAGAACACAATATGAAGTCTTTACCAATATTGCCAACAAATAATAATTGATTAAACAGTTTTTGATGTATAGTCTGTCGGCAAACCAATAATAAAAGACAAACTTTGATAAATATGACAGCCTTTTTTCTTTCAGAATACTTATTTTTATTTGGAAAGATGTGGAAAGAACTGCAAAAACGTGGTTGCCTTCTAAAACATTAGTTTTTGGGTGACTTACACATCCATGCCACTGACCTTTTAAATTTGGGTCTTAACTTTTGAACTTTTGTATGGTAAAGATTCATCAACACATAATTAAAATTCAAGTTTCTAACACCTTTTATTTTTTCTGTCTTATTTTCTTGACTTCATGAAAATTAATTTTGACACTTTCTCCGGATAAATTAGTGGCCAAAATCATGAAGAATTAAATTTTATATAATTTTTCTCTGATTATTAAACTTTGCAATTGAAATTGTCCAACCAGTACTGTGCAGCTAGACTGTGTTTTGACAAAATGCTTCTTGTCCCAAAAAAATAAATATCGTGCTTGCATCAGTCATTCAACGATCAGTATATGCAAATTGAAAAAATTGTGCATTCATCTTTATATTTATACATTTTAGGCATATATAATTGATCAATCTAATTATTAGTAGCTGCTCGAGCTTGTATCAGCTGTGACTCGGTTTCCATTCTTAAAATCTTCCGTGCATGGATTCATGTTATAGCCTGAAATCATACTGAGGTATTTTATATTTTTTATATTTTTTTTCTTTGATAGTATTCCTTGATGAATTGTAATCAGAAGAGAGAAAGTTGTAACTAAGGACATGCTCCTGAAAAAAGAGAGAAAGTTTCAAATGCCTGGAAGGATACAAACGAAGAGTGCCTCCGCCAAACGCAGTGCCAATGTCACTCCTTAATTATGCCAATTCTGAATTTTAAGATGGCTACACTAATGCTGAAAGATTTTGTTGCTTCTCTGCACATTAATCCTGTGCCGACCGAGGATATGGACTCAAGCTTTATGTTTTTCGACTTCCTTCCTGATTAATAACCCTGATGCTATTATGAGCTTGGATTTGGGTTTTTGTTTCTAAATATTGAAGGTGGTGATCCCACATTGTAATCACACCATACTCGAATAGCTAAGTTACGATAGAGAACAGAGTTATTGGTACCACGTAATTTATCTATTTAACTTCTAATCTTTAATTAAAATAAACAAAATGTAATTCTTATAGCAACATTTGGTGAAATATAACTATTGAAATTATTGGGATTCTTTCAACAAATTTGCATGATATATTTCACAAACAAAATAGTTGAATTATTATGGCGCATGCAACAGCAACAGCACACATTTGTTGAGCAATTTGATCCTTTCCCACAGGAAGGGTAAAATGGTCAAATTAATTTTATCTACATAGAAAAAATTTAAGAGCCAAAAATAAAATCAGGATTAAAAAGAAAAAAAATCTATGATATTGTGATTAAAATTACAGCACCAATACCATTATAAGTATAAATTTTAAAAATTACACTAAAGACCAATGGACGGAAGGTAAAACAAATAATTTAATATAAGAATAATAATTGGTGTTTTATAATTGCAAGTAAAATAAATACTTATGAAAATAACACGAAACTTATGAATCAACATCAAACTTTAATTAAAAAACATATAATTTATTTATTTAATTTAAATAAATAAATTTTAAAAAAACACTCATCAACTTTTTTTAATTGATTGATATAGAAAGTTTTAATTGATTGATGTTGAAACATAAATTGATTGATATAGAAAGTTTTAATTGATTGATATTGAAACATGAGCTAGGGCCAAATAAATGTAATTGATTAATTTCCTTTTATATCATTCGTTACTATCTTTCTCAAAAGTTGTCACTGTAATTTTGGAGGTTAAAGAAACAAGCAACACAATGTTTCAACTTTGGCAGGCCGCGGAATGGAAATCAACTTGAGGAAGCCTTTTGATACGCCTCAAAAGTCAAAATTCCTCACAAAATCAACTAGAGTAAGCCTTTTAAAGCCTTTCGTTTTCCGAAATTCATTGCATGATTCCTCTTCCGTTGCACCAACAAATTCTTAAGCCTAAAGCCAGGAACTATAGAATCAAATTTGAACACGTCGGGACATTAATTCACGCCGCAACAAATTGTTAAGTATTAACCAACATAATATTTTATCTTTTTTTTTTTTTAATTTTACTCCCACAATTATATATAACTTTATAAGAAGACTGAAACACGCTATTTAAAAAGAAAAAAAAGACAAGTATCAACCAACTAAATTAAGTTTAAAGAGTGGTTTGCTTCCTTTTTCTTTTTAAGAACCCCAGGGAAATTAAAAAAAAATTACAAGTATTTAGGGAATGTAATAATGAACCTTACCCTTTAAATGAAACATGAAACCATTATCTCAAAGCAAAGCCAGCATAAAGATATCCCAAAAACAACAAAAAGTGAAACCAACTAAACAAATACAGATAATATTCCAGTAGCCAAAATATGGACAATTCCAGCAAACCAAAAAGCTTAAACGTGAATGCGCATTGTCCCCTTTAGTTAAGTTTGAAAATGAGAAAATGTTGGTGTTTAATGGATGAGGTTTTTTATTCCCATCCAAACTGAAAAAAAAAAAAAAGTATTCGTTGAGAAATTAAAGAAAGAAACTAGATAATAAGCTACCGTTGTCACAAATTTAGAAACTAAGACAGCGTTTGTTTTTATCTGAAATCTGAATTAATTTGAATTTTGAATAGAGCTAAATATCTGAATCTGAATAATACATTCTTTTTTTATCTGAATCATGAAAAATAGATATTAAGTTGTTTATTTTTTTAACTTAAAAAATCTAAAAACTAATATTTTTACATTTATGCCCATACAAATTATAAATGTTAAACAAATAATCAAAATCTCAAAGAATATAAATAAGATAATATATTATCATAACATAAATCATATTCAATTGAATAAAACTCTTTAATATTCTATATTATATATATTAATCAATTTAATTATAGTTTATGATGTTTTATATGAAAAATATTCATAAAAAATTATGAAGATAAATAATGATAATTTCAAGAAAATAAAATGATAAAAATAATAATGGTCTACCACTATATATTATCACAAGTTATATAGAGATGGATAATAATGTAAATTATTAAATTTTATGTAGGTAATGATGAAAATTAATTATTTGGATAGGGATATTTTAGAGAATATCTTTTAATGATATCGTTCATACTTTTTAGATTAAGCAAAAAGTTAAAAAAATTAGCTTAATAACTTAATGACTTAATGGCTAAAAATTTTTATTAAGTAAAAAAAACAAACAGACATAATAACTTAATTGATTAAAATTAAGTTCATTAGTTATTAAGTAAAAAAAAAGGGCACCTAAGTTGAAAAATATATTTTTGAATTGGATATTAAATTAAAGATGGAATTATGATTTATTATTATCTATGAGGAAAAATAAATTGTAAGAAAAATATAATAAATCTGTAGGATTTTCAAAGTATTAATGATTAAACCATAATTTAAAATAAAAATTAAGATACAAAAGTTTAAAGATATTCAAAATACGGATTAATTTAATGATATTTTTCAACTTTTGTTATAATTTAATATATAACATTCGCATATTATTATTATTTCTTAAAAAGTTTCTTAAAGGTGCCACGGCTTCTCGCTGGTGTCCATGCTAATCTGCACCTGCCAACCATATGTAATGGAGACCATTTCGCTCATAATTTTCACGTGCGAGCCAGCTATTTTTCTTTTTGATATTTGTTAGAAAGGAAAATTCTATAATGACGTAACAAAATTTACGGTATTGATACTGTACTAAATATGGATCGTTTGATTAGATCAATGGTAAATAATAATTATAATATAATAAAAAAATTTAAATTTTTTTCTTTAACCGGTTGACAACCGGTTGGTTAAACATTTATTTTTAAAAAAAATTAACTCATTAAAATTTTTAAAATTATATATATAATTTTAAAACCGAATTAACAAAAGTACAAATACAATTAAGGTCTGCTCATAATTAGGGTTATAGAATCGAATCTAAAATCACAGCACATCGAATCTTGTATTTTCAAAACGATTGGGTTTGGTGGCTAACCTGAGTTTTGTTTTCCTCAATTGTTCCTCTTTTCCTGCCAATCATCGCTTTTAAAAACGGCTTGAAGCCAAAACAAGTGAGAAAGAAGAAGCTTTACAACTGTTCGTGTTGGTGAAGGGGCTGGGTTCGTGTTCCTGCCCATCACTTATTTAAAATCTGCTTGAAGCAAAAGAGAAGCATATTTGAAATCCTCGTTGAGCCGTACCTCATTAAATCATTCACTAAATACCAATAAATTATTTAATCTGACAAGAAGAAGCTCTACAATGATGTGGTTGAGGAGAGCTCGGTTGAAACTGTGTTCGTGAAGGGGTTTGGGATCGAAGATAACAGCTGGGCATTAGCGATTCAACGGGTGAATTTTTCGTAAGTCTTTTTTTAACCCTTTTCTAAGTTTTTTTTAAGTGGAGTTTTTATAATTTTTGAATACTTTGCATCTAGATTAGTTGTGGTATTTTGTTTAATTCAAATCTTTCTCGTTTTGTATATTTCACTCTACTTTGATATATAGATATCAATATTAATGATGTCTATAAAGTGCAAATATTGTAAGGGACCAAATTCTGAAACTTTTCTCTCAAATATAATTGAAGTGACAAAGAATTTTGTGAAGTTGCAGAAAAATTTTGGGTTTGATATGCTTCTGTTTCTGGTTAAATTTTCTGCTGTATTTCAGCTTAAATCTTCTGCTGTTTTTTAGTTGAATTTTTTGGCAAAATTTTCTGGTGTTTTGGGGTTCATTTACTGCTGTTTTGGGTGAAATTCTCTGTTGTTTCTGGGTAAATATGCTGCTATTTTTAGTTAAATTTTCTGCTTTATTTCAGCTGATTTGCTGCTTTTTTAGGTTAAATTTTTCTGGTGTTTTGGGCTTCATTTGCTGCTGTTTTTGGGTGAAATTCTCTGCTGTTTCTGGGTAAATATGCTGCTGTTTTAGTTAAAATATTTGCTGTATTTCAGCTGATTTGCTACTTTTTTGGGTTATATTTTTTGGTAAATATTTTTGGTGTTTTGGGCTTCATTTGCTGCTGTTTGTTAGTGAAATTCTCTGCTGTTTCTGGGTAAATATGCTGCTGTTTTAGTTAAAATGTTTGCTGTATTTCAGCTGATTTGCTACTTTTTTGGGTTGAATTTTTTGGTAAATTTTTCTGGTGTTTTGGGCTTCATTTGCTGCTGTTTTTGGGTGAAATTCTCTGCAGTTTCTGGGTAAATATGCTGTTGTTTTTAGTTAAATTTTCTACTATTTTTGAGTAATTTTTTTTGGTGTTTTGGGCTTTAATTGCTGCTGTTTTTGAGTTAAATTTTCTGCTATTTATGGGTAAATTTGCTGCTGTTTTCCATTTAAATTTTTCAGCGTTTCTAGATAAATCTTCTGCTGTTTTTGGGTTAAATTTTTTGTTGTTTGCGGGTAAATTTTTTTGGTGTTTTGGGCTTCATTTGCTGCTGTTTTTGGGTTAAATTTTCTGCTGTTACTGGGCAAATTTGTTGTTATTTTTCAATTAAATTTTTCATTGTTTCTGGATAAATCTTCAAATTGTTCCTGCCTCTACTTGCTCCATTTGAGCTTTTAAAATCCGTTAAGAGTAGAGGGGAAACACAAATTGTTTGTGAGCTTTAGATTGATGTACCAAGCCAACAATCATATTGCAAAAAATCTATATATTCTTTTTAAGTTTGTTAATTTTATTTTTTTTAGGATTATAACTAATGTTGTAAATGGTTATTTTCTGTCACTGTTATAGAAGCAAATACCAGTTTAACTTTCTACGAAAGGTGTTCCTAATTCTTGCTTAGGTGATTGAATTTTGTATTGAAATGTTTATTTGTAAAATAATTTTACAAGATCCAAAACTTGTGATATTTGACATTTCTTTTTGTGCCAAATATCTTCATGTACAGGTTCTTGTTGTAGACTAAAAAATGGCTGAAAATGTAGATATTGGTAGCGAGAATGATTTCGAGGAGAATGATAAAGTGAACCAAGCAAATGGAATTTTAAGAAAAAATCAGCCTTTCATTGAGTATTTGTAAGTCTTCTTACATTAAATATTATGTGTTTGATTGTTAGTAAATTTATGAATATTTAGTAAAGTCAAGCACAATAATGTGACAGTACACTGATTATATGTTTTTTAAAAAATATTTAATTGACTGCAGCAAGCAAGAAGCAAAAATATTACGAGAACAAGGAAAAAAAGTGGTGAGTGTAGCTACGATATCAATTAATTTCCATTAAGTTTGGGACATGTTTCAAGCAATAACTTATTGTTGTATTTTTTCAATTTTTTTAGGATAGAATTAAATTAGGGAAATGTTTCAAAAATTTGAGTGAAGAAGAGAAGGCTAAATTTAGAATGGTTGGTTGTGATATAGCACAGAATAAAGACAAAGAAGATGATTTTGTAAAGGGAACAAAGAAAGCCATGGAAACTAGATGCGCTCTAGATCGTTTTGCAAAACTGGTAGCAAAATTGTCAGAAAATAAAAAAAAAGCTGTTGTGGAGTTGGGATTTGAAAGTCTTCTGCACATAAAATGTGGTCGACCAAAACGAGATTTATGTTCATGGTTGGTTCAAAATTTTGACCCGTTTACTTCATGTATTTTTTTGCATGGGAGGAGTATCAATCTGTCACCTCAAGATTTTGAGTACACTATGGGAATAAAAGATGGTGGAGTTGACATTGATGTGGATCTTAGTATTGATGACATAGATATATTGAAGGATGAATATTGTGATGACAGTGGATACATTAAGCTGAAAACTTTAGAGTCAAAATTGATGAATCAAAAGGAGGTGAATGATGATTTTAAAAGAGGCTTTGTTTTATTTGCTATAGTTACACTTATTTTTCCTAAATCGGGGTTGAATTTAGCCCTTTATTACTTGGTTTTTTTGAAAGACACCAGTGTCATAAATAAAAAAAATTGGGCAACGTGGGCTTTTAAAGGGCTCGTTGAAGGCATACAAAAGTTTAAGGCAGGACAACAAAAAGTTGTTAATTGCTGTGTACTATTTGTAGAGGTAATAATTTTTTTAAAATAATTTCATCACTTAAAATTTTATTTTATTTTTTCTTTGTCTTGATCATTTTGTTAATTATATTGCAGCTTTTTTACATGGAAACTATATCATTTGCACGAAAATCTATTGATAAATCTTTGAGTCCAGTAACAACTTGGACAAGTCGAGATGTAACTAACTTCTTGAGTTTTGTTAAGAAAAACGGTGGTTATGGGAGCTCCAAGGTATGGCATCTTTTTTTTTTTAATTAAATATTAATGTGTTATATTGAAATGACATGTATTTAATAGTATGTCGTATTTATTAGGTTACTTTGCGAGAAACCCATCATGAACAAAACACGGCCCAAGAAACATTTGATGGAACAAGTCAGAAGAATGAAGAGTGCATATATAATTGTCAACATCAAAAGGAATTATCATTGGTTCGAAAAGATATTGGCCGCATGGCATTAAGCATTCAATGAGTAACTTGATGCAGCAAATGCAACAAGTAAAGGAAACACTTAAAGAGAACTTAAGCCAGAAGCAAGTAGAGCAGCAAAAGGAGAATAATGGCACTCCTGTTAGAATTACTTCTCCTTCCCGAAAGCAACAAAAGTATGATGAATCAAGCCATGAAAATATTAATTTTGACGAACTAATGAAGAGAGCCAAAGAAAGGGTAGAGGGAGATAATATTCTTGAGAAGAAATTATTAGATGAGGAGAATGTTGAAGAGAAACATCATGAGAGAATTTTGTTGAGTGGGTTATACCTAAACGAGGGAGAGTGTAAGCAAATTTTCAACAATGTAGCTATACAGGTATTTAGCAATAAATTATGATTTTTTTTTCACAAGTAAAATATAATAGTGCATATGTGAGTATTAAGTTATAAAACATCATTTTTTCCCCTTTTGTAGGATCATGGCCGAAATGAGGATTGTTTTGTTGAAGAGGAATCATCAAACCAACTTAGTGTATTCGAGGTTAAAGATATGCGCTCCCGAAAGCGAAAGCCTGGTCCATACCAAAAATCCCCTTATGATCAGTTTCCTAAAAGAAAAAGTAAACAAAAAATTTTTCTTGATTCAATCACTCTACTAAATTCATTTTCAGAAAAAGATATGAAGTTGCTGCAATATATATTTCAAGAAGAATTGCCTAACAAGTAATTGGATTTTCTTATAACCCACTTTCCATATGTTATTATTTTTTCGTTAACACTGTTATAGTTTTAATTCTATTTTTGGATTCTTAATATAGTGAGCATATTGTTGATGGAATTAGTTTTTTCATCTCTCGCCAAGAGATGTTTTCTTTGGCTCCTAATACTTGGATTATTGACACAGTCAGCATACCTTCCTTATATTTAATTTAATGATTCAATTTACTTATTTTCTAAGTATTTCAGTCTTCTTGTTTAACAACTCTATTCGTAGGTCATAGATTGTTTCGTCAACTACTTGACAAACAAAGAACATGCAAAAACGAGCCTAGAAATGCATAATTGGTATTTGCCCACCATATTTTCGGTAAGTTGTAAATGTTATACTATGAATTGTTTTACCTACAGTTGACTATATATGTTGATACCATACTACTTTTGTGTTTATTTTATAAGTTTTGCAGCAAAAAATAGTGTCAAACATGACTTGCAAAAAAAAGTCAAGCATCAAAGACTTTGTTAAAAATCATAACATTCGAGATAAATACATGTCAGAACTTGCAATATGTGAAAAGGTAAGAAATTAAATGCAAACTTATAATAAGTCATGGCATTGCTTAAGACATTTAATGGTAGTTACTAAAATTTATGCATTTGTCATGTAGATCTATGTTCCTATAAATGATGGCTCTGCACATTGGTATCTAGCGGTGTTGATTGTTAAAACGCAAATTGTTGAAATTTGGGACTCTTTACCTAGTTATAGTTCGAATTCACATCGAGAGGAAATTGTTAGAGCAATTGTAAGTGAAGCTTGCATTTCACCTATATTATACCAATAAATACAAATGTACGCTGACTATTATCATCATTATCATAGTTACAGGGACTCGATGAAGTTTTTCTCGATGATTATTTGAGAAAATTTCATCCACTTTGGGATTTTTTTAGTTTTAAAATTTCATATCCAGATAATGTCCCAGTACAACCAACTGGAACTGAGTGCGGCTTGTTTGTGATGAAGTTCATGGAGACGCAATGTGATATGTTACCTATAAAACATGTATGCGACATTAATTTTATGTCATAGTGGTTCAAACTTTTACAATTAATGATGACTTTATTTCTTCTTTTTTTTCCCCTTTATTTAGTATAACTCAACAATAGAAAGATATCGTGTTGCACTCCACCTTGTCAAGAGTCGCACAAGAATCATCTTCCACCAAACAAAGTGACAAATAAAGTTAATGGTCAAAAGAACTTGAAGAAGAAAAGGTAGAGCCCAAGAAGCCTGTAGCGTGTTAAGAGTATGTTCTCCTAACCATGTCTTTCTTGCTTTTTTTTTTTTTTTCTCTCATGTTACATTTAATGGTTTGTATTAGTTGTTTATTAGTTATTGCAATTATAATTGTTGTTTTAAATAAAATTAATTAGAAGCAATTTCCAATTGGCAATTGCCTAGTAAATTGAAAACGTAGTTCTTACTTGTTGTTGTGTGAGTTACTTGATTGTTGGTGGAAGAAACATTGTGTGTTATGTAATTTAATGATCATTTATTTTGATAATTCTCAATTCAAACTTGTTTCATTCACTTGTTTGTTCAATAGGAATTTTGTTTTTTATATTGTTGAACAAGAGGAAAGTCAAGGATGTACTATAATATTTTCTAAATTTGGTCTTTTATTTGAGTTATGAAGTCAATAAATTGTACATGTACAGTAAGCCTCTTTAAATTAGCCATAGATTTGGCGATATCACTTGCTGGTATAATGTGTGAAACTCGTGTTTATTTCATTCTTTTCAGCTGGTTTGTACCGAGGGTGATTTCATCTATAATGTTCAGGTTAACAGGCTTTTGCACGTTGAGCAATTAAGGATCTGATGGACCGACGATCAATTACCTTCACATGTGCACATGCCAATTAGTAGATTCAGATTTTGCTAAGTGATTTTAATTATGTTATGATTATATTGAATGATTTATTCATAACTTTCTCTTTGATATTTTGATCCACGTACATGGACAATGGTAAATTGAATTGATTTTTTATGTTATTGGTTCTTTTCTGATCCAAAAGCAGCCAAGGAAAACGCTTGGATTTTCACGGGAAAGTCTAGAAATATTTTTATTTGAAGGTGTTGTGCAACGTTTACAAGAAAAAATAATAATAAGAAGAAAAGAAAAATGTAAAGCATCTTAATTAAATAATTAATAGTAGTCATAAGCTTATGCAGTGTATGAAAATTTATATAAGAGAAAGATACAAAAATTTAAAAATTAAAAGAAGAAATAGGTATGGGGAAACAAGGATGAAATGCTAATCCAGAATTCAAATTCCAATTATCAAATAGTTGTTTGACTTGTGGTTGTAATTGTGGACATTCAACATTCATTCGACTTACGTAGTAGTCACCTGTCACTTGAATCTGTATTTTACTCAAGAGAAAATTTACTTTTTTTTTTTAACCTCTCACTTGAATTTGTATTTTACTAAAGAGAAAACTCACTTCTTTTGTGTTTGATAATAGAAAATATCATTTTAATGCTATTATTACACAATGATCAAAAAGTAGTTTAAGGGCCAATTTCGTCAGTTGCCAAAAAAAAAAGTTCAACTTGTAACAAGATTTTTTTTTAAAAAAATAATATTAGTTTTAAAAGTACTCGTACTTATTTAATAATTTTTATTGTTAAATAATTGTAAGGATACAAATATAAATGACTGAAATAGAGATAATATTAAATATAATTTATTTACATATTTTTACACACATGTGTGTATATATATTAAATCGTGTAAATAAAATAAATAATAACTAAAATACATATTTTCTTCCATTAATTTTTTTTTGTTATCTTAATCTAACTAGTCATAATAATAGTCTATTTAAATTTAACAATTTCGTTTTCTAATTGAAAACGAAAAATTTTGTAAAATTTATAATATACATGAGAAATGCCATTAAACTTATTAGCAAATTTAGCATCACAACCATTGTAAATATAGTGATTGCTTTTTTTTTTCTCAACTCAATAGAGTTTTAAAACTTATAAAAGAGAGAGAGTGACTTGATTGAATGGTTAATAATAATGGTCCACACTGGTTAACAAAATATAATAGTACTAAAATATTTTTTGTTCTATTGGTTTGTAATGAGGATGGTTTCATTTCTATTGTTCATATTAATAGGCTCTTGCATGGTGAGGAATTAAGGATTTGATAAGCCAATGATCAATCAACTTGACATTTGCACATGGCGATCAGTGAATGAATTATTCTAATTTTTTTTTTCAATATCATAATTTTGTTTATATTTTAATAAAAATTGGTAACATATCTGTGTTTAGTTGGACCTTTTTTTCTGAGGAAATTATATTGCTTATGTCATGGAAGCGACTTAATTCTATAAATATTATATCATACTGAGTAATTCCAGTAATACAACAGTTTATTAAAAATAAGTCGTAAATAGCCTTAAAAGATGATATTTATTCTCCATTTTATCCATCCATTATCCATCTCTCTTCACCCAACCATTACCAATTCTTGCCTAATAACTACCCAACCTGTAATTGTTAATTACTTGACCTTTATCTAAAAATTACATAATCTTTTACGTTACTCCTATTACACTTATATTAATACTTATGTTGTGTTTATTGAACTAGAATCAAAATGGGTTGAAATCGGAATGAGAATGAGTAATAAGAATTGGAATAAGTTATTTAATTAAACTGTAAGAATCAGAATCGGAAATGTTTAATCATCATTATTGTGTTTCTTTGTTTTTAATCTAACCTGAATTAATTATATCAGAACAAATTACTATAAAATACTTAATGAATTATTGTTTAAATTATGATTTTATATTTTAATTGTACTGATAATTTATGAAAAAATTATTATTATTAATTATTGTTAATAATATATAATTAATTATATTAATATAATAATTAATTATAATAATTACATTAATAATTATGATAAAAATATATTAATTAATTATATTAGTATATTAATTAATTATTTATAATTATAATATATTAATATATTAATTAATAACAATAACTATATTAATTCTTTAATTATGTTATAATAATATATTATAATGATTATTAATTAAATATAATTATCATTAATAATTATTGTTAATAATGTTAATTAATTATATTAATATAACTTATTTAATTATAATAATATATTAATTATTGTAATTATTTATTCAAAAACTATAATTATTAATATATTATTGTTAATAATATATTAATATATTAATTAATAGTAATAATTATATTGATTAATGAATTAATTAATAATCATAGATGAATTAATTATAATAATTATATTAATTATTATTATTATAGTATATTAATTAATAATAATAACAAAAATAAAAATATATTAATTATTGTGATTATTTATTCAAAAATTATAATTATTAATAATTATTGTTAGAATACAAATTTTGCCCAAAACATTATCCTTTCAAACAAAGATTAATCCATCTATTAATAACTGTATAGAAAAATCGTAATTACACAATATTACACCATCACAATTTTTACAACAAAATAATCAGAATCATAAACGTTGAGGTTTTATGCTACCATCATCATTGTCCACAACTCCAATAGCTTACACACCTATCATCACTGCCAATCTTGAAAAATAGGACGCAAGGCCCCAATCATAATCATATTATTTTCCAATGAGTAGACATTTGCGTCATTGTTGTTGCTTTCAATCCTTGAGTTCTTTGTTCAAGGTCGAATGAGAATTTATCCAACCTTAACTGAATTATTTTAATTTAAAAAAAAAAAGCATAGAGTCAGCACTAAACCAGAAGATACTCACAAAATAATATTTCTAAAATTACAAGCAAAATAGTAATCCATTTATTTAGGGGAAAAAATCATCAATACTATTGGTAAAATTTCAATGATACTCAACAGGCAAAACCTAAATGATAAAGATTTAAGGCTGATTTTATACTTTTGGGGCTGGATGAGTATGTTCAAAAAACCAGTTCAAAAATTACTGTTACTATTTCAAAAGAAATTAGCCTTAATAGGGAATTAAGGCTAATTTTATGCTTTTGGGCCTAGATGAGTATGTTCAATATAAATGAGGTCATTTGTATTATTTTGACTTAATGGGGGCTGATTTGAAATTAGCCATATTAAAAACGATTGCAACTTGCATATATTACATTATGATCGAATAGAATTCTGTAATCTTCAAACTTGCAATTTCCTTGCCTAGAATTTTGCTAACAACCATATTGAACACAATGGATGATGATCAACAAGGTTAATTCTTCATTGTCTTTCAATGATTTGTGTATTTTTTCTTTTTTTATTGTGTTATGTTATTTTTCCTCTTTCCAAAAAATCATTATTGTTTAACCTTGTAAAATTACTATCATTGTGTCTATTATCATTTGGAGGCTACTGTTTGGCAATACTATGTCACTGATTGTAATATGCTCTTATCGTATTATGACAGGCATTGACAAAAACTACAAAGTGCCAGAGTTTGACGTTCCATCATCATACAATATTCCTTCAACAGTACAGGTACAAATACTATCAGGTTTTTTAGTTGTCCATAACTAATTAATAGTATTGGATGATTTCAGTTGTTGATAATAAAAAAATAATATCAGATGATTTCAGTTGTTGATAATAAAAAAATAATATCAGATGATTTTAGTTGTTGATAAATAAACTAATAGTATCATAATATTTTAACTATTGATAATTAAATAACAGTATCGGTTAATTTTAGCTGCTGATAACAAAAATAATTGTTCATATTCTATTATGACAGGGAGGGATAGTTCCTATAACTCCATTTATTGGGATGGTAAAAACATGTATGGACTCACTGTTGAAGACGTTATTTGAAGACAGTTTACATCACTTGAAGAAGCTACCTATTTTTATAAAAAATACTCAAAAATAATGGGTTTTAGTATTCGCATTCACGATGGGAGACGTGATGCAGATGGTACACCCATAATGAAACATTGGGTTTGTAGTAGAGAAGGTGAAAGGGATAAGAAGTATATTGAGCGTACAAACAGAGTTCGTGAGCCTAGAGCTATTACAAGAGTCAAATGTCGAGCAACATTCAGGGTAAATTTTGATAAAAATTCCAAAACTTGGGTTGCTAGGAGCTTTGTTCCGGAACACTCTCATGAGTTAGCAGCAGATTTTGAGACTCAATTTCTTCGGTCTCATCGAATGGTTAAAGATTCTGACAATGCTCTAGCTAATTCAATGAAAACGGTTGGTATAAAGACAAGTCAGATTATGGACTTCTTTGTCAATCAGAGTGGGGGTTATGACAATTTAGGCTTCGGATTAAAGGATTTATATAATAATTTAGATAATGCACGTCGATCTATGATACTTGAAACAGACTCAGAAGCAGCACTGGCATACTTAAATGCAAAAGCTGATATGGATCCAGTTTTTTTTTATAAGTACTTTGTAGATGTGAACAATAGACTTGCAAACTTGTTTTGGGCAGATTCTATTGCTCGTTTGGATTATAGCTACTTCGGGGATGTTTTGGCTTTCGATAGCACTTACAAGACAAATGAGTATGGGAAGCCTTTGGTTATTCTACTTGGTGTTAATAATCATTATGCAACAAGTTTTTTTGCGTGTGCAATTCTCGCGGATGAGACAGTCGAGACCTACACATGGGTGCTTCAAACATTCTTATTTGCTATGAATAATAAAAGGCCTATATCTATCATCACTGATGAAGATAGAGCGATGTGTAAAGCAATTAAAAAGGTAGTTCTTGAAGCTCGACATCGACTATGTATTTGGCATCTACAAAGAAATGCACAGTCTAATGTACATAAAACGCCTGAATTTGTTATAAGGTTTAAGGATTTTATGTTGGGAAGTTACAGACCTGAAGAATTTGAGCAATTATGGCAAAACACGATGGAAGAGCTTGGTCTTCAAAATAATGATTGGGTTAAGAAGATATACTCAAAACGGGAGAGATGGGCAGAAGCATTTTTACGAGGTCATTTCTTTGGTGGCATGCGTACAACACAGCGTTGTGAGGGTATGAATGCATATATGAACAGATTTCTTCAAAAAAAGTTAAAGTTACATGAATTTGTTCGTCAAATTGATCGGGCCTTAAGAAATTCAAGGAATAACGATTTAGGGCATAATTTTAAAAACAAACATTCTACTCCAATGATTAGTACTCATCTTCCAAGCTTGGAGAAACATGCTGCAGAGATTTACACTCAAAAGTTATTTTACAAGGTTCGTAAACAGATTTGCAAAGAAGGCCAATTTATATTGTCAAGCAATGTCACTCTCCTAGATATGCAAGTGTACACATTGACTAGTCATCTACAAGTAAATAAGAAGTGGATTGTGGTTTATTATCCAAAAAAACAATGTTTTCAGTGCTCTTGTAAAAACTTTGAATCAACTGGAATACCATGCCCTCATTTATTTTGTGTGATGAAACATATGCATGTTAGTGAGATACCTGCTTCATTGATTAACAAAAGATGGACCATGGATGTGAAAGTGTACAGACAATCTCCAATGCCATTGGAAAGTCAATCTAAGGATGCTCTTAACAATGTTCGATATGGGTCACTAAATACTGAATTCAATGAAATCAGTTTTTATGCCTCAAAATCTGATGGTGCATATTGGAAATTAAAAATTCATCTTGCTAAACTGAAGAGTGAGATAAAGAAGTTGAGAACAAATGATGAAGGAGATTGTGATAGACCATTGAATGCAGAAAAAAAAGCTAGAATTGTGAAAGATCCTCTAGTTGTGAAGACAAAGGGCGCACCCAGTGCCAACTTTAATAAAGGTGTTAACTATAGAAAATGTGGATATTGCAAACAAGATGGACATACTATACGGAAATGCCCCAGTAAGAATGGACCAACAAGCAACTACAGAAAATTTATTTGGTATGTGCAAATAAGTCATTCTTTTGGTATAAATTTGTTTTTTAAAGTTAAATTCTTGAAATGACATTGAATAGACCACTTGAATTTTCAGATTTTGTCGTTTTGTCGTGTTTGATTGACACTGCCACAATAGATAAGAGTACATTGATGACCTGCTTGTAATTAATTATTTAGCTATTATTTATGTGGTTGGTGAGGGGTAGTTGGGTAGAAATATTTTTTCCGTACAAAACTAGAAATCATTGTGTTGTATTTTAAGTTATTTTGTTGTAATTTTGTGCAGATTATATCGTGAGGGGACTGCCTGATCTAAATCAGTGAGCAAGTAGTGTTAAGGGTGAATTCATTTTTTGTGTTTGTGTTCCAAATAATGGTGAAGGTTCGGATATTAGTTTTTCAAGTTCTGTACAATTACACTAAAATAATCTGCATATGGCTGAGGGTGTGGATTTGGACAAGTTATTCACATTTTATTAGATACAGTTTTGACCAAGTATTTTTTAGACTACGGTTATCGCCATGTGATGTACTCTTATATTTTATTATAACCTTTCATGAGCCCATTAGTTTCTTCTATTTAATACGTGGGAATCACAAGCAAATTTGACAGATGATGGAAAATAAACACATCTGGAGGCAAAAGAAATTAATTTAGGAATCAAAATAAATTCGAGATAATTGCCATACCTGCTCATTTAACCTCTTGGGATGATTTTGAGGATTTGAGGGTATAGGCTTCATCTCCTGTGGACTTCCCTATTATTGGTCAACAGCGGAGCTCAATTAAAATCAAATTTTGTAATATTTCAACATTTCTTTTCTCTTACACCGGTATAAACAGGGGTAGCGTAAATCATAATTTGAATGACTTGAATTTAGAAAATTTCTTCTCTATGAATTCTACCAAGACTTTTCCCCATTTTGTCCCTCTTATGCTATCTAAGTTTCTTCCATTCCTTTCTAAAATTATTTATTTCTAGTTTTGCTTATAAGCCTACACCACCGTGGCTTTTTTTTTTAAAAAAAAATTTTTATCATGCAACAGCAATAACAAAGATGAGAGCTTCAGCAGCATAGCATTCCAATGAATAGCATCCTGAGACTGTAAACAGGTCTTTGTATGCCACATGAAGTAATTTAACCTTTTAATAAACCGTGTTGGATGCTTCTCGAGCTAAATCTGTAATATTAACCCATTGAATTCATTTTTATACAGCTTTTCCAGTAAAGATGATTATCACCATGAAGCTCAATAACAAGGAAACTTTCTGGAACCTACTTATTTGCTCAACCTCACAACAATTTTCTACTTATAACAAGGGGTTAACCCAATTGCACAACTTCTATATGCTTTTAATATTGTAAAATTCTATTGAAACGCATCAACTGCGACATAGCATGTTCCACATTGGTTCACTAGGAGTTGTAAACTGTTGCATAGGATGGAAGAAGATAAAAGTATTTCAACCATAAACAATCGGAGTTCAAAGATTTACATTACATTGAACTAATAGACTAACACAAATTAAAAATATCCCCTAGCTTAAAGATGCAAAGTGCAATAAAAATCCAGCATCTTATAATAAAGATAATTACCATAGACTCCTTAAAGTATAATTACTATAGAATACTTTAAAAGTATAATTGTAATCCTTTCAATCAGAAAAAATCATCATGGGAGAAATATATGAAAGTAAATGCTAGGTAAATTGACCATCAAAACTAATATACCTGGAAACCACTGAGAAGAGTCTCCATCCGTGACAAAATGGCATTGCAGTCACGATTTTGATCATGAAGAGACACCAAATTATCACTTTCTTTAATATAATCCTACAGTTTTGAAACAGTTTTAAAATGAATGAATAATTATTCTTGGAGTACAAATAAAATAAAATGATAAACTACAAATGAGGATATAATTAAATGTTTACACGAGAAACGAATAGAGTTGAACTCGATAAAGAAGATACTTAAAGATGAAAACAGCTCTGCAATGCATAAGTATACTGGACAATATCTCATCTCAAATAAGGTGAAACTCTTCCAAAACATTATGGCATGCTAAAATCTGAAGAAAATAATAAATTGGTTTAATGAAAACTCTAAAAGAAACAAAGACACTCAATAGTTGAACTTATTTTTTAACATCACAGTTAACAAAAATGGAAGTATTATACATTAAAAGTGTAGACCTAAAACTAAGAGATTCTGTGGATAGTAAATAAGAAACTTATTTAACTAAATCTGCTTGAATACCTCACACAACATGAACACTAACACTATGCAAACAAAGTTTGACAAATAATTAAAGCTACAAAAGGTATGACGGGTAAGCAAAATTTTGAATTTTAAGATTTACAGATACTATAAGGAAAATTTTGATAGGACAGAGAGAGATGCAATTAAAATGGATTTGAAAATTGCAAATATGAAAGAGGACCTATAGATTGTTATTTCTTGAACTTTAATAATTGACAGCAGATCCTGATCACCTTTTCTTTAATGAATAAGAGTTCATCCACTTTAGATACACTTCTGAACACACTGTACAATAAGATAATCCTCAACCACAAAACAATCATGGAAGAAAACAACCCTAACTGATGTCTGTCCTTGTCCAAGCAGAACTACCTATGAATCTACAGAAAAACCTCCATTCATTAAACGGTTGATTAATTGCCAATCCTTTTCTCACTAACCAGATGCTATTTATTCTAACCTAAGAGACATTATAGGCACATGTTACAAGAGGACTAAGAAATGATAAAAATCAAATGAAACTAAGCAGCATAGGAGCTTTCCAATTTATATACTTCAAACAAATCACATATAACTTATGAAAAGAAAACAGCAAGCGTTTTTATGCTACTCACGTCAAAAAGGAAACTCCATAAGCATAAACCAAGTAGAATATAAGTTAGAAAGATATTGCACATAAAAGTATCTGAGAAGTAATCACAGACCTGAATTGAATCCAATTTAACTTGCCGCAGATTGTTCTCAACCCTCTTTGTATACTCCCTTAGTGTTGTACCTTTAGACAGTATGTTCGCAACCACCTGCATGCAAAAAGTAGACACCCATGGTAAGGTCGAGATGTGAAGGTAAGCAAAGAAATATTAGGAACAGAAATTATCAGGATCTCTCAATGTCTGTTCTTTCGCAAACTATTTCACTCACCCAGCCACAACAATATAAAAAAATTTAATTAATCATTTTCTTTACAATGAAAAAAAATCAAGTTGAAATTGGAAAGAAAAGAAGAGAGTGGAGGTAGAAGAAGAAATCACCTTATTTACAGAGAGAAAGTCAGGAACAATACGGGTATGGTCCTAGCAGGTCTTGGATTTGGGGAGTCGTTTCAGGAGAATAGCGCTGCCAATAAGCGCCGCTGCTTTCACGAAGAGACCTTGAGCTCGGGTTTAAGGCTGAGTCCGAGTCTGGGCCCATATAGTTGGCAGCAACTAAGCAACCAATTCAGTTTGGTCTCGTCTCACCACAACCACGACCACCACCACATTCAAAACATTCATGTTTTTTATTTTCTTTTTATCAACAACAGTCAACGTTGAAGCTCAAAAAATCACCTCTTAAAATAATTTTACAGTGGTATAAGAAGAAAAGAAATGTTTGAAATATTTCAAAATTTGATTTTAAAGATAATTGTTATCAATCAAAATTAAGGGAAAGTTAAAAATTTTGGAATTGAGTAAGGTTAATACCATAATAAGCGTGTTGAATGGCCTGAAATTTCTTCTTGGCTTCTTCCAAAAGCTTTGAATCTCCTGATGCTGAACAATGATCTAGATGTTATCTCTCTATTCCTAACGACCTCGATTGCATTTAAGTACAGCCCGTGTGGCAGCAGATTCGGGTTCAGATTTGGCGGATCTTGGCCTTACATTTAGGATAATTGAGAGGGAAACTCAGTTTTGGCCATTGAAGGTAAGCGTTTTGGGGAATTGAGAGAGAAACTTGGATTTGGGAATTGAAGGTAAGCGACGGTGCTTTTATGTTTTTTTATTTTCTTTTTCATTTCTTCTACGGTGACGTTGAAACTTAAGCAAAATGATTTTATTTACCGCCTTTTACTTTAAAATATCAAAAAAGGAAACGAAGATGATAACGACGTCGTTTGATGTGTTTTTTATTATTAATTTTTTGTTGTTGATAATGTCATAATTGTTATAACATTATTTTTTTAAAATTAATTTAAAGAAAATATGATAGATTTATGATTTTATTAATTAAAAAACAAACATAGAAAAATGCATAAAACACAATAAATGGGAAGTAAAAAAAAATTTATAAAACACATAAGACTAGTAAATTGATTAAAAAAAAAAATGGTACAAATTAATGTTAAAGTTGTAAATTGAATGAAGAAATTATATGATAAAATAAAAATAAAAATTACATAAAATAAAACACATATAAATGGTAGAGGAAAAGGAAGATCCAAATCAACATTTGAAAATCACACATAACTTTTGACTTTAGAAAAGTAGATTGAGTCTAACTCCTAATAAATTTAAAATTAAAGTCGATTAAATTAGTGTTAGAAACACAAAAATTTTGTTTACATAAAAAAAAAATTAAGAACAAAAAAACTTCAAATTTCTTTAAAGGAAAGAGAACAAAATATTTGTAAATCAAAGAGGGTGTAAATAGAAAAAATGATGTTTAAAAAAATTTATAAATTAATATTTAGAAAATAGGTTTTAAAAGAAAAAAAAAATTGTAAAAATAAAAAACAAAAATTTAGAAAAACTAATAAAATTTAAATTGACAATTTGAATTTTAAAAGTTTAAAGAAAAAACTTGAAAACGTTTAATTTATTAAAACAAAAATTAAAAAATAGTAAATTAATGTTAGAGTTGTAAATTGGATAAAAATTATAAAGAAAACAAAAAAAGAAAAAAACATAAAACTTTAAAAAAAATTGAAATGAAAAAAAAATTTTGTAAATTGATTGAAAAAATAGTAAATTAAATTAGAAATAAAAAGGTAAAGAAAACAAAAACTTAAAAAATTTGTTTTAAATGGGAATAAAAATAAAAATAAAACAAATATACTAAAAAATTGAAATAAATTAAATTAATGTTTGAGTTGTAAATTGATGAAAAATTTAAAGAAAACAAAAACTTAGAAAAAACAAAAACTTTATTAAATGGAAAACTCAATTTGTAAATCCACCTAAAATCATAAAATATTGAAAAAATGGTAAATTAATGTTAATAAATTGAATAAAATAAAAAAAAAAAAACTTAGAAAAATTCTAAAACTTTAAATTGACATTAAATTAATTAAAAACTTTAAATAAATTAATGTTAGAGTTGTAAATTGGATAAAAAAATTTAAAATCAAACAAAGAAGTAAATTGATAAAAAAAATAGTAAATTATGTTAGAGTTATAAATTATCAAAAATTGTAAAAAAACTTAGAAAAATGACATAAAACTTGTAAATTGACATTAAATGGGAAGTAAAACAAAAAATTTGTAAATCACACATAAGACTAGTAAATATGATTGAATGTGTAAATTAATGTTAGAGTTGTAAATTGATAAAGAAATTATAAAGAAAACAAAAACTTAGAAAAATGACATAAAACTTGTAAATTGACATTAAATGGGAAATAAAACAAAAATTTGTAAATCACACATAAGACTAGTAAATGGATTGAAAAAAATAGTAAATTAATGTTAGAGTTGTAAATTGGATAAAGAAATTGTAAAGAAAATAAAAACTTGGAAAAATGACAAAAACTTGTAAATTGACATTAAATGGGAAGTAAAACAAAAATTTGTAAATCACACATAAAAATAGTAAATTAATGTTAGAGTTGTAAATTGGATAAAGAAATTGTAAAGAAAATAAAAACTTAGAAAAATGACAAAAACTTATAAATTGACATTAAATGGGAAGTAAAACAAAAAATTTGTAAATCACACATAAAAATAGTAAATATATTGAAAAAATTGTAAATTAATGTTGGAGTTGTAAATTGATGATTGAAAAAAAAAATTGTAAAAAAACAAAAACTTAGAAAAATGACATAAAACTTGTAAATTGACATTAAATGAGAAATGAAACAAAAAATTTACAAATCAAATATAAGTCTAGTAAATTAATTGAAAAAATTATAAATTAATGTTAAAGTTGTAAATTTGATAAAAAAATTTGAAAATAAAAACATAAGAAAATTGAAAAAATGTAAAAAGAGTTGTAAAATTAAATTAAAAAAAAATTTCCATTAAATGGGAAGTAAAACAAAAATTTGTAAATTAGTAAATATATTGAAAAAATTGTAAATTAATGTTAAGTTATAAATTGATAAAGAAATTATAAAGAAAACAAAAACTTGAAAAAATGACATAAAACTTGTAAATTGACATTAAATGGGAAATAAAACAAAAAAAACACACATAAGACTAGTAAATGGATTAAAAAAATAGTAAATTAATGTTAGAGTTGTAAATTGGATAAAGAAATTGTAAAGAAAATAAAAACTTGGAAAAATTTAAAACTTGTAAATTGACATTGAAATGGGAAGTAAAACAAAAATTTGTAAATCACACATAAAAATAGTAAATATATTAAAAAAAAATATAAATTAATGTTAGAGTTGTAAATTGGATAAAGAAATTATAAAGAAAATAAAAACTTGAAAAATGACATAAAACTTGTAAATTGACATGAAATGGGAAATGAAACAAAAATTTGCAAACAAACATAAGTCTAGTAAATGGATTAAAAAAATGATAAATTAATGTTAGAGTTGTAAATTGATAAAGAAATTGTAAAGAAAACAAAAACTTGGAAAAATGACATAAAACTTGTAAATTGACATGAAATGGGAAGTAAAACAAAAAATTTGTAAATCACACATAAAAATAGTAAATATATGAAAAAAAAATTAAAATAATGTTAGAGATGTAAATTCGATAAAGAAATTGTAAAGAAAACAAAAACTTGGAAAAATGACATAAAACTTGTAAATTGACATGAAATGGGAAATAAAACAAAAAATTTGTAAATCAACATAAAGTCTAGTAAAATGGATTGAAAAAATAGTAAATTAATGTTAGAGTTGTAAATTGGATAAAGAAATTGTAAAGAAAACAAAAACTTGGAAAAATGACATAAAACTTGTAAATTGACATGAAATGGGAAGTAAAACAAAAATTGTAAATCACACATAAAAATAGTAAATTTTGATTGAAAAAATAGTAAATTAATGTGAGTGTTGTAAATTGGATAAAGAAATTGTAAAGAAAACAAAAACTTGGAAAAATGACATAAAACTTGTAAATTGACATGAAATGGGAAGTAAAACAAAAAATTTGTAAATCACACATAAAAATAGTAAATTTTGATTGAAAAAATAGTAAATTAATGTTAGAGTTGTAAATTGGATAAAGAAATTGTAAAGAAAATAAAAACTTGGAAAAATGACATAAAACTTGTAAATTGACATGAAATGGGAAGTAAAACAAAAATTTATAAATCACACATATAAATAGTAAATATATTAAAAAAATTGTAAATTAATGTTAGAGTTGTAAATTAGATGGAAAAATTGTAAAGAAAACAAAAACTTAGAAAAATTACATAAAACTTGTAAATTGACCTTAAATGAGAAATGAAAACAAAAATTATAAATCAAATATAAGTCTAGTAAATTGATTGAAAAAAAATGATAAATTAATTTTAGAGTTGTAAATTAGATAAAGAAATTGTAAAGAAATTAAAAACTTAGAAAAATTACATAAAACTTATAAATTGACATTAAGTGGGAAATAAAACAAAAAATTTATAAACAACACATAAAACTTGTAAATTGAGATTAACTATAAAATAAAATGAAAATTTCGTTAATCACATATAAGACTAGTAAGTTTAAGAAAAAATGAATAAATTAATGTTGTAGTTGTAAATTAATCTTTAGAATTAAAAAAAAAGTTATAAATGTTGTGTGAAACTTGTAAATTAATATTAATTTTGTAAATCATACATAAAACTAGTAACTGTAACCTGCATCTTGAACAAAAAAGGATAATAACCTGTTACTTAAGTAACAGGTTATCTATTTATTTTGAATTAATGGTGAAGATTTTTTATTTAAATCTAACGGTTCACGTCTATTACGGCATTGATGCCGTAAATTTAATTACGGCATTATAGAATGACCCTTATTAAGGGCGAGCTTGTTAATACTGTATTTGTTAAGATAATTGTTGTATTATATGTATTTAGTAAATTTTATTGTTAAACTACTATAAGAATATAAATAATTAAATTAGACATAATTTTAGATAAAATTACATTTATTAACATGTATATAAAATACTTTTTTTTTGTACGTGTATATATACATAATTGGTAACTAAAATAAACATTTTAGATTATTAATTTTATTTCTTATTTTGTTATCATGATACAATTGGTAACAATAATAATCTCCTTAAAGTTAATTATTTTATTTCCTAATTAATACAGATATATAACATATATGAGGATATAAATGAAATTATATTAAATATGAAATTAATTTTCAAAATTAAATTCTAAAATACTGCTCTTTCCATGTTTTTCAAAATCTATTATATGATGAGTAATTTTATCAAAAGTAATTTTTAAAAAATTTACCAAATATTAAAATTAACTTTTACCTTTTTAAAATCACTTTGAACCTCCTAAAAACAATCCTAAATAGGCCCTTAATAAGAGGTTTTCGTTAAACAACTTAATTTTTTATTTTAACTCACTCTGATTCTATGTTAGAAAACATACTATAATAATGTTTTCCATTTCCAATTCATAACCTTCTTTCACTTTTCTCATCCTCCCTTATTTTATAATCCTTCTTTCACTTTCTCATCCTATCCTTTTTTTATTATTATTGTGATGTCCTTTTGCTAAAGATATAAATAGAGTGCTAAAGTCCTAGTCATAGACTTTTATTTATGTTTTTGCAAAGGGTACTTTTAAGGTGAGTAGTTGTAACACCTTGGGTAAATCCCACATTGGCAAAGCACGAGAGAAATGCTAGGTTTAAAAAAGGTGATTCACCCCTTAATTAGTAAGACACATTTTGGGGTGTATAAGAGCCCTATAAACAAAACCATGCAGACCTTGTTAAGGCCCAAAGTGGGCATTATCTTGCCACGTTTGAGTTAGGTCATGACAAATGGTATCAAAGCGGCTCTGTGTGTCCTTTTGAGCGATGGTAGGGCAAACTCAGCAAGGATGCTGAGTCCCTAAGAGGGGTGTATGTAACACCCTAGACAAACCCCACATTGGCAAAGCATGAGAGAGATGTTTTGTTCATAAGGCGTGATCCATGCCTTAATTGGCAAGATACATTTTGGGGTTTATGGGAGCCCCAAAAACAAAACCGTACCAACCTTGTTAAGGCCCAAAGCCGACAATATATTGCCAAGTCTGGGTTGGGTCATGATAAATGGTATCAATGTGGCTCTTCGTGTCCTTTTGAGTGATGGTGAATTAAACCTCAGCAAGGACACTAAGTCCCTAAGAGGGCTATATGTAACAATCTATGCAAATTCCACATCGGCAAAGTATAGGAAAGATGTTAGGTTTATAAGGGGTGAGCTACACCTTAATTGGCAATGCGCGTTTTGGGATGTATGGGAGCCCCAAAAACAAAACCATGTGGGCCTTGTTACCGCTCAAAGTGGACAATATCTTGTTAGGTCTGGGTTGGGTCATGACAAATGGTATCAGAGCGACTCTGTGTGTTCTCTTAAATGATGGTGGGGCAAACCTTAGTGAGCATACTAAGTGCCTAATGGGGGGTGTATATAACACCGTAGGCAAATCCCACATTGGTAAAGCACAAGAGAGATATTGAGTTTATGAGGCATAATCCATGCCTTAATTGGTAAGACATATTTTAGGGTGTATGGGAGCCCAAGAAACAAAACCTTACCGTCCTTGTTAAGGTCCAAAGCAGACAATATCTTGTCATGTCTTGGGTGGGTCATGACAAATAGTATCAAAACGGCTTCGCGCGTCCTCTTGAGTGATGGTGGATTAAACCTTAATGAGGACGCTGAGTCCCTAAGGAGTCTGTATGTAACACCCTTTTGCAAATCCCACATCAACAAAGTACAAGAAAGATGTTGGATTTATAAAGGGTAAAACCTTTCTGCAAGAAAATTTGACCAATTTTTACTAATGAACTTGTGAATTCATGATGGAAAGCAAAGCATATTTTTTTCACAAAATATAAAAATTTGAAAGTTGTTCTTTTAAGCATATTTTATCAAACACTTGATTTAAATTATTGTGTGATTTTATCTTGTTATTTTTACTCATTAGTAAAAATACTTATTAACATACTTATTGATTTAGTTTATAGTTAACATACTCAAATAATTTAATATTTACTAATGTACTAAAAGAATTCATGTAAAAATTTATATTACAATATTTAATATTTGTAAAATACTGATTAATTAATAAAATTTAATTACTAAAAATTCTTATAAATTTATATTGGAATATAAATAACTATTATAATTTATATAAATTAACCATTTATATTCTACTTTACTAAAATTAATTTAGTTAAGCCAATATTGCATTTTAGAATAACTAAAATGTTTAAACATTTATTTAGATAAGTATTTGTTAGATTTTATTTAAGAAAAGTGATTAAACCAGGAAGCAATATAACATATCCTTTTAGTAATTTGAGTAATATATTTGAAAGGATGCTATTTGAAAATTGATAAAATATTAAATTAAAATAGCTATTTGTTTGGCTATTTATCCAATAAAATTGATATTTGAATTGTCAATGTTTACCTAATTTTCTTAATATTTAAAAAAGATTAAATCTGATAAATGCTCTAATATTATTATACTAAACATTTGATGGCAAGAAACAGTTTATGCAAAATAAAATTTAAAAAGATAATTACGCATACATTGCCAAGACTATTCTAATTGTCATGAGTCAAACTACAAGAGAAAATATATTGTTGTAGTCAATACTTTCTTTCTGAACATAGTCTTTCACCACGAATTTTACACGATACCGCTCCACCTGTCCATTGCCATAACTTTTAATCTTGTAGACTCATTTGTTTATAATCACTTTTCTTTCACGTGGTAATGGTATAAGTTCCGATGTCTTATTCTTGTATAGAACTTTAATTTCTTTTTGCATTGCTGTCATCCACAAAGCAACATCTAGACTGTTTAAAGCTTCATGGAAAGTTGATGGCGCTCTGTCCTCTGTTAGAAGACAGTATGCAACATTAATCTCTGTAACATATTCTGAGTGTCATGCTGGTGGTCGTCTCTCATGAGTTGACCAACAAACTTTCTGGAGACTTGGACTCGACAAGTACTTAATCCTCATGCTCTAGTGCTGTTTCAAAAGAATCTGAATCTTTTTTTCTCGAATTTTTTTCACATATACCAATATAGTCTCTGACTTTACTTATACAGTGCTATTATCCCTATCTTTACTTTGCAATTGATCTTTTACAAAGATAACTTCTCTGCTAATGACAATCTTGTGGGTAATAGAGTCCCACAAATGACACCCCTTTACTCTATCAGCATATCCCAAGAAGATACACTTCCTGGATTTTGGACCCAGTTTTGTGCTTTGTTGGGCATTGTACATTACATACACAAGACATCCAAATGCATGTAGTTGAGAGTAATCAATTGGCTTTCCAGTCCATATCGTCATTGATTTTTTCAACTCAATTCTTGTTTTCATCATATAATAGGCAATTTTGGCTGCTCCTATCGAGAGTAAGTTAAGTAGACAAGCAGTCCTCAGCAGCTTTTATTCTTTCTATAAGAGTTCTATTCATTTGCTCTGCCACTTCATTTTGTTAAGGAATGTATGCCAATGTGAACTGTCTTTAGATACCTTCTTGCTTACAGTATGCAAGAAACTCACTATCTGTATACTCTTTACCATTATCTGTTCTTAAACACTTGATTTGTTTCCTAAATTCAAGTTCTACCCGCGCTTCGTATTCTTTGAACACTAGAAAGTTATCTGACTTTTTCTTGATTAAATACACCCAACATCTCCTAGAATAATCATCAATAAAAGTCATCATGTACTTTACACCTCTTATGGACATATTTGGTGATTCCCAAACATAAAAATGAACCAAGTCTAGAACATATTTATTTTTTGACATAAGATCTATTGAACTTTAATCTATGCTACTTTCTTCTAACATAATGCTCGAAAAATAGTAAATTCACTAATTTGAGCCTTGGAAGTAAATTTCCCTCAGAGAGAATTTTCAAATCTTGTTATAACATGCGGCCAAGTTTGAGATGTCACATCATCACTGACTCTTCTTCATTTGACTCAACACATGCACCAGCTTCTTGTAGTGTTTTCCCTTAAAGCATGAATAAATTAGCACCGATCTTTTCTTCCTTCATCAATACAAGCGTGCCTATAGCAATTTTAATTATCTCATTTTCCACATGAGTTTTGCATCCATGACTATCTATTTGTCTTAAAGACAATAGATTCTTTTTAAGCTTTTGATATGTCATACCTCTTCAATTGTGCGAACTATACTATCAAAAACTTTTATTTTAATAGTAAAAATACCAACGATCTCTAAGGCATGATCATCACCTATTTATACAGATCCTCCTAAAATAGGTTCATATTTATGAAACCATTCTCTTTGAGAAGTTAGGTGCTAGGTAACTCCTAAGTCTAAAACCTAGATGACAGATAATCATTTTTTATCTTCTGAAACCATTTCTGCCTCGCTGTATAAAATGTCACCATCATTTTAGGTACTTGCTGCACATCACTAAGCATTTGATGATTAAGGATCTTTACTCTCTCTTCTCTTTTAATTGTTCCAACATTCTTTCTTGATATGTCATTTCTTGCCACAATTGTTGCATTTGACATTCTTCTTGCTTTTTGATTTTGATCTACCAGGATTGTGACTTTCATTAAGGCCACATTCCATTAAACTTTCTCTTGTCATCGATAGCACTTTTACCTATTGCAAACTAGCCATTTTATCTTCTTTATTTTTTCACCTGGTTTCTTCATTTAATAAAGAGACTGCGATATTGTCGAAGGCTAAACTATCTGCTTGATTGTTGTTCGCCAGACTGATGATTAATTGATCATACGAATCTAGTAGACTTTGAAGTAGAAGCTTCGCACATTCATTTTCCTTTATTTTATGACCCAACATTGTAAGTTGTGAAAATAGAGCTTTTAGAATGTTGGTATGGTTAGTCACTGATGTGGTTTCTGCCATTCGAAGAATGTATAGTTTCTCTTCAAGAAAATCTTATTGTGTAGCGATTTGGACTCATATAGTCTTGTGAGAGTATCCTATGTCTCCTTTGCTATCTTTTTCTCTGCCACACTAAATAATACCCCATCTGTAAATGCCAAGTGTAGATCAGCAATGACATTGCTATCCATCTCATTCCACTTGTCATCATCAGTTATCTCTGTAGGTCTTTCTGCAATTGCTGCCAAGTAATTATTTTTCCTCAACACAGCCTTCATCTTTATTTTCTACAATGAAAAGTTATTTTCATTAAACTTCTTAATTTCGTACTTTGTCCCCATTGCTTTTCATTACGAATTATTTTTGCTAAAATCAGCTCCCACCGTTTCACATGAACAGTAATCGTATATATAAATAGTGTCATATACTTGAACAGTATAGTATTGATAACTCTATGAAATGAGAGTTATCTATGACACTTTTGGACTTAAATCAAGATTATTTAGAGAGTAAATGACATGTGTTAATTGCATTTTTAGTTACATTTGGCATATTTATTTATCTTTAGTTTATTTTTCATAAATTAAGTTGTTTTAGAATAAATTGTGTGCTTAGACTATATGTTTTATTGTAAGCAATAGGAAGTGTAATTTTCAAGGAAGAAATGTTGAACAATGGGTTTGCAAGAATAAGGAGAGAACTTGAATGCAGAAAAGTGGAAGTGAGTTCGAATTTGTGCAGATGTTGTAGCTAGTGCTATAGCAACCATTGCTGTAGCAATCCTGAAGCAATCAAAGAGAAAATTTTATGCGAATCTAAAAAAAATACATAATCTGCACTTTCTAAATCTAGAAGATACATGCCCTAAACGTCTAGTTGCCCTAGTTTTTCATTATAAAATAAGCTAATACTCAGGGAAAGAAGGGAAAGAGTCGTTATTCACAAGAAAAAAAAACTTAGAAAAAAAAAGAAAAACAGCAAAGAAACAAGAAATTCCAAGGCTGCATAAGAGAAAATTTAAAGCGTGAGAAAAAAGAAATAGAGAAATCAGAAAGACCACTCACTCGTACCTTATTCTTTTTTGTTTCTTTGATTCATAATGATGTATATGATGACTGAAACAATTATTGTTTCTATTTTGATACAAATTATGAACTGATTTTATTTATGATTGAGTGATAAACAAGCTTGATGGTCTATTGACTGAATTTATTGTGTTGCTACATGATTGTTAAAGTATTTTATTTTGATAAAGCTTAATTTAATTCACTATTTCGGCTGACCACCTATTTAGTGATACTAACTAAGAGAGAGCCACAAAAAGGTCTGTTTTAGTATATCATATCAAAACAATACTTAGTTTTAAATTAGGTTTTCCAAGTTTGGTAAACTCAATTTGAATAGGGTCATATCAAATTTAAAACAAGTGATGAACTAGACATAAAGATTCACCTTGTAGGATATTAGGAACCTTAATCTTTTAATGCTATATCTTGTGTGGCAAAACAATTGGTCATTGTTAGGTTGCATATAGATATAAGATGTCCAACAAGCGACAACTAAGGATGCATTAGAGTTCTGCCCAGTACTATAGTAATTGTTGTAGCAACGGTATTGGAACAGAAAAACCGTCAATACCATTAATTGAGTTAATTTACTCAACTCCGTCATTCTTAGTGATTATATCCTTGTGTGAGACGTGTTGATTTATTTTATTGTATTTTACTTTTCTGTCATTTAAATTATTTATTTTAATTTAGTTGATAAAAGAGTTTAATTTGATTTTGCACCATAAAAATTGTCATAGCAACGTTAATAGCATCAATCCCTGTGGAGATGATACTCGAATACTCATCCAAGAAACAATAATAATCCTTTCCAGTAAATTTGTCTAGCATTTAGTCTATGAAAGGTAGAAGAAAGTGATCCTTTCTTGTAGCCTTGTTCAACTTCCTGTAATCCATGCAAACTCTCTAACCTGTGACTGTTCTTGTGGGTATAAGTTCATTCTTCTCATTTTCTACAACAGTCACTCTTTTCTTCTTAGGTACACATTGCACTGGGCTCACCTATGAACTATCTGATATGACGTATATGATTCCAACATGCAACCATTCTTCACAATATACTCCTTAATTAAAGCTTCGAGTTAACTCATCTAGTCATTACTGGTGTTTCTATGACCTTGATTTTACTGATGAAATCCAAGTGGTTGTACTGGTCTGTTTTGTCCACTAGTTACTGCAATATGTTGATTTTGATTGCCCTATGAAAAATTTGGGTGTTGCCTCCATCTTAGCTTGTAGGTGTTTGAATATGAATTATTATGGCTCTGTTTATTAAAATTGCCCACATAATTTACTGAAGCTAAATTCCCGAGACAATTATCAAATACGTGCCCCTCTCTACAATAAACACATGAAAATTCTGTAACTTGACTAACTGTTATTGAAAATGCGGTTGGAGCTTTCACCATATTTGTTAATGAAGTTATTTGTGCTGATAAAGCTGTCAAGGCATCCACATTATGCACTTCAGCTGCATATCTCAATTTAGCTTCCCTAGTTGATGGCCACTGATAATTGTTGTTAGCTATTCTCTCTAAGTTTTAATAAGTTTCATTTTAGGATGTGGATAACAAAGCTCCATTTGCTGAACAATCCACCATCAGTCTTGCACTTGGATTAAGATTATTGTAGAAGGTTTCCAGTTGTATACAGCAAAAGATACCATGATGTGGACATCTTTAAAACAACTCTTAAAATATTTCCCATGCATCATACAAACTCTCATCTTGCAATTGATGGAAAGATGTGGTCTCATTTTTTAATTTTGCATTTTTAGTGGGTGGAAAATACTTCATCAAAAAATTGTCAGTCAAGTCATTCCATATTGTGATGGAGTCTGGTGGTAAAGAATTCAGCCATGCTCGTGCTCTATCCCTCAAAGAAAATGGGAAAAGTCTTATCCTTAATACTTCCTGTGATGCTCCAGCAATTTTAAAAGCATCACTCACCTCCAAAAATAACTTGAGATGAAGGTGAGGATCTTCTGATGCTAGTCCATTAAACTGACCTACAATTTATAATATCTGAAACATTACTGGCTTTAACTTAAAATTATCTGCTTGAACTTCAGGTCTAACTATGCCCATATGTATGGCTTGAGGAGTCAACAAAGCATAGTCTTGAATGGATCGTTCTCTATCATCTGTCATATGAATGATATTGTTTCATGGTTGCCCAAAAACATGTTGTCCATTCTGACCTCCTTGTCCATTCAATGGTTGTAATTCTCCTCGGTTGTTCAAGTCTCCCATGTGTTGTAAATCATCCATTGCTACAACAGCTTTTGAATTTCTTTGTTCCTTTCTCAATCTCCTAACAGTCCTCTCGATTTCAGGATCAAAGTGGAACTCAATTTGTTTGTTTTTGCGCATGCAACTATTGCTAGAATAATTTGTCAACGACAGAAAAATAATTAAACAAATATTAAATAAAAAAACATAAAAATTGCCACAAAAATTGATTTCATGAATCACAATAAACAATCAATCCTCGAGAACGACGCCATGTATGCATGAACAGTATTCCCGACTTTAGAAAATACAACCAGTAGCTCTGATACCATTGTTAGGAAATTGATGGGAGAAGTAGGGCCACAACTAAAATGAAATTGGAAGAAAATGAATAACAATCACAAAAAGAGGATATAAGAATTTACATAGATTGACTTTTAGCCTACGTCCATAGGAAAAAATAGAAGAATAAAATTTTACTAGTAAATGAGGATTATAAGTATTGTAATATTTTTTATTCACTACCCAAAACCCTAATATACTCAATCTCTCAAATCACTAAAACAAGAGCTTATAATTTCAAGCTCCCTAAACTCTCTTTAAATACTAAATTACTTCTCACAAAATGAGATGCATTAGCCCTTCCTCTGCACTCCTCTTTACAGCAAAATAATGGTAAAAAGATCAACAACTACAGCCCACAAATTCAACAATTGTGGCTTCAATTTTGTCAATTATAGTGAATTAGCTTTCAAAAACTGTGGGCTATAATTTCCATTTTCTTTAATTTACTAGCACAAAATCCAGCGCTGAATTTCTTTTAGGTGCTCACTTTGACATAATAAATTAGTGGTCTACTAGTTAATAAGTAATGATACAGTCACAAATATTTTCATAAAAATATTATTGTACAAATTGATGAATTCTCTTTTAAGAAAATAAATTAGTGTTCTTATTAATTAATGAGTAATGATATAGTCATAAATATTATTGTATAAATTGATGTGACATATTGTCATTTGTTGAATTAAAAACATGGTAGAACCCACTTAATATATATTTATTCTTTTACCAATCAATTATATACTGCCACGTTAGTTTATACAAGAGGGGTAATAATAAAGGTGGAAATCGATTTTCAAGAGTTTATTCAAACGTGTATCGATATTTGATAGTAATTCCTTAAATGTAAATTTCGTGTGGATCCACCATTAATCATATGGTATACTAGTTAATTAAAAAAATACTTTATATATATACATAAATAATGTCATAGTTCTTTTTTAGTAAAGATATTTGCATTTTATAAAATGCAGACCCAGTATTCATAACATTAATTTTATGTCACAACTAAATTAAGTTTATAGTTTAATCATTATGACCACCATAGAAATAAAATTCTAATTCTGTCATTCATAGAATAGCCAACCAATGGGAGCACCCAATATTTTCTCTATAATAGAGATTATAAAGATAAAAATTTAGGTGAAACAATTTCACAACATCACCATACTGACATGTTAAGATTTTCAAATTTAAATGTGAAAAGTATGAGAAGATAATGGTGGGAATGCCCACTTGCAATTTAATTGGCTGGTCCCATCCTTCTTTGTCACCTGTCAAAAATTAAATTGAACAGTTTAACGTGAGTTTTTCTCAACAATGTGACTATGCTTGTTTTAATGAAAGGTCAATGTATATTGCCAAGTATAACATCAAAGAGAGAACGGATTTCTCTCCGTGTGACAACAGATTTTGAAGTGATGTTGCTATTCGTTTGATAATTCAAGGACTCACAAGTGTCAATAAATAGTATAACAAGAAAAATTGTGTGGCTTGACTTGTATCTGTGATAGATACTCATTTGTGATCTTTAACATGAATTAGGCTTTTTTCAATCTCCTGCAAAAATGCTCTTTTGAGACGAAGAAATTAGTGGCCCATTAATTAATTATGCGTGTTTTATGGGTTATAACATTAACATTTTTGTCAACTCTCAACCCGACTCAGAAATCACCGTTGAAAAGTCAATGAAAAAGAAGACAATCGGACAGTCACTAATTAATAATGGGGTGCCACTAAGCTGATTATTCATATCACACGGGCAATTATTATTAACTCAATCTAATTTATTATGATTATTATCATTTTTAATGAAAAGCAAAATAATTCTTAATGGCTATGTTTGGGAGTTAGAATTAAATGTAGGATTGGACTAATTATTGGGACAAAATATTAACACTATGTTTGACATGCTTAATTGGATTGGATAAATGAACTAAATTCAAATTTTAATCCCAAATTCATGGGATTACTAATCCTAATTTTCATGTGGTTTAGGTAGGATTAGATAATATGAAGAAAAGTAATTGTCAAGTTATAATATCTTCCATAATTTATTACACTATTTTTACTTATAACTAAAAAATTATTTATTTATTTATTGTTTTTATTTAAGTATTTATTTTTTATTCATTATTTACTTAAAAATTATTAATTAATTTATTATTTGAATAATTTTGCTTATTTTATTTAATGAAATGATGTATCTCAGTCGGAATAACATATAATTTAAATAATTTATATTTCTTTATTATAATTATGACTATCCAATAACTAATTATATATATATATATATATATATATATATATATATATATATATATAATTTTCTTATTATTTTTATTTTTAATTAATTATAATATTTCTTATTAAATATCTATAAATAGTTGATATTTAAATTCAAATATTAACGTAAATACTATTTAATTTCATGTAAATTTAATTTAACATAATCTAATCCGATATTGTACCAAACATAAGTTAGCACTACATATAATTCGTTATAATCTAATCAATTCTAATCCAATCCAATCCTAATAGTTAGTTCAGTGCAATCACGCAATAATTAATTTAGTCTAATCCTGCGTGCCAAACATAGCCAATGTGTCTAATGGATAGTACTTTCTTGAGCTCTTGGCATTATTTCTTGAAGAGAGGAATGCCTCTTAATTAGCTCCGTATGCAAGTCACACAACTCAATAAACGAAGAGACCCCATGATAGAGTATGTTGTTTCTTGATAGTAATTAGACAAATAGTATGTCTATGTTTGTAGCAATAGACATCTAAAAGTAGGTATAAATGTCATAATATTATTTACTTATTACATACCTAACATAGTACCTCAGAAGTATTATACAATTTCTCCTAATACTCTAAAAAAAAGTCAAGTAGTAGTGGTGTTTGAGAGTCAGAAAATGGAAGAAAAAGTGAAAAAAAAAAAAGAGAAAATCTTTATGATAAGAAACAGAAACATCAATTACAATTTTCTAAGTTGAAATGAGCTGTTTATAAAAGTAATAATGCTATGTTTACTCAGTTTAGAATATAAAATTATATATATTAAAATTTTTAATCTTCTACATCCTACAAAGCATTCATAATTTTCCAATTTAACGGTTTGACGTAAGTTTTTCTTAACTACATGACATTAATATTTGTGGACAGTAAAGGATTTCTCTCTATGAGACAACATATTGAAGTGTATTTCTATGCGTTAGATAAATGTGTGGCTTGATTTATTGTATCGTGCGGGATGCGCTTTTCTAATCTTTAACTCTTTGAGCTTCCAATTACGTCGCTACGATATATAATTCTCTTTTAAAGAAGATATTAGCAGCCCCATTAATTAAATTGTGCGTGCTTTAATTTACACGTTATATTGAGTATAATATTTTTGTCAATACTTTAAATGAGGACGATTCATTTCACTGTCATAGCGATGATGACAAAAACAATATGTTCACCCCCAAAAAAATGAGAAAGACGAAAAACTGTATATAAAAGTACAATGCACATGCAATACTAGAGAATTTTGTAATAATATAACAGCCACAAATTTGCAGAAGATTGAAATTGAATGACCATGAAATACAGAGTAAAAGAAAGAAAGCTCGTATGCAAAGAATATACGATGTTTACCTAACTTTAAAGTCAATACTTATACATACACACAGAAGATCTTTATTAGAAGTAAACAGAAACGTAAAATACAATCATTCGGCGATGTTGGTGGAAATTAATTTGTATTAGTGAATTTATAAAGACACATCAGACACATGGCATAAAGTTAGTAGATTGGTGCCACTGCCACCTAAGCAATCTATTATATTTACTAGCAATAATTGACACGACTTAAAAATGATTTCCAACTCTCAAGTATAAGAGTGTCTTGTTGTATTATAATTCGGTGAGTCCGAGGTTGATCCACAGAGAAAAGATTTAATTTGTTTATTTTATTTTTTTCTAAAAATAAAACTTGAATATATGAAACTTAATTTAAGTGAAATTATGAAATTGAATTAGTTCGGGTTATGGATTCACTCTTAATAGTAAATAAAATTTAACAAATTCTTTTTGCCATTTTTATTTGGATTTATTGCCCAAAAGATTAATTGTATAATTTATTATTATTTTTCCATTAATTTTATTATGGATTAAGTATTTATTGTGCCAAAATTTAATTTATCTACAATAAAGCAAAATACCAAGTTACCATATCTTATATTAAGATATTAAGAATTTATAGTGCCAAAATCTTTTTTTTTTGTCTACGATAAATCAAAATTTCAAAATATAAAATATGTATAAAATTAATTAGAAAATAATTTAATTTATATAATTAAAAATAGAATTTGATTAAATCATATTTATTTCTCAAGAGTTTCACCTTACCCTAATTATTATTATTTAACTAAGCATGATTGAAATAAAAATAATTCTTGAAATTAAATTACTTATAATTAAAAGGGAATAAAAAAACTAAAATTGAAAATAAAACTAATATTATTTATGAAAATAATTACACAAAATATTAAAATACACTTGGCAAAGAGGATTACAAAGAGATTGAGAGAATTTGAGAAGAAGAGGGATGATTAAAAATACAAAAATGAGGCCCTATTTATAAAGAAATAAATTCATAATCCAGTGTTTTGCAGTCTATGATAAGCTTGATGCATGCGCTCCACACAACTATTATATCAAGATCCAACGGCTGGTCAAATGTCAAAAGTCAACCTTACACGTGGCATCATATGAAACGTCCGATTTGATCAAAAAATGATTGAGATTTGGCAGGTTAATGAGTGGATCAGGCCGACACAAACACAAAGATTCGGATCCTTCAACTTGCTTCACCAACCACTGCCACGTGGCACAATCTTGGCCATTGAATAATGAACGGTTGAGATTTAGTCAAAATTGACAGTTATCCAATGTATCCATATCTATTGTAAGCTCATTTTATCATCTAATCAATGCCTGGTCAACTCAAAAAGTCAAATTTTCTTCTAAAAACTGGATTTTAAGCCGATCTTGACCCATCCTAAGGTTTTCGGACCTCCGAAATCCAAATTTGACCTTCATTTTCCCATTTGGAGCCTCGAATTACATGAAATCAATATTTTACCTAATAAATACACAAAAATACTCAAAATTAGATATAATTAAAACATCATTAATAATTCTTAATGTATTACATGAATACAAATATAAATTATAATATATGCACAAAATAACATTTTTATCCTTTAATAAATATACAATTTTTAACACTAATTACACTCCCCAACCAGCTTATTGCTAGTCTATAGCAATTAAAGCATTATATTCAATTAAGATTTATAAAATTCACATGCAAGTTAATAATTATTCATCTAAACTTTAAATTACCAAATAAATAAACTCTCCTAAATTTCTTTAACTTTTTGTCGTTCACTCATTATCCAGGACATCACCAAATATTCTTTTGTGCTCAAGTCATTAACACAATACTTATGGGGCTTCATTAAAAGAAAACAACATTTTCGTTCTAAAATTCATTAGAAACTCTATCTTTAGGCAGCAAATTATTCATATATATTTTAAAATATTACATTTTTAACTCATGTAGGGAGCTTTAGGTCAGTGACTTCCAGACCAATTGGCCTTAGGGCAATAGGTGTTGAAACACCCCTACGGACTTAATTACTCAGGTTTTTATAAATAATTAAACAATATATCTATAACCCAGATAGTGAGCTTTAGGCCAGTGACTCTCAAACCAGTTGCCCTTAGGGCACTAGGTGTTGAAACACCCATACGGACTTAATTACTCAGGTTTTAGATGTAACAAAAGTAGACATTCAATTTTTTTCTTTTTCTCTTTTTTTTCTTTTTTGTTTCTTTTTTTTCTCTTTTTTTTCTTTTTGCAATATACATTTTTTACTACCTTAGATATCATCTCTAATAAATTAAAAGAAATAAATATTGCAAAAACTTTAACTTACAACCCACTAGTATGTGTCGCAGTATGTGTGTGTAGAATGATTTAATAATACCTGTTAAATGAGTAAATAAAATGACTTAATAACCAATTGGAGAGTTTAAAAATTTGAGTAATTCAAAGAAAAGGGAATAAAAACAACTTACTATGAATTTAAAAATCAAAATATAATACAACAGAACTATTAAGATGCGTATCAAAAGTCGTGACTCTTTACATAGCCATCCTAGACAAAAAAAAAAAATTGTTGTTGCTGTTTCTTTTTTTAGAAAAATAGATAAACACATCTATTTATAATGTACATTATTATCCTCTCCCCCCAACCAAATTCAAAGATTATTCATAATTTAAAGATATACATGCAAAAAGGTGAAAAAGATAAAGAAAAAAAAATCATACCTAAATTGACGGCAGAAGCTTGAAGAAGATGAAACAAAAAAAAAAAACAACAACTCTAGGAATAAGAAGATGCGTTTCTAGAAGTATTACAATCTATATTTTGCTATCTTCGACTCAAATTTATTTAAAGTTAGTTTTTACAATATCACCAGGACATAACATTCCACAATTATTAATTATTCCCTCCCCCTAACCAGAATGAGACATTGTCCCCAATGTCTTAAAGGAAAGAAGTAGAGTTTAGAAGACATTATTTGATTGCTTCAAGAAAATAATCACAAACGAAGAGTTAAATCTAATTTACACTTCTTACGAGGGCTACAGTCACCATCATTAGTAAACCATTTCAATGTCAAAGTCTTGGGATCTGGTTATGGTTTATAAGCTTGTAAAAGATCAAGTAACTCATTAGCAGTAGAAGCACAAATAAAGAGTTTTTTCGCGGAGATTGGAATAAAATGATTCTTAATTGCATGGTTAAGGAATGTTAGCAAACCATTATAAAATTTATTAACATTTAACAACCCGATAGGTTTTTTATGGATGTTCAAACTGGCCCAAGATGCAAATGTAATCAATGCCTCTAAAGTTGCAAGATCTCATGACAAGAAAATAAAAGCGTCAGCATGATTTAACATTTCAATTATTCTCTCCTGCATACCTGAGATAATTATTTCTTCTTCAATTGGTGGGCCAGGTATGCATACTAGAGGTTTTAAAGCTTGTGGAATAATCCCTAGCACTTGGTTTCCTTTAGTAAAAACAGCTTCTGAGAGAAGCTTTGATAACCCTCGGTCACCTCCTCCATATACAAGGTGTAGTTTTCTTTCAGCTATGACATGACCAAGATCTACAGCTGCCTCAACAAACTCCTTGTATTTTCCATAATGAAATCCAGAAAGCACAAAAATGTTTTTGAATTGTTTACTCGAAGACGATGCCATTGGAAAAATTTTTAAAAACAAGTTGTAAATATTTGAAAAAGGAGCTCATATTTAAAGATCTTGATGACATACATAATGATACATAGCTGTAAATGCGTTGGTGTATTTGTCAAATGACGCGTAAAGCTTGTGGCTCAATAATTCAAAAGCAAACAACAAAAAGAAAAAGTAAATAGTGACAAAAAATAAATAGTAAAAAGAAAACATACAATAATTAGATACAAAAATCACACCATTAACTACAATAATGCAAACGATAAAAGAACAAAATAAAAGGATATGTACTGATAGTTGTAATTGTGGCTCATATCTTCCTCTGGTTTTACATCCAATAACGGCTTGAACGCCCTCTATGGGTCGAGGATAGGCTTCCCATCCAATTTTCTTATAAACTGGCAAATACGGTTTTTTTAAATCAGATTCCCAAGACTAAATTGTGCACTTTCTTTTTGGAATAGTCCCCATAATTTATGAATCTCACGTTGCATATATCCACTTCAATGTGTCTCAAGAGATCGTAAGATATCATCCAACGATTTTTTACTCAGGCCTTCTTTAACGAATTTAATTTTTTCTTCTCGAGTATAAGAAACTATTCCTAAAGATTTACAAATTTCTCGCTTGCAACTAAGTTTTACACAGTTATGACAGTCAGAGCCAAGTCTTTTAGCTCTTCTTTTTTTAGCATATCTGCTTTTACCAAAACCAAGCATGTAAGAAATAAATGAATCAGAAAACTCACCTGCCAATCGGACCTTTGCTTCAATTAACCAATGGATATCAGCAGGAATTCCATTGATCATTAGCAAACGTAATCGTTCACAACGAGCTTTATAAATTTTTTTTGAGAACATTTTGAGTGAGAGAATGAAAGCTCTTATGCAATTTATGTTGTATTTCTTCCATGTCTAATTTTGGGGTTTCAGTTATTGTGGAAAACTGAAAATACCGACTTAAAAAGCCACGGAGTACCATTATCTGCCACTTATATGGGAAAATAAATCAAAACACACTAAAATAAAGAAAATCAAATCTGCAAAATTGAATCAAACGTGAAAGCGAACAAAATAAGAAAACACACAATATAAAGAAAAAAAAACTTATATTCGTCCTCTTATTGAGTTAACCTCAAATTGTAATTGAAAGTCATATATCCCATCATATATTCCTCTGAGTTGGTTTTCCAAATCCTCAACATATGACACAAATGTTGGTGGTCGCTGATCCCAAATCGGATGTGATTTACAACTTTGTATCATGCGTCTCAAGTAAAATTTCACTCGTAAATTTTCTCATGGAGGTTGTCATGATGTAGAATAACAAAAAAAATACAATAATTAAACACTCTTGAGCATAATAACGCGTAAATAAAAGTCAAACAATTCAATTGATAAAGTGAAAGTGAAAAGTTAAATTATTTACAAAAAAACAAAAAAAACTTAATCAAAATTTGGTAGGTCACTCAAATTTATTTTGGTGCTATCTTCACATGGTTGGTATTCCAGATAAGGTTTTAATCTTTGTCCATTAACTTTAAATGTGACACTATTATTTGGATTCTCAATTTCTACGACCCAATATGAATATACATTTTTTAAAACAAATAGACCACTCTACTTTGACTTTAACTTTCACAGAAACAAATGAAGACGAGAATTATAAAGCAACACTTTTTGACCAATTTCAAATGTTTTCCAAAAAAATCTTTTATCATGAAAAACTTTTGTTCTTGCCTTAATAATTCTTGAATTTTCATATGCATCGTTCCTCAATTCCTCAAGTTCATTCAATTGCAATTTCCGCACATTACCAGCATCATCCAAATTTGAATTAAAAGCTTTAATAGCCCAAAATGATTTATGCTCAAGTTCAATAGGTAAATGACAAAGTTTACCATAAACTAACCAATAGGGTGACATTCCTAAAGATGTTTTAAATGCAGTACGATAGGCCCAAAGTGCATCAGTCAATCGAACAGACCAATCTTTATGGGTTGTGTTAATCGTCTTTTCTAAAATTTATTTTATCTTCCTATTTGCTAATTCAACTTGACCATTTGTTTGAGGATGATAAGAGGTAGCAATTTTATGTGTAATTCCATATTTCTTCATTAAAGACTCAAATGACTTATTATAAAAAAGTTTGCTTCCATCACTGATAATGGCTCAAGGAACTCCAAATCGACTTAAAAGATTTTCTCTTAAAAATATTTTCTCTTAAAAATTTAACCACAGTTTTGCTATCATTATTTTGACAAGAAATTACCTCAATCTATTTTGAGACATAATCAACTGCAACTAATATGTACACAAATCCAAAAGATAGTGGAAATAGGCCCATGAAATCAATTCCCCAACAATCAAATATTTCAATCTCAAGTATAGGATTTAAAGGCATCATGTTTCTTTTAGTAATTGATCTTAATTTTTGACAATTTTCACAAGTTTTACAAAATTCATATGTGTCTTTGAATATCGTAGGCCAATAAAATCCACATTGTAAAATTTTAGCTGTAGCTTTTCTTGAAGAAAAGTGTCCACCACATGCTTCAGAATGACAAAAATTAATTACACTACTTACCTCATCGTTTGGAATACAGCGCCAAAAAATTTGATCAGGAAAATATTTGAACAAGTAAGGATCATCTCAATAAAATTTTTTTACTTCAACCAAAAATTTCTTCTTCTCTTGAGTATTCCATTGCAAAGGCATTTTACCTATAATAAGGAAATTAACAATGTTAGCATACCATGGCATTGAAGTCACAAAAAATAGAAATTCATCAGGGAAAGAATCATTAATGGGTGTTATATCTGTGCAAATTTCATATGTTAGTCTTGATAAATGATCAGCAACTACATTTTCAGCACCCTTTTTATCCTTGATGGTGAGATCAAATTCTTGACGTAATAAAATCCAACGAATTAGTCTTGGTTTGGCATTCTGTTAAGTCATTAAATATCTCACAGCAGTATAGTCAGTAAAAACAATGGATTTAAAACCAAGCAAATACGAATGAAGTTTATTTAATGCAAATACCACAGCAAGTAATTCTTTTTCAGTTGTTGAATAATTCATTTGAGTACTATCCAAAGTCTTACTCGCATAGTAAATCACAAAAGGCTTACTATCTATTATTTGTCCTAAAACAGCACCAACGACAAAGTCACTTGCATCACACATTAATTCAAAAGGCAAAGACCAATCAGGAGATTGCATAATGGGTGCAGATGTTAAAAGAAAAATTATTTTCTCAAAAGATTTTTTACAATCATCAGTCCATTCAAATGGTGCATCTTTTAATAAGAGGTTACAAAGTGGTTTAGATATGACACTAAAGTTTTTTATAAACCTCCTATAAAATCCTGCATGTCCTAGAAAGGATCTCACATCTCTAATGTTTTTTGTGGTGATAATTTAGACATGACTACAATTTTTGCTTTGTCAACTTCAATTTTTTCTTTGTCAACTTCAATTCCTTTAACAGATACAACATGACCCAAAATAATTCCAAAAGTAACCATGTAATGACATTTTTCCTAATTCAACACAAGTTCTTTTTCAACACACCTTTTTAAAAATTTTTCCAAATTATCAAGGCAATCATCAAAAGAATTCCCAAACACAATCAAATCATCCATAAAGACCTCTAAACAATGTTCAACCATATCACTGAAAATACTTAGCACGCATATTTGAAATGTTGCACGAGCATTATAAAGTCCAAATGGCATTCTTTTAAATGCAAATGTTCCAAAGGGACAAGTAAATGTGGTCTTTTCTTGATCTTCAAGTGCTATAGGAATTTTATAATAACCTGAATATCCATCTAAAAAATAGTAGTAAGGATGTCCAACTACTCTTTCTAAGATTTGGTCAAAAAATGCAAGGGAAAATGATCTTTTCTAGTGGCTTCATTTAACTTTCTATAATCAATGCACATCTGCTAACTAGATGTAATTCGTGTTGGGATTAATTCACCTTTATCATTCTTGACAACAGTGATTTTAGATTTTTTAAGCACTACTTGTGTAGGGCTTACCACTTACTATCAGAGATAGGATAGATAATTCTCGCATCAAGTAATTTAAAGACTTCTATTTTTACTACTTCTTTCATGTGTAGGTTTAATCTTCTTTGAGGTTGTTGACATATTTTAGCATTTTCTTCTAAATTGATTATATGTGTGCAAATTAAAGGATTAATACCTTTAATATCATTTAAAGTCCATCTAATTGCGTTTTTATGCTTTTTAAGAATAGATAACAACTTACCTTCTTGGTCGCTTGATAGAGTAGAAAAAATTACAACAGGATAAGTTTTTTCTTCCCCAAGATAAGCATACTTCAATCCCTCCGACAAAGGTTTCAATTCTAATTTAGGTGCTTTTTGTTGTTAAGTCTTTTCAATGATTCCAAGCTCGTCAAATTCTAGTTTCTCATCATCATTTTGTAAAGTCTGAGCAGAGTCAAGCAAAAAATTTATATTAGAAGTATCATGTTCAAGTTGCTTATTTAATTCAATTGAATTAACCAAACAAATATCATTAAGCTCAGAAAAATTCCCTTTTTGAATATTTTCCCCTATACAAGATTCAAGCAATTCCTTTTGTTCATTATTATCATCTTCATTCTCATTTTCTTCATTAGGTTGCTTGCACATGTTAAAAACATTCAAATCTAAAGTCATATTTCCAAATGAAAGATTCATTAAATCATTCTTACAATTAATCAAAGCATTAGCAGTTGCTAAAAATGGTAGACCCAAAATTACAGGAATTGGTTTATAATTATTCACAACAGGTTCAGTTTCTAAGACAATAAAATCCATAAGGTATATAAATCTATCAACTTGCACTAAAACATCTTCCATTATTCCTTTTGGTACTTTAACTGATCTGTTGGCAAGCAAAAGTGTAGTTGAAGTTGATTTTAGCTCATCAATATTAAGTTGAAGATAAACTGAAAATGGAAGCAAATTAACACTAGCACCAAGGTCTAGTAAAGCATGCTCAATTCTGTGATCACCAATAATACAAGAAACAGTAGGACAACCAGGATCTTTATATTTAACCTTATTATTAGTAAACAAAATTGTACTTACCTGTTCGGCTATGAAAGCACTCTTTTTTACCTTCAATTTCCTCTTGACAATGCATAAATCTTTTAAAAATTTGGCATATGAAGCTACTTGCTTGATTTCATCTAACAAAGACATATTAACTTTCACTTGCTTAAAGATTTCATAAATTTTAGAAGAGTGATTTGATTTTCTTGGGTTATTTAATGCTTGCGGAAATGGTGGTTCAGATGGAACAATGGTTATTTCTTGACTAGGTGTAATTTTATTTAGTCCCTCTTTACCCTTTGAGTTTTCATCTTCATAAGGTTTAGGAATAGGTCTATCAACAACCTTACCACTACGAAGAGTTATAATGACTTGACTTGGTCCATGGGTGGATTTTGTTGAATCTTAGGATTTGGTTGTGGTTGAGCTGGAAATTTTCCTTTTTCTTAAATTGTGAGTGCAGAAGCAATTTTAGCAAGAGTATCTTTCAAATTAGAAAAGGTTTGTGCATTTTGATTGTTAATAGCATCTTACTTCCTAATGAATGAATGCATTATATCTTTCAAAAATTTCCATGGTGGTGGAACATATAGTGCATAAGGCTGAGCAATTTGAAAATTTTGTGGAGGTGGTGCTTGTGACGATTGTGCATTATTATTATTCCTCCAACTAAAATTTGGATATTTTCTCCAATCAGGATTATAAGTCTGTGAATATTGACTTATTAAAAGTGTTAATGGCATTTGCTTGATCATACAAACATTCTTTAAGTGCAGATAGAGTGGGACAATCTTGAGTGAAATGATCATTAGAACTAAAAATATTACATGAAATTTCTTCAACAGATTTTACTTGATCATTTTTTTTTATTTTCTAAAGCTTCAACCTTTCTAATTAGGGATGCAAATTTTGCTTGTAAATCATGATCTTCCCTAACGTTATGGATTCCTCCATTGGATGAAGATGGTTGTAGTTTATTTGTCAATTCAAAAGTTCCAACAGTATCCCAATGTTGTATATTTTTAGCTAATTGGTCAAGATAATCTAATGCATCTTGAGGATTTTTATCTCTAAATTCACCATTACACATCATTTCTATAACTTGTCTACTTTAGGGTGTCAAAACCTTGTAGAAATAAGTGACCAATCGCCAAGTTTCAAAACCATGGTATGGACATATGTTAAGCAATTCTTTAAATCTATCCCAACATTGGTATGATGTTTCTCCATTTTTTTGAGTGAACGAAGTGATTTGCCTTTTAAAAGAATTGGTTCTATGAGGTGGAAAATTTTTTTTCAAAAATTGTTCTTGCATGTTATTCTGAGTTTTTATTGATCCAGATCTAAGGTTTTGTAGCCAAGTTTTAGCTTTATCTTTTAATGAAAAATGAAAAAGCTTTAATCTAATTATGTTCATGATATAATTTTGGTCTGTGTATGTATTACAAACTTCTTCAAAATCTCTTAGATACAAGTATGGATTCTCATATTCTAAACCATGAAATGTTGGTAAAAGTTGGATAATACCTTATTTAAAATTGAATCGTACTGCTTCTGGAGGAAATATTATACATGAGGGGGCTCCGGTTCTGGTCGGATTCATGTAGTCTCTCAAGGTTCTTGGTTGATTCTGATCATGTGCATTATGTTGAGAATGATTGTCTCCCTGATCAATTTGAGGATTAAGTTGGTCCAAAAGGTTTTCGTCTTGAATCTCAGCCATGATTGGTGGCGGTGATTGAGATCTACGAATTAATCTACCACTCGAAGTTCGAGACCAATGTCTCATGCAATGATGATGATGATTATGTGTGTGAAATTATAGTGTAAAAATAATACACAAAAATAAATACATAAATAAATGAAAATTACACAAAATAAAAGCAAACTGAAAATTAAATAAACAAGATAAATATACAAGAAAAAAATATGAAATAAATAAAATAAAAATTAATTAACTGAAATCAAATAGGCTATTGAACCTGCCTTATAAATAAAAAAAGAAAAATAAATGCGAAAATTAAATTACAAAAATTAAAAGAAGAAAGAAGGAATATTTAGCTCTCTTTTTTTTTTTATTTTAAAAATTACCAACCAATTAAATGATTAATTCAAATTATTAGGCCTTTGTTGTAATTTTTAAAGTTAATATTCAGTTTATTGAATCCAAATAAAGTCCAAATAGAGTCCAAATAAGGTACAAATAAGTCCAAGGATAGTCTAAAGAAGTTCAAGTTATAAGTCCAAATTTGATTATTATGAGAAATTTCGGCAAGGAATTTAATAATAAATTTCTTAGAATTTTGTGGTCAAACTACAATTATGAGAAGAAGGAGCTGGAGATAAAAAAATTTTGGGGCGAAAGTGAAATTCTAAAGAATTTTAAGGATAGAACAGAATTTAAGAAAAGAAAAGGAGGTAAATGAAATTTACAAAAAAAAAATAAAACAAAATAAATATCTCTCCCTGGCAACGGCGTCAAAAACTTAACACGACTTAAAAGTGATTTCCAACTCCCAAGTATAACAGTGTCTTGTTGTATTATAACTCGGTGAGTCCGAAATCGATCCACAGAGAAAATATTTAATTTGTTTATTTTATTTTTTTCTAAAAATAAAAATAAAACTTGAATATATGAAACTTAATTTAAGTGAAACTATGAAATTGAATTAGTTAGGGTTATGGATTCACTCTTAACGGTAAATAAAATTTAACAAATTCTTTTTTCTATTTTTATTTAGATTTATTGCCCAAAAGATTAATTATATAAATTATTATTATTTTCCCATTAATTTTATTATGGATTAAGTATTTATTGTGCCAAAATTTAATTTGTCTACAATAAATCAAAATACCAAGTTACCATATCTTATATTAAGATATTAAGAATTTATTGTGACAAAATCTTTTTTTTTTGTCTACAATAAATCAAAATTTCAAAATATAAAATATGCATAAAATTAATTAGAAAATAATTTAATTTATATAATTAAAAATAGAATTTGATTAAAACATATTTATTTCTCAAGAGTTTCACCTTACCCTAATTATTATTATTTAACTAAGCATGATTGAAATAAAAATAATTCTGGAAATTAAATTACTTATAATTAAAAGGAAATAAAAAAACTAAAATTGAAAATAAAACTAATATTATTTATGAAAATAATTACACAAAATATTAAAACACACTTGGCAAAGAGGATTACAAGGGGATTGAGAGAATTTGAGAAGAAGATGGATGATTAAAAACACAAAAATGAGGCTCTATTTATAAAGAAATAAATTTATAATCCAGTGCTTTGCAGTCTATGATAAGCTTGATGCATGCGCTCCACACAACCATTAGATCAAGATCCAACGGCTGATTAAACATCAAAAGTCAACCTTACACATGGCATCATAAGAAACGTCCGATTTGATCAAAAAACGGTTGAGATTTGGCAAGTTTATGGGTGGATCGGGTCGACCCAAATACAAATATTCGGATCCTTCAACTTGCTTCACCAACCACTGCCACGTGGCACAATCTTGGCCATTGAATAATGAATGGTTGAGATTGAGTCAAAATTGACAGTTATCCAGTGCATCCATATCTATTGTAAGCTTATTTTATCATCCAATCAATGCTTGGTCAACTGAAAAAGTTAAATTTTCTTCTAAAAGTTAGATTTTAAGCCGGTCTTGACTCATCCTAAGATTTTCAGACCTCTGGAATCCAAATTTTACCTTTATTTTCCCATCTGGAGTCTCGGATTCAATATTTTACCTAATAAATACATAAAAATACTCAAAATTAAATATAATTAAAACATAATTAATAATTCTTAATATATTAGATGAATACAAATATAAATTATAATATATGCACAAAATAACATTTTTATCCTTTAATAAATATACAATTTTTAACACCAATCAATAATGATATAACTCGCCATAATTGTCTTTTTATTTTGCCTAGTCGTCGTTGATCTGGCTGTGATATTTTGTTCGATCTTGCCGTGTGCTAATCGCGACATTGTCAAGCCATTAATTAGCTAAGGCGTTGCAAATTGCTAGATTGCTTTCCAAAAGTGATGCACTTTGATCTTGCAGAGAATCTTCAATCAATCGTGACACTGTCCTTATGCTCCAATCGGTTCTTGCGTTCCAATTTTTTGCCAAGAAATTGATTGGATCATGATTCATGCATGCATGTGAGCTTTCAGGGCAATAAGAAAATGTTGAAAAATGACTTGAATAATGCATGTGATATGAAGAAACTTATTTGTGACAAACTTTTAGCATTTTTGAACTTGGAAATTGTGCCCACCATATTGTTATTTCAGGCAAATTTTCTTTAGGCCTTTTTTTGGAGTCAAAAAGTCAAGTTTCATGAATCATGTTTGGACTACTTTAATCGTTGCGTGGGATGCATCGTCCAAGAAAGTGAAGTGAAAATTTTGGAATAATTTGTAAGTGTAATTAGTCTTAAACCATGTGGCATTCATTATTGTTTTGTGTCTTGTCCTTCTCAATTTGGATATAGAACTTCCCTAAGTAACTTGACAAAATGACATATTATTATCAATTTTGGAAGATAAATTTTGATATTTTTTTATTTTTAGAAGTAATTATTTAAACCATCTCATTTGAATATTTTGAGATTACTAGCATTATTTAATTTCAAGTAATCAAGTTTAATAATAAGTTGACTAGGTCAAAGAAGTTAATGGAGAGTTGACAAAGTCAATGATCAAGGAAAGTTTTAGATAATTTCACAATGTTTTATTTCACGTGCGAGATTTTTTGTCACATTATCTCTCAACTTATTACTTAAGAGTACTGAATATTGGTATATCTAAATGCCCAAATTCAATGACTAATGAGAGAGTATAACCTTAAACTCAAGCATTGAATGGAAATTTTAGATTAATAAATCTAAAATTTTTAAATATTACACTTTTACTTATATTTTGTAAAACTTTTAATTATATTAACGACTATAATATTTTGTAAATCGAAAAGTTAAGTAAAGATCTATCGACAAGGGGAGGCAATTAATGACGATATAGTTCCTTTGGGCTCAATATCAATAAGGGCGGGCAATTTTGGATTCGGATCGAATTCGGATGAATATGATCAGATTTCGGATAATTCAAATTGGAAAAAAAATCCATCCTAATTCAATCCGATCCAAATTCGATTTGAATTCATTCGGATCGAATGAATATTTCAGATAATTTCTAATTTGGATTGGATCAGATGCGCTTTTATTTCAGATTACATTTCAAATTCATATTATATTTCAAACTCGGATTGAATTCGGATTTGGGACCTTTTTGACAATTCTCACAAAAAAATTATGAAATCTATAATTCAGATAAATTCCTTAAATAATGAATTATCAAAAAATGAAAATGAAATAATGAAAAAATTAAAAGAGAAAATCAAGCTATGAAGAGAATGAAAATATCAACAATTCGTATATTTTAAAGTTTCAATATATGAACAAAAAATCCAACTTTTGTTGTCTTTCTCCGTGCACTTCATAGTTCATACATCATACATCAATAACAATTCAAGAACAATAGCACAATTACACAAGTATGAAATTTTTTAATTTCAAAGTTTCCACTTTCCAACAAACCGTATAGACTATAGACAACTAAGACAAGTATGAAATTTAAAGTTTCAAACACAAATTGAGGGGAGTTGTCATGCTTCAAGATTAAGTGATTACCATGAAAAAAGTTGCTATCAGTTGCTCGGGAATAATGGATTATCGGCGTCTAGCATGAAATTGGCCGACTGGACATGATCAACAGTTGAAGACATGGCTGGGTTTTGGTCGATTTGTGTCGGCGGCAGCTGGGTTTTGTTCACCTTGGTTTTGCTCAAATTCGACTAGATTTTGATCGATTGGTGTAGGCAGCAGCTGGGTTTCAAGACGGATGAGACTGTGGTGACAGTGGTGTGGTTGTTGGACTCGCGAGTCAGCAATGGGTTGATGGATTAATGGGTTTTGAGACGTGTGAGGCTGCTCGACTGGGTTGTTTTACTTTGTTTGCTTGTTTCTGTGGTTGTGCTATGAGTGAAGTCAGTGAACTCATGAGTGGTGAAGGGGAATTAGATTTAGTCAATTTTTTTTTTAAGTATTGCAAAAAAAACAAAAAACAGTGCAGATCCAATTAGATGATTCAGATTGACCCGAATCCGATCCGATCCTAATCAAATCCGATCGGATTTCACAAATTCCATCCGTTCGAATTTAACTTCAAATCTAAATCCGAATCGAATTACTTCGAACTGGATCGGATCAATCCAAATCCGATCCCATGTCCACCCCTAAATATCGACAAGAGGACGCAATTATCAACAAGAGGATGAACCCCCATTTTATCATTTGCTCGTTCCCACTTCCAACGTCGCCTTATTCGAAAATTTCAATTCAAAGCATCAGCAAGTAGTGGCCCATTGATTATATGGGTTTGAGCTACAATGTTTTATAATTTATTGGACCCATTTTCGATCTCGATATTGAATTTCTTTTTTCCATTTATAGCTTCATGAAGCTCAATAATAACAATCTTATTATATATATGTTTGGCTAAAAATTAAAATGCCAGCGCTTTCAGCTACAGGCTTAATGGCTTCTTTGTTTGCTGTGTTTGTTTGAAATTGAGCCGTAGAATCTAAGGTATGAAGAAAATGGACCAACGAGAATTTGCCATGATAGCATCTGGAAAAATATTAAAGAGCACAGTATCAGTTTTATACTGCGTTTTCTTTCTTTTATTTTCTAGCAGAAGCCCACAAACAGAATGCAATTTTGCTTACACATAAATGTCATCTACTGCTCTTTTCACATTTCCATTTAATTGAATTCATTTTATTTTATTTTATTTTTTGCTGGTTATTTCTCTATATAGACCGATTAAGAAAGAATTGTTATCAAACATATAGAATAACTTTATGTAAACTAGCAAATAATTGGTAAGCGAGTTTGGATTTTCCTTTTAGTATGTTCATTGTGTCGTGGGTTAGGGTACATTCACAAGTTTGAGTTGGTTTAGCATTTAATTACAAAACTTTATAAGCGACACACTAGTCGTATTTTTCAAACCAAGCTTATTAGCTATTGAATAGGCTAAAATAAACATGGGCCTAATTTATAAATGTCAGATTGAAGCTCCAAGCACATCATTTAAAACTCCTATGAAACCCCACTAATCATATAGCTCTTATTTTGGTGAAAATTATAAGAAGGGCAAGAGATTACAATAAAATGTAATTACATATCAAACATAATTTATAAATAATATAAATCTTATCATTATATAGTTTATTACGTTATTGCCTCAAAATTAGTTTGATTTTAAAATAATTATATATATTATTTAAAGAAGAGAGGGTTCATGACTTTAAGTGTAAAAAATATTTTAATTTATTTAAATTCATATTTGTCCTCTTATACAATTTCCACCAACAATAGAATTATGATCACAAACGTGGGGTTCTATAAAGATTTTAAAGAGTGTCAAAAGCATGACTCTAAGGCCATGTTTGGTTTGAAGAAAGTGAAGGAGAGTAAAAGAGTGGAATGGAGGGGAAGAGAGAAGAAATAAGAGGAGGAGAATAGTGAAATTAAATTTCATTGTTTTGTTTCATATAAAATTTTATAGGGAAATGAATTACAATTTTTTTCTTTGGATAAATTTATCCTTTGCCTTAAATATTAAACTATTTATATTAGTAATGAAATAAAATTTAATATCAATACCAAACTTTTTTAATGTCAAAAAATCCTAAAACAATTCATGATTTATTAAAATTATATATATATAAAATAAAACAGCAGTCTGATGACAGTTCAACGGTAGCTTGGAGATGTCTGGTAGAATTCCAGCAACGGTTAATTTATATTTCTATATTTTCATATTAAATAAATAAATAAATAAGTCTATTTATTTTGTTAAGTTTCTTAAACATTCATTAAATTTAATTAATATAAATTTATTTATAATATTAAATTGATAAAATAAAATTATAAATAATTATTATTAATGGCATTCAATAAGTTAACAAGTTGAAGGGTAATTTAAAAAGCTTTGGTTTCTAACATAAGAGGAATTTGAAACCAAATTCTAATGGAAATTAAATTCTTATACATTTTGACTAACCAAATAATAGAAATAAAAATAGAATTTAAATTACTTTCCTCTCCTCCATTCTCTCATCCCAACCAAACATAACCTAAATGTAAAAGACAAGCCCAATATTTTTATGATAACTAGCCCAAAACCCTAATTACTTTGCACGTAAATATGCGGCTGCCAAGTAAACGCGATCAAACCGGGAGTGCAAAACATGTCAATGGCTTAGTGATCCTAGTGTTATTGTCCTTATAAGTTTTCTTGGGTGTAATAAAAATTTATTGTTGTTCTACACTAAGTTAATTTTCATATAATTTACGTAGGGAAAAAGAGAGAGAGAGAGAGAGAGAATTGTGGGGGTGGGGGAGGAGGAAAAAAAAAAAAAGAAACATTAAAATCGAGCAAAAATTGAGCCAAAAAAATTGAGCAAAAATCTCATAAAGAGAAGATTGGAGAAAATGATGGTCTTGTTAGTTGTCATGTTAAGCCCAATAATTGAACTCCATTTTTTTATTTGTCAATTTTTTAAAAAAGAATTCATAATTGAGTGATGATATTATTTGAATCCTATTTTTAACACGAAGAAACCATTTTTTATTTTCACACCATTTGAACGCCTAAATTATCATTAATTTTTAATATTTCCTCTTAATACCAAAATTATCCTTTATTATTTATACAGAAAGTATATTGTGTAGTAGTATCAGAAGAACAAAGGAGATACAAGGCAAATCAAAGAATTTGAGCATTGGAGTGGAAGAGTTCCATTCAAAGAATTTGATGAAAAGTTGAAGACCAAAATGACCTTGAGGTTCCAAAAAGTGAAAGGTATAACAGAAGTTAACACATTGGAGTGTAATAAGAGGTTCCTTAGAGAACTGAGATTACATATGCATGTAGAGATTGATCTAGAAACTTATTAATTTTCAATTTTCAAAGTATTAGCCGCCGAGTAAAAAAGTTTTTAGCTTGCCAAGTGAGGGCTTTTAACGTCACTCGAAAAAAAAATTTCACAGCATGCAAGTGGTAAAAATCAATGAAAGATTTCTGAATGTATGTGTTTATATATATTAATACGGATGTTTACAATTTATAAAATATGGACACACCATGTACAACATTGTAAACGAATTTTTTCATGTGTTTAGGTGTTATAAAACACTTTCAACATTGATTTTATGTCACAACCAGCTTAAAAGTATATTTTAATCATTATGGCTTCCATCGAAGTAAAATTCTAATTCTACCCCTAGCTAAGAGCACCCAAGACTTTTTTCTATTAAGAGAGATCGTGAGGATAAAAACTTAGGTTAGACAATCCCACAACATCACCATACTGACATGGGGGGAATTTGACGATCATGAGATGATAATGCTAGGATTGCCCACTTAAAACTTAAATTTAATTGGACGGTCGCATCCTTCTCTCTCACTTGTCAAAGTTAAGCAGATAGAAAATTTAATTGAAGCTTAAAAGGAAAATAGTTAGAACTTATGGACCTGTGCTATCAGTTGACTGATACTCGAATAGACTCCATTGATGCCTGAAATAAATTACAAAAAATGATCAATCAAAGTTGTATAAAAGGAAATGAGTGTTTTGTATAGCATTTTATTAATTAAAATATCTTTTATATGGATATTAATATAAAATAATTATATTTTATACAATATTAATTTTATATACAAATAAATTAAACATTTTTTATTAATTAAAGACATAATATATATAAAAAGTGATAGATACTACTTCATTGTCACTTATTTAAGTTAAAAAAACAATAGATCTCATTTCAACCGTCTTTGAGATTTGACTAATGTGGACAGATTGTGAAAGTCTCTGCTTATTTTTAAGTACAAAATGAAGAATGATTTATACCTACCAACAAGCCAAAAGTATTTACTGCACAACTCAATTTATTTTAGGTGGTATAAGTGACCAATAATACATCACCCTTTAGGGGCATATACAAGATCATATATGGCTTAAGTATTATAAATTAGGACAATATTTAAGACTCAAACCTAAATTAAGGAAATGCCTAATCACAAAACACAACTATAAACACTATAAGGATCTAAAATTGAAAGGAGAATAAAAGGCTCTACACATTAAAATCTTAATATATGAAGAAGTATAGGAATTTTATGGGATTGGCCTACCCATCTCAGCTACTGTAAGTAAAAACTACGTTTTAATTGAAAGAAAAATCGAGTTTAGTACACACTACCGCCAGTACCACAAACTCTTACCAACGTAACAACACAACACAAACATGAAAATATATCTCAAACAATCACTGTTATTCTACAAAAATAGAGTAAATGATTGGCGGTTTAATTAACATTTATTAAGGGCTCAAATAATATTTTACAAAGGCTATAATCAGAAAGAAAATTTTCCATTGGGAGACTTTAGTCACCTGAGTCCGTTAAGGGCTCAAGAGTAAAGAAAAGAGCCAAGACAATAATATATAATAACAAAATGAATGATTAGAAGAGCCTATGAATAATAAAGCCTCGCAAGCGTTTTGGAAAATTTACTGAGATATATATATCCATTTTCATTTCCATTGGCAACAGGTCAATCGTACAACCGGCAACATCACTCACATAATCCAAAAATCCAATTCAATAGCCAGTTAACCACAGAGTAATGGGCTTGCACGCCATATTCAAGTATATGAAGCACATATATTAGAAAAGTTGACAAAGCCTAAATTATCACTTAATTAATTGGGATTTAACTATGAATGGCAAAATGCGGGCTTAGGCTCGGCTTTTTCAAGTCCAGGTCCAAGCTCATTAAATTATAAGCGTGAGGGTTGGGTCTGGGCCGAACTCATTGTGAGCCTGGGTTGGGCTTGGCCGAGCTTAGGCTTTTAATTATTTTTTAAATTTTTTTTAATTATTATAAACTTGAAATGAATTAATAATAATTAAGTTCTTATAATCAATAATGAATTAAAAAAATAAATATTTTAAAATAAAATAATAAATAAAGAAAATAAAACAAATAAAAGTTTATAAATTTAATTTTTTTAGTATTGAATTCTCGAATTCAAGCACTTAAAAGAGAATTTAGTATTATAATTTTAACTTTTTTATTCAGTATTGATATAATAACTATGGAATTAATCTTTCTTTTTTATTTTTCATTATTTTTAAATTTTAATTTATTATTCTAATTTATAAAAAATAAAAAAAATGAAACAAATAAAAATTTAAAGATTTAATTTTTTGTACTGAATTCTCGAATTTAAGCACTTTTTTTTATTAATTAATACTTAAAAGAGAGTTTATTATTATAATTTTAAGTTTTTTGTTTATTATTATAATTTTAAGTTTTTTGATTTAGTATTAATATATGAATTATGGAATTAAGTTTTTTTCTTTATTTTTTAGATTTTAATTTATTATTTTAATTTATAAATTTATTTTTTAAAAAAATTAGAGGGCTTGGGCTTGGCCCTAACTTTTTTCTTTAAACATTTGTCTGGGCTCTCATGTGGAAAGCCCGAGCCAAAACCCTTTTGCCATCCCTAGATTTAACCCATCTCAAACTTCAACAGGGGCAAAAAGAACCTACAAATGTGCATGTAAAGTTTGTTTTAATTTTGGGCTTTCTAATTATATAGCCAGTTTGAGCTCCTAACATCCCTTTGAAATTCTAATGAAATCCTATTGCTATATTTGTAACACTTACTTTTAAGAAATTATTTAAAAAGATAGAATAATATGATAGAGTTAATTAAAATTTATTAGGGAATTTTAATCCCACCAAATCTTGCAAGCAAAAATATATCAAACAAATAACATAGAAAATAAATGGAGAATAAAATCAATCACACAACACAATAATTTACGTGGAAATCTCTTATAATGGAGAAAAATCATGGTTGCCAAGGACCATAAGAGAAAAATTTACTATGTAAAAAATTATTACAATCACCCAAGTATTTTTCCTCACCCAAAAATCCAATAACACACAATCTCTCAATAGACAACTTGTTTTTCTCTCATACTAGAAACTGTCTACTTACAGAGAATTGATTGTTGTGTTATATAAATAAGTCAACTTAACCTCCCTATATATAGTGATTATTACTTGTGGAAGAAGTATTCCTTTTTTTTATACTAGTAGTATTCCTTCTTGAATAAGTCAAGTTCCAAAAGGGAAATTACTTATTCTTAAAGAATAAGAATCCTACAAAAAAAAAAAAAGAAAATATCTTAGGAATTTCTTATTGAAAAATAAGACATATTTCCTAACAAAATTTAACATACTTTTTAAAATAAAAAATTTATCATTAGGTAATTAATACAAACTCAAATAATTTTTAGACAATGAAGACATAAATTACCTAATGATAAATTTTTTATTTTATCATAAATTAGGATTTAAAGATGGGATAGTTCATTATTAGCAGGTATAAAGATATTTTAATTTAGTTAAATTCATAATTGTCCTTCCTCTAGCAGTAGAACTATGGTCACAAAATATGGGAATTTATAAGGATTTTAAAGGGGTGTGAAAAGCATTATCCTTACACGGCATCAGCCAAATAATCAATTCAAATGCACTCGGCTAGATTTGTTCCAAGATTAGGCCGTTTGACTCCCTTCAAAATTCCTCATAAAACCCCTCATTAATAGGAGTTTCTTAAATAATCAAAGACAAATTAGTTGATTTCTTATTTTAATTAAAAATTCAATTAAACACTTAAAAAAATTTCTCTTAAAATTTTTTTTTACCCATCCCGTTTCATAATTTATATTTATATTTTAAATTTAATTTTTTTTGTAACTTTTAAGAGTTTAGAGCTATGGAGATAGAAACTATATAATAAAAAGAAAATAATTTAAATTTTTAAGAAATTTTGGTAATTTATAAATAAAACTTAAAAGAAATATTCATTTAGATTGAAATTTTATGGTAAGATAATTGATTTTAATATATGAATTTGTATTTTACAAATTAAGATGTGGTATTTTAAAAAATAAATTTACAAGGATGTTATAAGAATTTTAAAGAGGTGTTACAAAACTCCATCCTTATTTCAAAGAGTTAGTGTGCAAAAATTAAAATATAAGCAATTATCAACGATGCTATTGGGCCTTTGGCCCGATGGTAAAGAACCTATTGAGGGTACTTGTTCAAGTTCTTTTTTTTTTAAAAAAAAAAAAGAAAGGGGTTGAATAAGTCCAAATTATTTTTTATCTCCCTCCCCACTATCAAGGCTCAAAAACCAAAAGGAAGTCACACAAGTGAGGGTGATAGTCATTCTTATCGCCAATCAACTCGCTTCACGGCCACTTGTTCAAGTCAAGTCCTTGTTTGATTTGTTCTAACTTAGTAAAAATAACATTATTAAACATGTATTATATAACTGCAAAATATGATAGAACTAAAAAATTGAATCAACTCAAACAACATAATAGAATGGAAATCTCGAAATCATATTTTCTTGAGCTATTACTGTATGAACTTTAAATGAATGCCACAACTTAAGTCCAAAATCGGTACCAATAAATGACACATAAACAGTCTTATTATGCTTTCTCTTGTTCTGCTTTCGGCATAAAAAGCCAATTCTGCTGTTCTTAAAGTGTTTATCAAAAAGAAGGAACATGAAGTTGTATTCAATGACACATAGACATTTCATGATTATAAAAAAAATCTATTTACTTCAGGTAACCTTCTGAGTATACGAGTGTTTTCTTTTTAAACATACCGATATGTTACGGTAAAAAGTTCATTAAAACTAAGTATATTTCTCACATATTATTTGATAACTTTTATAAATTTTCAAGTACATTTGTCACTTTACTAAATATTAGATATGCCTCAAATAAATGACAATTTGTGCATGTATAAAACATATAATGATGTCTTTTTAATTAAGCATTTAGAAAAAAAAAAATGACCTTAGTTTGATTTTCCTAATCAGTTGGACCATATTTTGCCTATGATATTATCATCTTCATTTAGATAATTTTATACTAGCTTAATTTTATTGTTTCTAGATATCATGGTAAAAGTATTAAGCATCAGTGGCTATCAGAAAATGTGAATCGTTGATGACTTTGGTGCTTCAAGCTTCCATTAGTGACATAAAGCTTCAAGAAACTACTTTTGATAGTCAAGATCAAGAGTAGCTTCACAGAAAATTTACAAGCTCCACTCATCCCGCATACATGTACAGTACAAAAATTACTTAGTCAACTGTTTTTTTTTTCCTTCAAATAAGGTTGACATACTAGGTGATAATTACTCAATTTTAATAATGTTTTTCTGTTTTGACTCTTGATTATTCCTACCAGGTTAGATAAACAGAACGAAAATTATAGAAATATGAATGAGATAGTACCAATTAGCTATTGGACTTACGTACTATGCACTTAATATAAATATTGTAATAGTCAACTTAGGAAAATTAAATTCAACGTTTGATTTTTTATAGATAGATCTGAGTGTTGCCTAAGCAAGAGGAAACCACTGGAATTTTTATAAAAAAATGCATATGTAGGCAAACCACATCTGACATGGTCACATAGATCTCCGAGTCCCAAAAATGAGCGAACTGAAGCTGCATGGAGAATGGTCAAGTCCATTAAGTTACGGATTAATATGGGCTCTAAAACTAAAGGGCCCGTTGTTTTTGCAATATAACCCAATTTACAAGAAAACCCCAGTTTTTGTTCATGGAGGAAAACCAATCTGAGAGTCCACGATTATCCTCGAGTATGTTGAAGAGACATGACCACAAAATCCATTGCTGAGGCCCACTGACTCTTTTGAAGGAGCCACGGCTCGCTTTTGGATCAAATTTGCCGAGGAAAAGGTATATATAGCATGCTTCCAATTCCGCACTTTGATTTAGCTTCTCTCACTTATGATAATTACCAATTAGTACGCAAAATATTAGGAGAATGACCTAAAAAAAATGTTCGTTGTGATAAATTAATTATTTTTCCTTCATGTTTTAAAATCCTTCAAACCCCCCCTCTACTCTTAAAAGAAATATTAATTTTTCATTTTTTGTGTCGTTAACTATTTTATCTTTCATGTGGTGTCGTTGATTAGTAAGAATTTTATAAGGATAAATAGTAAAATATAGAGCAAGAATTTAAAAATTAATATTCTTTTAAACTGCATATGGGGGTTTTAATTTGATGGGTTAACATAAGGATAAAAATTATATATTTCGACAATCCATAAAGGGGTTTTGCTAATTTTCTCCGTAAATATGCAACTACAAAATTGTACATCTGACATGAAGAGGCTTTTATTACTTCTAAATCAATGCCATTAAATTGAATAAATTGTTGTTTTTAAGTCAAAATTTGAAGTTAAAGGTCGTCCCCACCTTTTAGAGAACACTAGCATTCCTTTATATGGGTTTACAAAACTTTGATCTACAAACTGCAACAATCTGCTCTCCAAGTGTTTCTTAAATTGTTATAGGGTCCTACAATTTGGAAGATATATTGTGACAAGTGGTGAAGAGCAAGACAAGGAGAAAAATGAAAGCTTGGAAATTCTAAGAACCATAAAAGAGAAGGCCCTTGGAGAGAAGAAATTTTTCGGGGGAGAGAACGTTGGCCTTCTAGATCTGGCCTTTGGTTGGATGCCCTATTGGCTGGGAGTCATTGAAGAAATATTAGGGCTCAAGATACTTGAAGCTGACAAGTTCCCTCGGTTGCAAGCATGGATAAAAAATTTCAAGCAAAGTTCCAATTATCAAAGATAACCTTCCTGATCGTGATCGGATGCTCGTTTATTTCAGCAGCCTGAGGGACAAGTTACCACATTAATTCTTTATAATCCAATGCAGCCATTCTTATGGCAATTACGAATTTGGATCAGTTGCTGATTTAAACATGCTTATGTTTGGTGTAGGCGTGTGTGTTTGTAAGTGTTTTTCTTTTTGGTAATAGTGTGTATGTTACCGTATATGCACGTGTGGTAGAAGATGACCAAGAGTTTGAATAAATATTAACTTACCACTCCATCCAAGTCCTACAAAAATTACCGACTTTTGAGTTTTGACTAAGCTTCGACTCTTCTTGCACGTGCGTCTCATCTGATTGCTAATGGGACTTCTAAAGCAGCAACATGGTTTTGTCGTTTTATTCAATCTATTTTGAATATAGACACACGTGCTTGTCATGTGCTACCGATGTTGAATTCTGAGCAAGGACCAATTGAACCGACTCGTTAGGTGCATCGAGGGATGGAGCCCACGGTTCGCTGGTTGAGAGGCTCACTTCGAAGGCTTGAAGGCCCCGGAACAAATTCTTTTCAGCCCATTACGTAGAATAGTAACACTTCGGCATGGACTTGCGACGTCGTCAAATTATTTTTTATAATGTTATAAATTAATTTACGTCACCATAAATCTGTCTTAAATTTTAATTTTGGATCTAAAACTTACTATATAATAATAATAATGATAATAATAATAATAATAATAATAATAATAATAATAAAGACATCCTGACTTAATTAACAAAGAATACGCAAAATTAAAAAAAAAATAAAGATAAGTTTTTAACCCATAAGAGGCTAATTTACAATAAACGACAACATTGTACTGTGATAGATGACATTAAGTAAATAATTATTCGAAGGGTAAATTTTGGATTACCCTTATTGTGAAATAACAATATTTGAAATACTTTACAAATTAGTTTAAACCTCAAGTTAACTTATTGTTGTTCAAAAGATGAAGGAAAAATGAGTGCGGGTTGAGATATATATATATATATATATATATATATATATATATATATATATATATATATATATATATATATATATATATATATATATATATATATATATATATATATATATATATATATATATATATATATATATATATATATATATATTGTCTTCTTAACAAAATGAGAATAAGTTGAGATTTATAATAATTTAAGGGATATTTTAAAAATTATCATTTTATGAGGGGAGAGTTTTAAAATTCACTGTTATTCTAAAATGCTAAATAGCTGAAGAAAACCAAAATAACAGTTTTAAAATAATGAATTTTCTATGAAGATTTTATGAAAGTTAAAATGATTTTGTAGGTAATTTATTCATTTCTACACTATAAGAGTAAAATGGTTAAACTAAAAACACAATAAATCCCTAAACACAATGAAATATCCGAGAACTTTTCCACAGCATGCAAGTTGCATCACTAGACATTACTAATAGTCCACAAAAGTAAAAAAATAAATAATAAAGTTTCTCAACTATTGTAATGGCGGTGACGAAAGACAATAAACATTTAATGATGATTTACTGTTTTAGAAGACCAACGACGACTTTAGTAAAATTTAATGATATACATACATATATACATACATACATACATATACACACGCCAACAGTTCTACAAATTCACTGCTGGAAAATTTGTGGATTCATGTTGCTTTAAAATCGACACAAGGTCTGGCTCGATTTAAATTATAAAATTATAATAAAATAAAAAGAATATAATTAAAAACAAATTATGAGGATTTACCATTTAAAACAAACATAACACTAAAAACAAAAAGAATATTAGAAAAAAAAAATATAAACAACCAAATTAAATGAATATATTTTTTAGAAAACCACTTGCACCTTGAAATATGAACTGTTGATTTTAAATGAATTAACAATAAAAACGGTTTTTATGTATTAGAACACTTCATCAAATTTTCATTTAACTTTTTTTTTTCCAAAAAATGAAACATAAAATTTATTCTTCTCTCTTCTATGTTTTCAAACTCTAAATAAAAAATATGCAAAGAATAAAAACAAATACATCGTGCTTTTAAATACAAGAAGGATGAGAGAAGTAGAGGCTATTGTTTTTTTTCTACTTTATTTGCAAGAGGAACTTTTCATTTTTATGTTGCTTTTATTAGGTTGATGATAAATCCAACCCACTTTTTGTGTAATAACAACTCCCATTAGTTATTTTTTGTTGCAATTACAATTGTATCCTTAGGTAATTTAATTATTTTTTGTGTAACAATAGTTCTTCACTGATGTGAGAAATGTAACTGGATGTTTGGAAGCCAAGAAAATCAAAGAAAATAAAAATGGAAAAATCTATAATTAATTGGAATAATCTTTATGTACACACATTTTGAGCAATCTAAGCTCAGTTTATATTCGTCAAGTTGTACTAACAACTTGCTAACAATAACTACATGAATCTAGTAGCAACTAATCATAGATTGCCATATAGCAAATTAGTTACAACTTAATACACATGCTAAGAATATACTTGACACACAGATAATAGCTCAACAGCTCACTTATTATCCTTATATCCCCCATCAAGCTCAACCTTGGGGAGTAAGAACACGTTAAATAATAGCTCAACAGCTTAATTGCTTATTATTCTCAACATCAGAGATAACAACTTGCTTTTTAGAACACCATGATATAAGATTAGGACCAGCAAACACATAATAACCAACAATTGATCTTCTGTCGTCTTTATCAGTAACCCAATCTACATCACTAAAGCAATTTATTTGCAAGTTTTCGTAGTGATAAAATTGCAATCCAAGGGAGATGGTTCCTTTGAGATACCTAAGAAGTCTCTTGCAAGCTTGCCAATGATTAATGGTTAAGAGAAACTAGCTAAGTTTGTTGATTGGAAAAGTAATTTCATTTCAGGTCTTATCAAAGTGACATATTGTAGTGCCCCAACAGTGATTTTATACAAAGAAACATAAAAAAAATTTCACTATTAGTCTTTGTAAGAGAAACTCCAAAAACCATAGGAGTTGAGCATGGTATGCAATCTTGCAGTCTTGTCTTGCCAAGTAAGTCAGCTATATACTTGGATTGAGAAAGATGAAGACCTGATCGATTCTTGGTTATTTGAATGCCTAGGAAATAATTAAGTTCACCAAGATTCTTAAAGACAAAGGTTGATCATAAATCATCAATGACTTGTGAATTAGTTGAGTAATTGAACTTGTGATGATGATATCATCCACATCTATAAGAATAAGTAATAAATGTCCCTGAACTATTTTAAAAACAGAGAGGTGTCTAATTTGGAGTTAAGTAAACCTTATGGAGTTGTGAGAATCATTTTAAGTTTGTCAAATTAGGCTTTAGGTGCTTGCTTGAGACCATATAAAGCTTTGTGCAATCTACAAACATGATTAGGTTTGATGCTCTCTAAAAAGCCTTTTCGTTGCTGCAAATAGACTTCCTTAGTTAAATAACCATTAAGGAATGTATTTTTGACATCAATTTGTCTTAGCATCCAGTTATTCATCACAACTAAACTTAAAATAACTCTAATGGCAAAAGATTTGACAATTGGACTAAAGATTTCATTGTAGTCTAATTCTTGTGTTTGATGAAATCCTTTAGCTACAAGCCTGACTTTGTACCTTGATACACTCCCATTAAGATTATACTTAATCTTAAATACCAATTTATTGCCAACTATAGTAACAAGATGAGTTAGCTAAATAAGAACCCAGGTTTTGTTATCCATTAGAGATTGATACTCTTTTTTCATTGCTTGATGTCATTTAGGATTTGCTATTGCAGCTGACACACTTGAGGGTTCTGTTGGTTTGGCTAAACAAGTGGTTATATAGGTTTTGGGTTTAAAGATTCCTACCTTAGATTTGATGATCATAGAATGATCATGAATTGGTGGTTGTGGAGGGGTTATTTGGTGAACTAGTAGTTGTGGAAGGGTTATTTAATGAACTAGTGGCTCTGAAGGGGTTATTTGATGAATTGGTGAAGAAGTTTGAGATGTATATTGAGAGTCAGTAGGCAAAGGTAAAGGTAAAGGTGAGTTGATGGACAATTGTTGATGTATAGGAGAGGAAAAGAACTCATCTGCTACTAAACATTGATTTTTGGACATATTAAGTTAAAGTAAAGAAGTAGAAGAGGAATTGGAGGTTGAATTAGATGGAAGATGAGAATGAAAATGAAAATTTCAATAAGAAGAGACACATGAAATATGAATTAAAAAAAATTCAATTTAAGACTCAAAAGAAAGTCAAGAATCATAAAAAAGACAATCTGATTGCTAATGTAGACTTTTCTAAAGGAATGAAGACATAAGTAGTCTCTATGAAGGGAATTATAACCAAGAAATATACATTTGCTTGTTATGAATTCAAGTATGTGATGATTGTATGCTCTGAGATAAGGGAAACAAACACATCCAAAAACTCTCATCATTGAATAATTTGGTTTCTTTTTTAATAACAGTTCAAAGGGTGATTTGTTATCCAAAATTGGTGTAAGAAGTTTGTTAATAAGATAGGTGGCAATATGAAAAGCATTCCACCAAAATTTTAATGGTGAATGTGCTTATGCTAAAAGTGTTAGTCCTATCTCCACAATGTGTTTATGTTTATGCTCAATTCTTTCATTTTGATGATAAATATATGGACAAGGATACCTAAATTGAATGCCCTATGCAGCAAGATAAGATGTAAAAGATCGAAACTCTCCTCCCAAATCTATTTGAAGACATTTAACCTTGATATTTAGGTTATTTTCTATCATGTGTTTAAACTCAATGAAAGTTGATAATGCTATAGATTTGGCAGTAAGAGGAAATATCCAAGTGAACCTAGTAAAGTCATCTAAAATGAATAGGTAATATTGATAGCCTTGAGAGGATAAAAGTGGAGTTGGCCCCCATAAATTAGCATGGAAGAGCTCTAAAGGTTGAGATGTTGTAGTTTTTACAGAAGAGAAGTGTTGCATATGACATTTACCAAATTGTCATGCATTATAGCAAGTTGGTTTAATATTCTTATCCATATCAAAATTAGAATTAAGTTATTTTATAACAAGTTTGAGAGCATGAATGGTAGTGGCTCTTTACATTCAATGTATTTTTGTTAAATTTTAATCGACTAGAGACATGATTCTTCTTCTGAATGGACACATGTGATCGGACCCAAGGAGAGGGTAAGAAAGCTAGTGGTTACATCTTCATTGGCACTTGGCATTGGCCGATGATCAAGGACAAGGTGTTGTTGATAGCCACCATTTGGGCTTATTGTGGCAGACTTCTTCTACGTTTTGTTTCAAAAAGTAAACTAGTGCACTCTTGTAGAGAGGGTTTGAGCTGTATCATTTTGTCAATGACTATGAATATTCAATTATATTTTTCGTAATTTTGTTTTCAATATGTTATAATGATCATAAATTTGTGACAATGGTTTTGGCAACTAGTGTCATTAGAACAAACATCAGGTGATCTAGTGTTCAATCTCCATCATATTCAACTTCCATTTGAAAAAAAAATAGGTTTAATGAGTATAAACAATTTTATGATTTAAATTGGGTTTAGTAAGGATATATTGAGTGTCTAAGTTGGTTTATAGAGTAAAACTTAAAATTTCAAAAATTGAAGGCAAGTTTATTTAGTAAATAGATTTAGTAAGTAGTTGAGCAATTTTGAATAGTCCCCCTTTTATACAAATAGTGGGGTGAAAATATTCCCAACCATTTTATTAAAGGGTTATTATCATTGTACTACTTAAGATGTTGGTAAATAACGATTAAGTAAAATAAGTATTGCTCCCAAATAATTTAATATTAAAATATTACTAATTGTACCCAAATACTTTAAAATTAAAAAATTGCAAGCTTCTTACATTTTATTACCTTTCAATTCATTGACTTGTAAAATAAAAACAATTAAGGCACATTCTGAACCCATCAAGAAAAATCATAACACCATAAATACAGAACAATAATAGATGACATTAAAGTAAATAATTGTTCTAGAATGAATGATAAAGAACCCCAAAATCAACAATTTTAAAATATGAAATTTTATGGAGATCTATCGATAATTTCGTCAAAGGCGGTCAAACAACCTTATAAATCTACCATGTTGGCTAGTTCATATTGGATTTTTTGGCGTAAGATTGCTAGGAGCCGTAGAGTCTTTATTAACCTTATGGTGATGTCAATCAATGACAATGAGGTTCAGCAGGCATATGAATGGTGACTTTCACTCAGGTACTAGTTGTTGCATAGTGTAATTTGCATTTCCTGTTACTAAGAAGCTTATTTCCATTTTGCAGTAAGAGTGTAAGCAAGTTTGTATTCTTGGAAGATTTTCTCTTAATTTTTCATTGAAGTCCAAATAATCTCGTATATGGTGGTAACATATAAGAATCATCTGCACTTGAGAGCTGTATGTAAAGCAATTAATCAGTTCTATGGTATTGATAATCCAACTTGGAAGCTCTTTGACCATAAAATTACTCAATAACTTTTTAGCCCCATATTAGATTGTCAATGACAGATCTCATTAGGCATAACACATTATTTGATAACTTTTTAGTGTCCACATTAAAGTGTCAATGAAAATCTCATCAGGAGTGATGCATTTGTAAATCTCTGTCCCATTTAAAAATTGGATAAATGTAGATATCTTTTCTATTAGTGTGGATAGAGCAAATATTCTTTTGCTATTTGTGAGAGTAGAAATTTAAATTATATCGTAACAGACTTGATGTAAGATAGTCCCAATAGATTTTTTAATTGTATTTCAATAGATTTGTAATTACAATATATATATTGGTGTTTAAGAAAAAAAGTGAGACATGATTTAATGTTTCGGAAGATTAATTAGAGAAGACTTTGATAAAATTTAATGATGTTCATGTAAACAGTTTCCACAAGCTCTAGATACACCTCCGAAAATTTTTGCAAAGAAAACTATCAGTTTCGAAATCTACAATGATTCCATCTTCTCAATTTTTGAACATTTAGAACGAAATCCACACTAAATTCTCTAATATCTTCCTCAAACCTATATCCTGGATATGCTATTACATCTCTTTTTGCAAGGCTGCTGCATTTGTCTCCGGTGAATAATCTTCTTTTTGAACCCTTCGACAATAATCTTCTTTTTCATTTTAAATATGTCTCTGGTGACATTCAGTTATGGTACAATAAGTTTTTTCTCTAGTGAAGACGTCTTTACTTTGTTACAGTGAGGATGCTATTAAAATACAAAAAAAAAAAAATACTATTTTAATACATGAAAAATTATTTTTTTTATCAGTTAATAATATCCTCACTTTGTTAAAATGAAGATGTCCTTACCAAAGAATTATTATTGATACAATAACATTGGTTATGATATAATCTTATATCTAACTAATTTTTGACCTTTTGCTACCAATTTTCTTAGGGTGCATATGGTATTGTTTTTCTGTTTTTGTTGTTTTGTGAGATTTTATCTTTATTCCTAAGTTCTTTTGTACAAAAAATAAATAAAAATATATGTACAAAATTAGTGCAAAATATATAAGACACAAAATTTTTTTTATTTTATATTAAAATATTTTTCTATCTTGTAGCAAAATTCTTTTATCCTGTAATGATAGTGTAGTAATTGTATTACTAATTGTTGTAAGTATATATTTATTGTTAACAAATACAATTGCAGAACATGATGAGGTCATTAATATAAATATTCATTTTACATATTAGATAATTTATTGTTAATACGTGATGCAGTAGTATATATTATTTCTTGTGAATATATATAATTACATTTTTTTAAATGATATATAATTTAGTTATTTTAAATGTCTTAACGTTAAAAGAAATTGACCTAATTAAACATTGATAACTAACTATTCAAATAAAATATACATAAAGCAAAAAAATAAAAAAATATTATAACATAGGTGCATTAAATTAAATAATATATTATTAAGAAAGGAGTGTGGACCTGGGACTCTTGTATTTATTGGAACACAAGCAAGTCAAATTACTATGACATATCAAAAACGAAAATGACGAATGCTCAACTAATGTTTTCGTTGATATTTCTTCGTGAAATTGTAATCAGATGATTCCATTTCCATGAAAAATGAAAATCATGTAGGACGAATTTTGGAGACTGTAGAGTTTTATTATAACACAATTGGTAACTAAAAAAAATAATATTTGTACTTTGTTAATTTTATTTCTTTTATTTTGTTATTTGAATAAATTTATCAAAAAAGTAGTATTTATGTCATCATTCTTCTACCATTGGATTGAATATATCTAGTAAATAAAAGATTAATGGTCATATTTGTAAATTAAAAGTTTAAGTCAAGTGGACCTCACCTATATGAAAATATTGTTTTGATATATTCATTCTTATAATTTGCAAGGACAGATAAGGTTTGAAATTTTATAACGATATTACAAAAAAATGTATGTTTATCATCAATAATTAAAAATATCATTAAAATAGAATTACTTTTTATACATACTGACCTTCAAATTATTTTTTGATGCTTTAAAGCTCTAATGGTTGCTGCAAAATGACCCCTTTGTTATTCACAACACTAACCTTCAAAGTATACTAATTAATAACTTAACCCCTATGAGTTGGTTGGCAGTGCAATTTGTCGTTCCTCACTTATGTGGACTTGGGTTTAAGCCTTGGAGGTGGGGAGGGGATAAAAATTGATTTGGGCTTGCCTACCCCCCCTTTTCTTTAAAAGAAAAAAATAATAACGGGTAAAAATAATTTTTTTACCGGATTGGAATTCGATGAAGCAGTTATCAAATCATTAAACTTTTACACATGGCGCGCTCTTAACCAATCTTTTGTCACATCTTGGGCTGTTACATACATAAGCAATAACATAGGGGGAATTATTTTAGTATAAAGGAGTCTACATTATACCTACGAGCATGTAGATTAGTTGACAAGGGGCTGTTCTAGCTTAACCAAGGTCCTTAGTTCGAGGATTGAGAATGCAGTTGTGATTAAATACTTATTGGGAGAGCTTTGCCGCCTTAATGATCCTGCCCAGCTCAAATTCGGATTAGTAGGGACTCAATGTGATCTCGGATACCAGGTTGGTAATACACCAAAAAAAAAAAAAGGAGTCTGCATTATATAATATTATAACTGCCAACTCATTAAGCACAAAAGCACCATGTGGTGGAGCGTATTATTATTTTCATTTTTTCGTTCAGAGTGCAAGCAACAGTTGCTCGGAATCAATTTCTAATTAACCAGATCAAACATTGCCTTTTTTTTTTTAATTACTATTACTTTTTTTTATTATTATTGTTGCTAGGAATCTTAATGATCGAATCTAATCCAAACTTAAGTTAGAATTCCATTGTTAAAATTTCAATCATTATTACTGATAATTAAAGGCATGCCAATTTATTCGCATCATAACAAATTTTTGGATTTCTAAAGATTGTGCAAAAAAACCCACATAAAGCGCTCCATTAAAAACCTCTAAACATTGTACCAATAGCTGCATATATAGCCCAGATTATAATGCCTTTGGACAAGCCATCGGTGTTAATTTTCAACTATGGACAAAATACCCAAATGAAAGTTATTTTCAAGAATAATATATATTTCAAATCTTTATCCTAAGTTTCATTTTAAATCATATGATATGTACCTGGTCATTCATTAAGATTATCTCATACTATTACAAAAATATAAAAGAATGACATTATGTTATGGCAATTTTTCTTAACAACCATCATTAAGAGAGTGCTTAAATTAGAGAATTTAATACAAAAAAATTAAACCTCTAAACTTTTATTTGCGTCAATTTCTTTATTTATTATTTTATTTTGAAATATTTATTTTCTTTAATTTATTGTTGTTTATAACAACTTGATTATTATTAACTCATTTCAAGTTTACAACAATTTTAAAAAATTTAGAAAAATAGTAAAAGCCTAAGCCCTGCCCAAGCTTAGCCCTTACACTTTTACTTCAAGCCCAGGCCTAAGTCCTTAATTTGCCAATCCTACCTTTGAGATACTTGAGAACCCTCTTGCGAGCTTGCCAATGATTAATGGTTAGGGCTGAGAGAAACTGGCTAAGTTTGTTGAGTGGAAAAATAATTTCATTTCAAGTCTTATCAAAGTGACATATTATAGTGCCCCAACAGTGCTTCTATACAAAAAAAATTAGAAAGATGATCATTATCAGTCTTTGTAAGAGAAACTCCAGAAGCCATAGGAGTTGAGTATGGTGTGCAATCTTGCAATCATGTCTTGCCAAGTAAGTCAGCTATAAACTTGGATTAAGAAAGATGAAGGCTTGACTGATTCTTGGTTGCTTGAATGCCCAAGAAATAATTTAGTTCACCAAGATCCTTGAAGGCAAAGGTTGATGATAAATCATCAATGATCTATTGAATTAGTTTAGTATTTGAACTTGTGAAGATGATATCATCCATATATACAAGAATAAGTAGTAAATGTCCTTGAACTCTCTTAAAAATCAGAGAGGTGTCTGACTTGGAGGTAAGAGAACCCCATTGAGCTGTGAGAACCATTTTGAGTCTGTCAAATCATGCTTTAGATGCATGCTTGAGACCATATAAAGCTTTATGCAATCTGCAAACATGATTAGGTTTGATGCTGTCATAAAAGCCCTCACATTGCTGTATATAGACTTCCTCAATTAAATACCTATTAAGGAATGCATTTTTTACATCAATTTGTCTCAGCATCCAGTTATTCATCATAGCTAAACATAAAATAACTCTACTGGTAGAAGATTTGACAATTGAACTAAAGCTTTTATTGTAGCCTAGCCCTTGTGTTTGACGAAACCCCTTAACTACAAGCCTGACTTTGTACCTTGATATACTCCTATTAGGATTATACTTAATTCCTAAATACCCATTTATTACCAACTATTATAATAGAATGAGTTGGCTAAATAAAAACCTAAGTTTTGTAATCTATTAGAGACTGATGCTCTTTTTTTATGGCCAGATGTCATTTAGGATCTGCCATTGTAGCTGATGCACTTGAAGGTTTTGTTGGTTTGGCTAAACAAGTGGCTATATAGTTTTGGGTTTAAAGATTCCTGCCTTAGATCTGATAATCATAGAATGACCATGAACTAGTGGTTGTGGAGGGGTTATTTGATGAACTGGTGAAGAAGTTTGAAATGTATGTTGAGAGTCAGTAGGCAAAGGTGAAGGTAAAAGTGAGTTGATGGTCAATTGTGGATGTGTAGGAGAGAAGAAGAACTCATTTGCTACTAAACATTGATTTTTGGACATATCAAGTTGAAGTGAAAAATGAGAAGAGGAATTGGATGGAAAATGAGAATGAGAATGACAGTTTGAACAAGATGAGACATATAAAGTATGACTTGAACAAAAATCAATTTCAAACTTAAAAGGAAAGCAGGACTCATTAAAAACAACACGATTGCTAATGTAAACCTTTCTAGAGGAATGAAGACACAAGTAGCCTCTGTGGAGGGAACTAGAAACAAAAAATATACATCTGCTTGTTATGAAGTCAAGTTTGTGATGATTGTATGCTCTGAGCTAAAAGAAACAAGTACATCCAAAAACTTTCCCCACTGAATAATTTGGTTTCTTTTTTAATAACATTTCAATTTTTTTATTCAAAACTAGTGTAGGAAGTCTATTAATAAGATAGGTAGCAATATAAAAAGCATTACACTAAAATTTTAATGGTAAGTGTGCTTGTGTTAAGAGTGTTAGTCCTGTCTCGAGTATGTGTTTGTGTTTACACTTAGTTCTTCTATTTTGATGATGAATATATGGACAAGGATACCTAAATTGAATGCCCTGTGCAAGAAGATAAGATGTAAAGGATTGAAACTCTCATCCCAAATATGTTTGAAGACATTTAATCTTGATATTTAGGTTGTTTCTATCATGTGTTTAAACTCAATGAAAGTTTATAATACTCTAGATTTGCCAGTAAGAGGAAATATTTAGGTGAACCTAGTAAAGTCATCTAATATGGATAGATAACATTGATAGCCTTAAGAGGATAAGAGAGGAGGTGACCCTAGGGGTGGCTTTAAGTATAGGCAAACAAAGTGGTCACCTAAGGCCTCATTTTTTTGAGTATTTTCCTAATAATTTCTAAATAATAAAGATTTTTTTTTTAGATTATGTATTGTAGAAAAGCCTATTAGACATATTTATAATTAACAATTATAATACAACTAAGAATTTTTTTAATAGAAAATAAATATTTCATAACCTTAAGTTAAATACATATAATTAATAATACTGTTTAAGCATTAATTCATTCATTATTAATCTTTCAAAAAAAAAATTAAACTTCTTACCTTTTCAATTTCCTTAAAAAAATTAAATTCTTTGACTTTTAATGTTCCTTTTAATTTCTATTTAAACCTTGTAATATAAAAAATAGTAGATAAAAAGATTTCTTGCTCCTTTCTTTACAAAGAAAATGATTACATTCATTGGTTCATTTAAAAAAAAATATAGTTTCTTACAATAAAAAATCCATATCTATTATCTGATAATAAATTCATCATCTTAACTTTCTATTTACTGTCATTCTAAATATTCTATTTAAAAATGAGATTGTTTTTATTTATTTATTTGTTTATTTTTGTAATAATTTTTCTGGAAGTAAAAAATATATCTTCTTGGCTATTTTTTTAAGTTTTGTTTTTGAAATTTTTTAAGATCCTTTTCATTATTGTTAAAATTCAAGAATTAAAGGAGGAATGAATTTTTTAGTCTTCTATGTTTTTTTGAGTATTGAAATTGAAAAATAAAAAAGGCCTTACAAAAAAAATTCGCCTAAAATCCCATATATTGAAGAGCCGACCTTGCTTGACCCTTATAAATCAACATGGAAGAGCTCTAAAGGTTGAGCTGTTGGAGTTTCTATAGAAGAGAAGTGTTGCATATGACATTTACCTAGCATGCATTACAAAAAGCTGGTTTAATATCCTTATCCACATCAAAATTAGAATCAAGTTGTTTTATAACGAGTTTGAGAGCATGAATGGTAGTGGTTCTTTACATTCAACCTATTTTTGTTAAATTTTAATTAACTAGAGACGTGATTCTTCTTCTGACTGGACACAAGTGATTGGACCCAAGGATAAGGTAAGAAAGCTAGTGGTTACATCTTTATTGGCACTTGGCATTGGGCCGCGATCAAGGACCAGGTGTTGTTGATATCCACCATTTGGGCTTATTGTGGTATACTTCTTCTACGTTTTGTTTCGAAAAGTAAACTAGTGCACTATTGTAGTTCAACAACCATTCTTTAAAGGTAAAGAAAAGGAAACACTGAGGGGGGATTCAGTTGTATCATTTTGTAGATGACTATGGATATTCAATTATATTCTCTCTAATTTCGTTTTCAGTTAGTTACAATGACCATAAATTTGTGACAATGGTTTTGGCAGCTAGTGTCATTAGAACAAACATCAAGTAATCTAGTGTTTAATCACCATCACATTCAACTTCCTTTTGAAAATAAAAATAGGTTTAATGAGTAAAAACAATATTATGATATAAATTGGGTTTAGTAAGGATACATTAAGTGTCTAAGTTGGTTTATAGAATAAAATTTAAAATTTCAAAAATTGAAGGTGAGTGTATTTAATAAATGGATTTAGTAAGTAGTTTAGTAAGTTTGAATAGTCTCACTTTTATATGGACAGTATGGTGAAAATATCCTCACTCATTTTATTAAAAGGTTATTATCATTGTACTACTTAAGATGTTGGTAAATAACGATTTAAGTAAAATAAGTATTGTACCCAAATACTTTAAAATTAAAATATTACAAATTGTACCTAAAAACTTTAAAATTAAAATATGACAAGCTCTTATAGTTTATTATCTTTGAATTCATTGACCGGTAAAATAAAAACAATCAAGGCACATTCTAAACCCATAAAGAACTAATTTTTGCAAAATCATAACACCATAGGTACATAACAATGATAGATGACATTAAAGTAAATAATTGTTCTAGAATGAATGATAAAGAACCCCAAAATAAACGATTTTAAAGTATGAAATTTTATGTAGAACTATCGATAATTTCGTCAAAGGTGGTCGAACAACCTTATAAATCTACTATGTTGGCTAGTTCATATTGGATTTTTGGACATGAGATTGCTGGGAGTCGTAGAGTCTTTATTAATCTTATGGTGATGTCAATCAATGACAATGAGGTTCAGCAGGCATATAAATGGTGACTTTCACTCAGATACCAATTGTTGCATAGTTTAATTTGCATTTCTAGTTACTGAGAAGCTTGTTTCCATTTTGCAGTAAAAGTGTAAGCTTGTTTATATTCTTGGAAGATTTTCTCTTAATTTTTCATTGAAGTCCAAATAATCTTGTGTATGGTGGTAACATATAAGAATCATCTGTACTTGAGAGCTGTATGTAAAGCAATTAGTCAGCTCTATGGTACTGATAATCCAACTTAGAAGCTCTCCGACCATAAAATTACTTGATAACTTTTCAGCGTCCACATTAGACTGTCAATGACATATCTCATCAGGCGTGACACATTACTCGATAACTTTTCAGCGTCCACATTAAAGTGCCAATGAAAATCTCATCATGAGTGATGCATTTGTAAATTTCCCTCCCATTTAAAAATTGAAAAATTGAATACATGTAGATATCTTTTTCATTAATGTGGATAGGGTAAATATATCCTTTGATATTTGTGAGAGTAGAAATTTAAATTATATCATAATAGACTTGATGTGAGGTAGTTCAATAAATTTTTTAATTATATTTCAATAAATTTGTAATTGTATATAGATGTGTGTGTGTGCGCGCGTGCGTGTTTTGAAAAAAAAAAGGTGAGACATGATTTGATATTTCAGAAGATTAATTAGAGAAGACTTAAACAAGACTTAGAGAAGACTTTGATAAAATTTAATGATGTACATGTAAATAATTTCCACAAGTTCTATATTCACCACCAAAAATTTTCATAGAGAAAACTATCAGTTTTGGAATCTACAATGATTCCATCTTCTCAGTTTTTGAACATTCAGAACTAAATTACCACTAGATTCTCTAATATCTTCCTCAAATTCATATCCTGGATATTCTATTACATCTCTTTTTGCAAGGTTGCTGCATTTGTCTAAGGTAACATTTGCTTATTAAACACTTCAACAATCATCTTCTTGTTCATCTTAAATATGTCTCAGGTGACATTCAGTTATGATACAATAAGTCTTTTTCTAATGAAGACGTTTTCACTTTGTTATAGTGAATATATTATTAAAATACAAAAAAATGCATATTTTACTACATTAAATTTTTTTTTACCAGTTAATAATATCCTCACTTTGTTAAAATAAAGATGTCTTCACTAAAGAATTATTAATGATACAATAACATTGGTTATGATATAATCTTATATCTAATTAATTTTTTATCATTTGCTACCATTTTCTTAGGGTACATATGGTATTGTTTTTCTGTTTTTGTTGTTTTGTAAGATTTTATCTTTATTCCTAATTTCTTTCGTACAAAAAATAAATAAAAATATATGTATAAAATTAGTATAAAATATATAAGAGACAAAAAATTTTTATTTTATATTGGGATTTTTTTCTTATAGCAAAATTCTTTTATCCTGTAATGATGGTATAGTAATTGTATTACTAATTGTCGTAAGTATATATTTATTGTTAACAAATACAATTGCAGAACATGATGAGGTCGGTAATATAAATATTTATTTTATATATTAGAAAATTTATTGTTGATATGTGACCCAGTAGTATATATTATTTCTTGTGAATATATATAATTACATTTTTAAAAAAATGATATATAATTTAGTTATTTTAAATGTCTTAAAACATTTCGGTTTAAAAAATTGACCCAATTAAACATTGATAACTAACTATTCAAATAAAATATATAAAAAGCAAAAAATTAAAAAAATATTATACCACAGTGCATTAAATTAAATAATATATTATTAGGAAAGGAGTGTGAACCTGAGACTCATGTATTTATTGGAACACAAACAAGTCAAATTACTATGACCCATCAAAAACGAAAATGACAATTGCTCAACTAATGTTTTCGTTGATATTTATTTGTAAAACTGTAATAAGATGATTCCATTTCCATGAAAAATGAAAATCATGTAGGACGAATTTTGGAGACGGTAGAGTTTTATTATAACACAATTGGCAACTAAAAGAATAATATTTGCACTTTATTAATTTTATTTCTTTTTTTTGTTATTTGAATAAATTTATCAAAAAAATAGTATTTATGTCATCATTCTTCTACCATTGGATTGAATATATCTAGTAAATAAAAGATTAATGGTCATATTTGTAAATTAAAAGTTTAAGTCAACCAGACCTCACCTATATGAAAATATTGTTTTGATACATTCATTCTTATAATTTGCAAGGAAAGATAAGGTCTGAAATTTTATAATGATATTACAAAAAAATGTATGTTTATCATCAATAATTAAAAATATCATTAAAATAGAATTACTTTTTATACATACCGACCTTCAAATTATTTTTTGATCCTTTAAACCTCTAATGGTTACTGCAAAATGATAAGAAATTAAATTCACAAAAGTTGCACTTAGCGTCACTATTCATAGCTTGATCCAATTTTGATTTCTCATCAAGGCCTGCAATTTTGATGGAAACGGATTAACAAAAACTAATAAGACAAGATTAAAAATTCGATAATGAAACAAAAAGAAAGGGATAAATAATTATTACCTGGGTTATTTCACTCAATTTTCTTTATTTTTGGATTTAAATGACAAATTCGTTTGTCATGTCCTAACTTGTTACATAAGGCACATAACCTTTTTTTCTTATTTTGGGATAGGAAAGCGCTACTTGCCCCGGGACAAACCCCGGTTAAGTCCAGGAAATTCCCAAACGACGCCGTTTACTTTTTTTTTTTTGTCTTCATTCGCTCCAAAACGAGGTCAGTTGGTTGGTTTAGTTTTTTTTTAAAGGGAAAAAGGCAAAAGCAGCGGCGATATCTACTTCTTCCTCTTCGTTTCTTCAGCACTCAATTGACAAGATGTTCGTTGGTTTAACGGTGCGGCAAAAGCAGCAGCGGCCACATCTTCTTCCTCTTCGTTTCTTCAGCAGTCAATCTGCAAAAGCAACAGCAGCCCCAAATCGGCAGCGACCACATCTTCTCCACAAAGTTTCATCAGCAGTCAATCGGCAAAAGCAGCAGCAGCCCCAAATCAGCAAAAGCGGCAGCAGCCCCAACTGTGATAATTCTTCAGTAGTCAATCGGCAAAAGAAGCATTACCTCAGGCTGTGATAATTTTACAGCTTTGTGACTTGCTATGGCTGTCGGTGGCGGTGGTGAATGGCTGTGAAACGACGAGGAACAGAAATGACAGTCGAGTGATGGCTGTCGGTGGTGGTGGTAGTGACGATCAAATTACTTTCGAAGATGAAGAGAATGGTGAAATAGCTGTCGCGAATGGTTGTCGAAGATGAAGAGAATGTTTTCAGGTCATTAGAGAAGAAGAAGAAGGAAAGAAACTCAAGAAATCTGCAGCAGTGCCTGGGCAACAGCGGCTGTGAATTGTGGGCAACGGCAGCTGGATTTCCCTTCATAGATGGTGGATCGATGGTGGCTGGGTTGATGCCAAACAGTGCGTTGGGTTGTGGCTTTGAAAGGGAAAAACGATTGTGGCCGCGAAAGGCTACGAAGGGGAAAAAAAGCATTCGAAAATGATGCCAAACGGTGTGTTTAGAAATGTAGTTAAACGGTGCGTTTTAATTTTCCGGGTTTGACCTGGGGCAACTATCAAGACTCTTCAATCTTCCCTCTCTCTTTCTACCTTTAGTTTATGAGACATTAGGATCTAAAAGCAACATACCAGAGGATTGTGTATCAATAGTTGGATGTTTAGAGACCTTTGACAACTTTTTAGATAATTCATTGATGGCATCCATATAAATTGTATATGCTTCATTAGATGATGCAACAATACAAGCCAATTTTGTGGCCTGCTGACACATATGAGTAAGCTTCAATGTCTCCGATTCTTGAACACCATCATTTTGTCCCAAACATTTTGAATCCATGATTCTAAATTTGTTTGTCTCTTGTTTCCATCTTAAAAGAATGAAATGATCTGGCATCAAATCAATATCTAATCGAACAAATACTTTCAAAATATGTCCACAAGGTATTCCAATAAACTCAAACTTTTGACATTCGCATATACCCTTCTAATTTTGTAGGCTTAACTTGACCACAAACTCTTCAAATTCACCAAACTTTGTTCTCACCAAGAATACTTGATATTCTCCATCGCATTCTTTTTCTTCAACTTTGCATCGATTAACTTGACTTTACTCATCCTTAAACTTGTTGAAAGCATTTCTCATATATAATTTGGCTGTATGTTTTAAAAGTAATTCTCTGTCACTAACAATGCGATACTTGTGTTCAGATTTGAAATCTTCATCACTTTCTTTTTTCATGATCTTCTTCAATGCTTTCGCATATCTGTCAACGAACTCTCCAAGATTTGTTGTTGAAGTAACAAAGGCGTCAAAAAAAGAATTAATGCTTTCACTACACCCATTAGTATTCATTCCAACAAAAAATATACCACGATTATAAACAGGCACCCAAGAAGCTCGTATCTCGTAGAGATGATTCAGCCACTCGTTATCTTTTAGTCCATTTTCAACCATAAGTGTTTCCCACATTTCTTCAAAATCCTCAATCCTATATGTCGACATAATACATTTTTTCATTGCAGCCTTGAATTTTGACTTCTTAAAATACAAATGAGGTAATTTTTCAACAATTTTTTTTTAATGTGCCAAAGACGTAAACGGTGATGAGTATTTGGCAAAAATTTTGCAATTGCTCCTTTCATTGCCAAGTCTTGATCAGTAATGATAGAAATAGGGTGATGTCCTCCCATAGCCTCAAGCCATGTTTCAAACAGCCACAAAAATGTTACCTCTGTCTCATCTTCTAAAAGACCACATCAAAATTGTATTGATTGCATATGATGATTCATTCCTGTAAATGGTGCAAAAGGCATATCATCCTTATTAGTTCTCTAAGTGGTGTCAAATGTGACTACATCCCCAAAATAATGATACGCCATACGTGATCGGGAGTTCACCCAAAAGAAATTAACTACCCTCCCACTTTCATCACATTGGATTGCATAAAAGAACATTGGATTTTCAGCTTGCTTTTGCCTAAAGTAAGAATTGACTGAGCATCTCCTCCATCTAACTGTCTATGTCAAACATTTCTTAAGTGATTATAACAATCTCTGCTATCAAAACCAACCTACGCACCACTACGAACTGAACAAACTTTTCCAATTTGCAAACTTTCTTTTTGAAATGTCTCTGTCAAATTTTTAGCTACAGTAGGCATATACTTATTTAACTTCATTTTCATTCTTCTCGTCGGAGTAACTACTTTATGATTGTGAGTATCCTTAAATACCGAAGCTCTCTATTTATTAGACAACTTATCATGTACAATCCGCATTCTAGCTTCACAACCACATTTGATAGTTGAACATCTCCTATTTACTTTGTTTACACTCTCTGTCTCATTAGTTTCTTCAGTGTCCTCATGTTTCTTGTGTGTTGAAAAATATTTTCCTTCATGTGCACACACAAATTGCATACCAGTTACCTCATTTGAACCTCTTCTTGTCTTGGATGAAGTTCGAGTTCGAATCCAAAATCCTTCTTGTCGACCATACTCTTCATAATAGCTTCGGGCTTCTTCAATTGTTTTCAAAAACATCCCATCCATGGTGCTTTTATTTGCTCAGCACCACTTTTAACCACCTAAATCATATTTAATATATTAAATCATGATCAAGGTTATTGTATATAAAATAAACTAAAACCTTCAAATAGAAAGAAAAATAAATAGCATTGACTTCAAATCTTTTTTCTAATCGTGCAAATGTATCAATTGATAAATAAATAACTAAAAGTAAAAAAAAAAAAAAAAAGACAAACAAACAAAAGAACATCATTGCTTTATGGAAATATCATTTGAGGGCTACTTGATATGTTTTCTAATTGTTCTAACATTACTATATTTAGGGATGAAATACTTGATCGGTTCTTGTGCAAATGAAAAGTTTTTTTTTTCCACTATTGTGATTCACATGAGAGAGATAAATATAAATGAGAAAGAGGGAATAGCAATTGAAAAGAGAAAAGGGAATATATTAAGTGAGAGGGAGAAGAATGGTAATAATTTATTATTTTATGGGATCCATTGCATTAATTTGTTGGATTTTAGAACTAAAACACATTAATTTATTGGGTTTTAGAACTAAAAGAAGCCATGTCATCTTTAATCGCAACCGTTAATTGTCTTTAATCTAATAGTCATAAAATTATGTTTAAACTTGTGTTTAAAACTGTGTCTCTTGAACCTACCCTTATATATATATATAGTATGGGTGCTCTTATTTTTTTTATGTGACACACTCTTAAATCATAAAATTAGTTTTTAACTCTCTTAAGCCACAAGGTTTAAAAGCGTGTCCATGTTTAAAATTTTAAGGGCATTTGCACTTGAGAATAATTATCAATCAAGGATTTTAAAGTGTGGGAAAATTCAGGAAAGCTTTAAAATGGTGCAGTTTTAAAGATTGATTTCACAATGCTATTAAACCTCATGGTAAAGCTTTTTCGGACTTTAAAATTTCGAACAAAAAAACTATTATATATACCTACTGTTGATTGATTTCTTAATATATAAGTGTCAGTGCGCAAGTGTACATAACAAGTAATAAAGAGAGGAGTATTGAGTATCGTCTCCATAGGGACTGATGCTATCAGAGTTGTTATAGCAATTAGTTGTGGTGCAAATTCAATTAAATCAACCAAATCCTTTTATCAAATCCTTTTAACCACTAAACTAAACTAAGTAATCTAAATGACAGAAAATAAAATACACTAAACAAGTCAATATGTCTCCCATAAGGGTGTAATCACCAAGAATGATGTAGTTGAGTGAATCAACTCACTTAATGGTGTTGACTGTTTTTCTGTTATAATACCATTGCTGCAGCAATTACTACAACACTGGGTAGAATGCTAATGTGTCCTCAGCTGTCGCCTATTGGACATCTTATATCTATATGCAACCTAACAATGACCAGTTGTTATGCCACAAAAGATATAACATTAAAAGATCTAGGTTCCTAATTACTCTACAAGGTGATTCCCTATGTTTAGTTCATCACTAGTTTTAGATTAGGCATGACCTTATTCAAATTGAGTAACCCAACTTGGGAAACCTAACTTAAAACCAAGTATTGTTATGATATTGTGCCTCTTTCTTAGCTAGTATCACTAAATGGGTGGTCAGCCGAAATAATGAATTGAATTAAGCATTATCACAATAAAATGCTATAGCAATAATGTAGCAACATATAATTCCAGTCAATAAACCATCAAGTTTGTCATTCACTCAACCAAAAATAGATTTAGTACATGATTTGTATCAAAATAGAAATAAAAACCAAGTCAACCATCATAAACATCATAAAAAATTAAAGAAAATAGAGAGAATAGAGATAAAGGCGAGTGATTCGTGTAGATTTCTTAATTTCTTCTTCTTCATGCCTTTAATCTTCTTGTTTAGCCTGGAACTTCTTCTCTTCTTTGCTGTTTTGTTTTTCTTTTCTTATTATTTCTTATGGTTAACAGCTCTCCATTTTTCTTTTTGTGCACTTCTTTTTATAATTGAAAAGTAGGGCAACTGGATGTCTATGGTACGTATCTTTCAGATTTAAAAACTGCAAATCACAGATTTTTTTTTGAGATTTACGCGAATTTTTTTCTTTTGTTGTTCTAGGATCGCTAAAGCAATGGTTGCTACAACAATGCACTGTTTCAAACTAGCTTCCACTTTTTCCGCAGCCAATTTCTTTCCGCACTTTTCAAAGCCCATTGCACAACATTCCTTCCTTGAATTTGCACTTCCAATTGCCTACAATTTAAGCATATAATCTAAGCACACAATTTATTCTAAAATCACCTAATTTATTGCAAATAACTAAAAATAGATAAGTATGCAAAACTAAGCTAAGATGCAACTAAAACGCATCAATTACTCTCTAAGTACTCTTGATTTGAGTAAAAGTGCTATAGATAACTCTCATTTCATAGAGTTATCACATACATACATACATACATACATATATATCTCTTCTGCAAGCAAAGGCATACACTTGTGAAGTATTGTGAGAGATACATGGAGAATATTGTTGATGTTGATGCAAGTGTGGGTTTCTAACTTCTCCAAAACCAAAGTCAACAAATCAAAAACTTTGTTGTAGCCATTATTTTTATTTTACTTCATACTCAAAAGAGTCCGAACATATTCACAAAACCAAAATTGACTTGTGCAAATTGATTGGAACGATCATATTGGCTGTGGGTGAAGCTAGATTGAAACCTCATATACAAGCATTTCTTACCAATCAAATAAGAGCACATGGAGGTCAAGAAGTTGATGATGAGAATCAAGTAATTGCTTAGGAAAAGGTATGGTGGCGTCTTGCTAGGTGCTGTTGTGTACTTTTTATTTAATTTTGAATGGATGGAGACTTTTTTGTACAATGGGTTGTTAATAGGGATCGGTTTCATCTTGTTTGTGTTTGATATCTCTTCTTATCGTAGTAAAGAATCAACTTTTGAGAGCAACCCTATTTCAATATTTCATGTTGTTAAAAACTCAACACGGAAAAGAAATCTCATGTACCTTTTTTTCATTTAAATCCCATTTGTTTCTTATCTGTACTTTACTAGTTGTATTTTGTACTTCACTAGTTGTATTTTGTACTTCCAACTTATTAGCAAACTTAATTAAGAAGGAATTTCTTTTTTTAAAAAAATGGTTAAATGTCTTTGTTTGACGTATATATTAACTCTTTGAGTTGCAGATGGCCAGACAAAACTACCATTATAGAATCATCAAACTCTTTTAGTCCAGACCAAGAAAAAGTAGCTAAAGTTTGCTCTGTGGCTCAGGTCAGGGAATCAAACCTTCTTTTAAAAATGTTTCCAACCCTTATGTTGGCAGTGGTTAGTTCAGCATGAGACACTTTTTTGCTTAAGCAAGCAACCAACAAGTAGTATGAAAAATTCATAATCTTCCTACTTTTAAGTAAACATATATCCTCTAGTACGACCTCTTATCTATCACAAAAGTTCATTTCACACATGGTTCCAAAACTAAACAAGGACAAGCTCAAACAGTGAGAATTTTGATTGTAATGGTATTATCCACATTTTATTGTGCTATAGCATGGCACGTTCAGGTTCACAGGTTACTTGTAGTTCATAAAGAAGGATTACTAAACATGCCCAAAGAAGCCGTACCAATGAGTATCTACTGGCTTGTCCCACAATTCTTTTCATTAGGATTTATGAAACGCTTGCTTAGGATGGTAGGGTCGGCTCTAAAATATTAGGGTGAAATTTCTTTATGAGGCATTCTTACATTTAATAGCTTTAATACTCAAAGAAATATAAAAACACTCGAAATTTAATTAGTTTTTAACTATGTATTGAATATTAACAATAAATAAGATAATAAGAAATTCCAAAAAAGAAAAGTAATCAAGCAGATTTTTTTTTCAACTCCCTGAGATTATTATTTCAAAAAACTATTTTTTCTTTTACTTCAAAAGTAAACAAATAAATGTAATAGTTTTCTTTATAGAGAAGACTACAAGAAATTTTATAACGTTAAATAATTGAGTTTTTCTAAATGGATAAATAATTTTTAATATTTTTCTAGGAAAAAATAATGAATTGATAGTTAATACTATTAATTATAATTCTTTAACAATAAAGTTATCAAATATAAAATTTGTGCAAAAAATTTTAATGGTAAGATAAATTTCAATTAAAGAAAAGCGTAAAAAACATGGTTTCTTATTATAAGTTAAAAAAATTAATTTGAGTATATAAGAAAATAAAAAAGGTCTTCTAACATATGATAACTAGGCAGACACAACAAGACCTTCCTAACGTATGGGGCTCTAGGCGACTACCTAGTTTGCCTATACTTAAAGTTGCCCCTGCATGATGGGTTAGATGAATTCATGAGTCATCATTTCCCTCAATGGATGGGGAACATGTATCAATAATCAGTAGATTTTTAACCGAAATTGGAAGCTTCCTCAATCTTTTCTACATAAATGCAAACAAAAGCCTTTGGGTAGCACCTTGAACCACAGTAGGTTGGACAAGTACAATAAGATGCTAGCAATTCTTTCTTATGTAACTATGTGCTACAATTGGTACTTGTCAACCTTTTATATGCAAAGTGTTAACAATGATGTAGATAATGTTAGGAAATATGTCTTATTTTTCAATAAAGATTTCTTAAGATATTTTCTTATTTAGTAGTATTTCTATTTAAGGAATAAGTAATTTTCCTATTAGGATTTGGCTTATTTAAGGAGCATTACAACTAGTATAAGAAAAGGAATGCTTCTCATACAAAAAATAGTCAATATATATATAGGGAGGTTGGATTCACTTGTTTGTAAAACACAACAATCAATTCTCTTCAAGTAGGCAGTTTCTATATGTGAGAAAAATAGTAGGTCTATTGAGAGATTGCGTATTATTGGGGTTTTGGGTGTGAGGAAAAATACTAGAATGATTGTGATAATTTTTCACATAGTGGATTTTTCTCTCATCGTCCTTGACGGCTGTGGTTTTTCTCCAGTATAGGAGTTTTCCATGTAAATTCTTGTGTTGTGTGATTGGTTTTATTCTCCATCCGTTTTTCTGTTTATTACTTATTAGATATTTTTGTTTGCAACATCTTAAGTGGAATTAAAATTCCCTAACAAGTGGTATCAAAGACAATGGTTGTTCTGCAAAGTAATTATGTATAGAAATAAATTTTCAAATCCTGTGAGGATTGAGGTTGAAAAGTTTGATTGAAGAATTAATTTTGGCTTGTGGCAAATTCAAGTCAAGGATATATTGATTCAATCTGAGCTACACAAGGCTTTGAAGGGCAAACTATCCCCTACTTCTAGCAGTGACTCTGGGAAATCTATTATAAGCGATGAAGATTGGGAAGAATTAAATGAAAGAGCTACAAGTGCTGTACAATTATGTCTAGCAAAGAATATTTTTGCAAATATAGGAAAAATTCCTTCGGCAAAACAACTTTAGGAGAGGCTTGAAAGTTTGTATCAAACAAAGAGAATCTCTAATCATTTGTACCTTAAAAAGCAATTTCACATACTAAGAATGATTGAAGGTATAAAAATTTCTAATCATTTAAGTGTCTCAACGGCATCACGATAGAACTAGAAGCAATTAGAGTTAAAATTAAAGATGAGGACAACGTGCTTAGGTTATTGTGGTCCCTTTAACCTTTTTACAACCATTTATTACCTTCTTTAATATATGGGAAAGAGACTGTGGATCTTGAAGAAGTTATTAGTACTTTACTTTCAGAAGAAAGAAGGTTGAGTGGTGGAAGTAATGAAGTTTTTGATGATTCCACATTGACAGTTAGTAATTACAAGAAAAAAACTTTAAGAAAAAAGGAGTCTACTAGGTATGTAGACAATTAAGACATATTAAAAAAGATTGTCAAAAAGTAAATGGAGCAAGTTCGACAAGTGGCTCCAAGTGAGCATATAAGGACATTGATAGTATCACCAGTGGAAAGTCTCTTATCATTATGGGAGACAATGGTCCCTTGTAATAGATGATGAAGACATCCTTATAGCAACCATTATTGCCACAGAAGAGAATGTGTTACTACTAAATAGTCCACAAGATTCGCGCAATGCATGGTTTGGCATTTATGCAAGGTGTGTGGTGGAATTTTATATTGATGCCTAAGGACTCTCAATGAAACCAAACGAGATAATGGGTGTTTTTAATAAGGTGATCGACATGTGCTGAATATGTGTACTCTAGATATGGTAGAGCATGATAATTCTTGGTGTACAAAATTATAGTTGTTGGAGATAGGATAAGATTTTGCCCATCGTGGAGTGATTCTCAAATGTCCTATGTGACTGTAATTCTGGGTGGAGTATAGAAGCTAGAGACGATATGGTTGTGTGGATACACAGTGGATCATGTTTTGTTGCCTAATTGAAAAACTCGCCAAGGTGGAGATTGTTAGTAGATATATCTTATTTTTCAATAAGAATTTTCTAAGATATTTTTTATTTAGTAGTATTCCTATTTAAAGAACAAGTAATTTCCCTTTTGGGATTTGACTTATTTAAGGAGGATTACAACTAGTATAAGAAAAGGAATACATTTTCTACAAGAAATAATCACTATATATAGGGAGGTTGGATTCACTTGTTTATAAAACCTAACAATGAGTTCTATACAAGTAGACAGTTTCTAGTGTGAGAGAAACAATAGTTCTATGGAGAGATTATATGTTATTGGGGTTTTGGATGTGAGGAAAAATACTAAAGTGATTGTAATAATTTTTCACATAATAGATTTTTCTCTCGTCGTTTTTGCTGGCTGTGGTTTTTCTCCAGTATAGGATTTTTTCACGTAAATTCTTATGTTGCATGATTAGTTTATTCTCCATATATTTTCCTATTTATTATTTGTTTGATATTTTTGGTTGCAACATGTTAGGTGGAATTAAAATTCCCTAACAAATAAAGCCCACATTCCTTTCACACCCAGTGAGTAGCTTAGAGCCCAATTTGATGCAAAATCTTCACCTTGGAACTTCTTACACGACAACATACTAGTGGATGAGCTAGTTGATAACATTTTCCATGCAAACAACACAATGTCACTGATAACTCTATGAAATGAGAGTTATCAATGGCACTTTTGGATTTAAATCAAGATTACTTAGAGAGTAAATGATGTGTTTTAGTTGCATTTTAGCTGCATTTTAGCTTAATTTTGCATAGTTATCTATTTTTAGTTATTTGTAATAAATTAGGTGATTTTAGAATAAATTGTGTGCTTAGATTATGTGTTTACATTATAGACAACTGGAAGTGCAAATTCAAAGAAGAAATGTTATGCAATGGGCTTGGAAAGATAAGGAAGGAAATTAGCTATAGAAAAGTAGAAATTAGTCTGAAACAGTGCATTGCTGTAGCACCATTGCTGTAGCAATCCTGAAACAACAGAGGAGAAAAATTCACACGAATCTCAGAAAAATCTGTGATCTGTAGTTTCCAAATATGGAAGATGCGTGCCCTAGGTGTCCAGTTGCCCTAGTTTTCAATTATAAAAGGAAGCGCACACAAAAGAAAAAGAGAGGGCCGTCAACCACAAGAAAATAATGGCAAATTAAAAAAAAGAAACAACAAAGAGAAGAGAAATTCAAGGGCTGATCAGAAGTTGCAGGCATGAAGAAAAAAAATCAAGAAATCTAAAAGGATCACTCACCTCATCTATATTCTCTTTATTTTCTTTGATTCATGATGATGTATACGATGGTTGAGTTGGTTTTATTTTCTGTTTTGATACAAATCATGAACTAAATCTATTTGTGGTTGAGTGAATGATAAGCTTGATGGTTTATTGACTGAGATTATTGTGTTGCTGCATGACTGCTATAGCATTTTATTTTGATAGTGCTTAATTTCATTTACTATTTCGGCTGACCACCTATTTAGTGATACAAGCTAAAAGAGAGCCACAAAAGGGCTTGTTTTAGTGAAAAATATCAGAGCAATACTTGGTTTTAGATTAAGTTTCCTAAGTTGGGTTAACTCAATTTGAATAGGGCTATGCTTAATTTAAAATTAGTGATGAACTAGACATATGGATTCACCTTGTAGGATAATTAGGAACCTTGATTGCATAATGCTATATTTTGTGTGATTTATCAACTGGTCATTGTTAGGTTACATATAGATATAAGAAATCCAAGAAGCGATAGCTGAGGATGCCGTAGGATTCTGCCCAGTGCTATAGTAATTGATGTAGCAACGGTACTGTAATAGGAAAAAAAAGTCAATACCATTAAGTAAGTTAATTCACTCAACTACATCATTTTAGTGATTACATACTTGTGTGAGACGTGTTGATTTATTTTAGTGCACTTTATTTTCTGTCATTTAGATTTCTTAATTTAATTTAGTTGTTAAAAAGAATTTGATTTATTTGAAATTGCACCACAATTATTTGTTATAGCAATTCTTATAGTATCATTCTCTGTGGAGATGATACTCGAATACTTATCACTTTATTACTTATTGTGTACACTTGCACACTGACACCTATATATTAAGAAATCGACCAACAATCACCTTCGGATTCATTGCCCTCATTTGCCTACCCAATTATGATATGATCAATTTGATAATATTGTAACTTTTAAAATAATTATTATTAGCAAAATAGTCAAAATTATCCGGTGTGAAAAGAGTTAGACAAGCATTTAGTTAATTTTCATTTTGTATAGATATAATAAAATCTTTCTATAGCTATAATGTTAGGACCAAAGCAATTTTATTACTACGAGAAAGTTATAATTTGATAGAAGTAGTTACAAAAATTATTGTTTTAACTTAGTTATTCTTAATGCATGTAATATAAACTAGACAATGTATTAATAAATAATGAATGAAGTATGTCAATTTTAATATATAGACATTGATAAAAGAGATAAATATATTTTGTAAAAAATTGTACATGTCTTTTTATAAGGCTGCGGCATTTATCTTATGTAACTCTTGCTTAATTATGATACCTCTTTAGACACTGATTTTCGTTTAATTTCAACTTAAATTTGCATACTTTAATAATTGATATTAGTCTCGGACGGGCTGCTGTTCCTTACCTCAGTCTGCATGTCAACATCATATTCAAGAAAGAAAAAAGGTGTCAAGCAAGTTCGCAGAAGAAATACTTGAGATAAACCCATCGCTGCTACTACAAGTTAATGCCAAAGGCAAAACTCCACTTGACGTTGCGGCAAAATTAGGCCATTCTACTGACAGTTCTTATTGAAAAAGCAAAATTACCTCAACATGAAGATTCAAGGGTAGGAGCTGCAAGGCAGATGACTAGGAGCAAAATTAGGCCTTTTCAGCTGATTAGTATTAAAAATTGTATGTTCATTAATGGTAAAAATATCATTTTGTGCTTATGTTATAATTTATGTGTGTAGTTATGTAACATATTGTGAATTTCTAATTATTTTTCTAAATATTTGATTTTGTGTGTTTATTAAGTAAAAATAATAATTTCACACAATTTGAGGCTCTAAACAAATGGACATTTGGATTCTGAAGGTCCGAGAGGTTATTTCATTGTCAAGGAGGATCCGTGATTTTTACTGTGAAATTATAAGTTTTTACCACAATAAGTGTGGTAATTGTAAAATTATAAAATTTTACTATGTTAGGTGTGGTAATTGTTAGTGGAATGAGTTAGGTATGCTTGAGTGGATTAAGTTAGGTTTATGTCTTGTTAGTGGGACAAATGCATGGCTATGATATAATTAGCCTTATTTATGTGTGTGGTGTGGATTAATCATGTATTAGTATAAATAGAGAGGGGGGTAGCACACCTCTTTACACCTTTTCTTCACTTCTTTCCCCTCAATTTCTTCTTCTTCTTCTCATCTCTCTTTGTAATATATTTTTAATAAATAAAATTAGTTTTATTTTTAATTTTCAAATACCATTTTTATGCATAATTTAATTTTAAATATTTTTATTTCAATTATGTTGGCTAAATAATAATAGTTAGGGGAAGGTGAAACTCATAGTAAAAAAATATGGTTTAATCAAATTCTATTTTTAATTATATAAATTAAATTATTTTTTATTTAATTTTATACATATTTTATATTTTGAAATTTTAATTTATTGTAGACAAATAAGGGTGTTTGGCACAATAAATTCTTAATATCTCAATATAAGGTATGGTAAAATGGTATTTTGATTTATTGTAGACAAATTAAGTTTTGGCACAATAAATACTTAATCAATAATAAAATTAATGGGAAAATAATAATAATTTATACAATTAATCTTTTGGGTAATAAATCTAAATAAAAATGGAAAAAAGAATTTATTAAATTTTATTTACTACTAAGAGTGGATCCATAACCCTAACTAATTTAATTTCATAGTTTCACTTAAATTAGGTTGCATAAATTCAAATTTTATTTTTATTAAAATAAACAAATTAAATATTTTCTTTGTGGATCAACCTCGGACTCACCGAGCTATTCTATAATAAGATACTCTTATACTTGGGAGTTAGAAATCACTTTTAAGTTGTGTCATCAGCAATTTTCAACATTCCCCTAGTGACTATAAAAGCGAAAATGCCACTGCAAACCTAAGGATAAATCCAGCTTTTCAAGGATTTATGGAAACAGACTAACAGATACCATCGTCATGAGCCTTTCTCTTGATACCCTCTTTATTCACTTGATAGCATCTCTTAAAATTAGCGCAATTTCTCTTAAAACTTAAGAAAGATTTCGATGATGCTTTTTTCATTGCCTCCTTTTATTTCACCATGTTTTCCATTGAAGCAGTACAATGGTAACTGCACCTGTTACGGACACATGCTATGTTAGCACCTTCTTTGGGCCTTGACCTTATCACTTGTTTAATTGGCTTGAAGTTTTTCTTCTTTGTGTTTTGGTTCATCGAAAGATCGCCGGATCGGTAAGATAACGTAACTGATTATGCGTAAATCACTATCTTTGTTTATCAATACACAATGATTGATTTTAATTTATCATAAACATTGATTGACTCATCAATCTTTTATAATCAATATCTATCATTATTATCAAATTCTGTTAATTAATTGTATATCAGCTACTAATATTTCAATGAAAATCAAATTTGATATTTAGGCGGTCTGTTTAATTTGCCGTCATGATTACATTGAATTGAAGAGAGGCAGTGAAAATTAAACAAATTTCAAATTGTCTGTAATTTCTAATGTTCAATATGGAACAAAATCTTATTTATTTTGTACATAAAGAAAAAATTAATAAAGTGCAAGAGTTTATTTTGCAGTGAATTATTTTGTTTCTCGAGTGGTCTTGTACAATTTTGTGTGTAACGTCATATGCAAATAGCATTACTCAATCGGAAATTATGTTCTCAATTGGAGATTATGTTTTCTTTAGGCATTTATTTTTTCACCAGATCCAAAATCTCACAAAATTTTATCTATTATTACTAGTGTTGTTGGTGAAGGAAAGATTAGGGAGCACCATGTTAGAATAAACCGCTGGCCCCATATGTTTGTCTCCAGGAAACAGGATTGGAGCTGGGAAATGTCCAACATCCTCTGCTGCTACTCAAGTGTTCCTGATGCTCACAGGGACGGTGGCACAGGGCCCCTTCTTCCAATTGGTTAGTATAAGTCATGTCGAGTTCGCTAGATGCTAGATGTTACTTCTTAATCCTTCATTGTATAGTGTTTATAAGTTTATAAATGCTTTCTTGCAAATGACAAGTGTTAACTAGATGCTCTGTTGTTTTAAGGAATATAATAATTACTGTGTGCATGTAGATATAAGGAGACTTGTTGTTGCATCACTAATAAGCTTAACGATTTTATATGTAACTGTACTATCAAATCACTTCGGATTGAACTGCTAGTGTAATTACATAGGATTTCTAACATCTCTCATCTCTTTAGATTAAAAAATATCTTAATTATAAAATAAAAGTTGATAATTTGTAGTAAATATAACTTTCAAGTAATATTTTTAGGTTTTTAACCGTATACGTATAGGATTAAATCAATTATCTTTTAAGTCACAGCAACAAGTGTTTACCGAATGCTTTAAAGTCTTGTTTGATATTCTGATTGGGTGGTTGTAACTTAAAAGTTACAGTATTAAAGTATTTGATAAATATTTATTACTGTAGCTTGGAAGTTAAGTTGATATTTTCTTACATACTTATAATAAAATTTTTTACTATTTTTGTTATTTTTATCAAACTTATTTATCAAAAACCGTATTTATCACACATTACTAACTTTTATTTAATAGTTACAGGTTAAAAGCTAAAGCATCTCATTATCAAACAAAACCTAGTGTTACAGCTAAGTTGATTTTACCCTACACTCTTACGATAAAATTTTTTACTATTTTTGTTATTTTCATCAAAATTATTGATTAAAAATCATATATATCACATATTATTAAGTTTTATTTAACAATTACAATTTAAAAGTTAGAGCGTCTCATCATCAAACAGAACCTAGTGTTATAGCTAAAATTTACAGCTACCTAATTTCAATACCAAAAAGGGTTTTAGTTATATACAGATAATTTATACCAAATTAATTTCTTGCTGACTAATATGTAATTAATCACTTTTCTTTGCCAGGGTGAAAACAAAACAACTGATAATTCTTTCATATTTGGAAACAAATAATCAAGATTAATTTCCTTTTATCTTTGATAAAATCATCAACTTTTCTTTATAAACAAATCATTTTTCAAGAGAATTCCATTGCACCATTTTGAAACATGAGTTGTTCTTGGATAATTAGCTTTGTTCTTTCTCTTGTCCTAGCATTTTTACATATCTCCTTAATTAACACGAGCAAATTTACAATTGCTGAATCGGTTTATGCCGTTCAAGTGCAAGGCTTATATAATCAATGGATTCAAAAGCAACAATTACTCTAGTGATCCACTGCAACTCTAAAGACGATGATCACGCGAGAGCAATCGATCGCGATCAACGAGGACTTTTGAGTTTCATTTTAGGGCGGCATTGATCGAGACCATGCAAATGGGGTCACCCCAAAAATAGATCAATCGATATGTTCAATGAGAAAGATGTTGCTTTGTGTGCTAGAACTGGGAATTGCTTCTGGAAAACTGTTGATGCTGGAATCGTCTTCAACACTGATAATTCTAGCAACTGGATGGAGAGATATAACTGGTAATTTAATTTTCTAAATTGTTTCGAAACAAGTTTGCTGGATTTAGAAATGAATAATTGATGTGAGCTTAATTTAATTTATTTATGCATGTAGTTTACGTGTGAGTTGGCTGCCTTATTTATTCATGCAAGTTATCTATGCATGGTTTACGTGAGAATTGGTTGGGCGTTGTATTAGTTGTGAGTTTCACTAGTTGAGTTAGCGAGTCATTTTAGTGAGTTATGATGGAAGTTATTTGTACTTTAATTATTATCTTCTAGCAGTTTCATTCAGTTATTGTAAGTTACATTGTCATGTAACATGTGTTTTATTTAAATTAAAAAAAGGAATGAAAGGGATTATTCACTGGATTAATTTTTTCTTTATGGAGAGAATGGTTCTCTCGAATAACCGTGTTATTTTCCTTCTTATTTGCTTTTAATACAAATCAGAATATAACATTTGGTATCAGAGCCCGGTTTTTTCCATGGCTGATGCTACAAGACAAAAGAAAGATGCAGACTTTAAAGCTTTTATTACTGAGAAGATTGAGAACCAAGATGCAGTCATGCAGGAGGTCCTAAGCAAACTTCAAAGTTTGACATCTATGTGTGATAAATTGAGTATTCAATATGCTCAAGTCAGCAAAAACGATGGCAACCATTCAATGCCAAGAGATCATTCACAAACTGCTGAAGCATCTAGCTCTTCTATAAAATCTATAGACAATAATCTTGTGCAACGTCTCAAGTTGTACTTTCCAAATTTTAATGGTGTGGACCCATATGGATGGATTTATCGAGCTGAGCAGTATTTTGAGTATCAGAATATTGCAAAGGAGCAGCAAGTGCACTCGCATCCTTCCATCTTGAAGGAGCAGCGCTTCAATGGTATTGATGGATGACAAAAACCAAAGGCCCGGTTACCTAGGATGAGTTTTCGCGCGCTCTACTCAAAAGGTTCGGACCAACAGAATTTGGCAATGCAGCAGAGGCTTTATCCCCAGTTAAGACAGCGAACAAGTGTTATTTCTTACCAAGAAGAGTTTGAGAAACTTTCCCAATTGGTGGATGATTTGCCTAAGCATTTTTTAGTAGGCTCATTTGTTGGGGGACTAATAGATGAGATACGATTGGAGGTGAAGATGCAGTGACCTCGTTCGTTAGCCACTGCTATAGGTCTTGCAAGACTTGTGGAGGAAAAGTCTAACATCTGTAAAAAGAATTTCATGCTTCGTTCTTTATCTCCTAGTTCTCCTAAAATGGGTACTTTGAGTCCGAGGCTGTTGGGAACTTGGCCTAACACCACACCACCAACTTTTAAACGTTTGACTCCAAACGAGGCAAAAGATCGGCAAGACTATGGATTATGTTATTATTGTGATGATAAGTTTGCTCTTGGACATCGGTGTCGTACTCTTCGCTTATTTATGATCGAAGCATCTCATGAAGATGATGAGGTTTTAGATGAGGAGAATCAAAAGACACTTGAAGATGTTGCTAATGATTCACATCAACAACTTCCTGCAAAACAAGCAGAACCAGAGATTTCTTTCCATGCTATGACTGGCTCTAGCCATCCTCATACCATGCGTGTAGTAGGTATCTTACGTAAAACCAATATTACCATTTTATTGGATAGTGGTAGTACACACAATTTCATTGAACCTTGTGTGGTTTCCAAATTATGGCTTACAACCATAAAAGATAATCACTTTCAAGTTATGGTTGCTAATGGTACCAAGTTAAATTGTGATGGAGTATGTTTGGGGCTCTCTCTTTCTATTCAAGGAGTACAGGTTAAGGCAGATTTTTGTATTCTACCACTTGCTGGATGTGAAGTTGTACTTGGTGTTCAGTGGCTTCGTTCCTTAGGGCTAATTAAATGGGATTTCCAGCAAATGACTATGGTGTTCACTGATAAAGCTCAAAACCATAAAATATTAGGACTCACTCCTACAGAATTCGAAGTTATTGCAGGTGATAAAATTAAGAAAATAGGAGAACGTGGATTATTACTTCGGATTGCCACTTTAAGTTTACAAAGTGGGTTGGAACCGACTCCAACAGACATGGAAACACTTTTGGATGAGTTTGCCAGGGTCTTTGAAGAACCTCAAGAGTTATCACCAAGTAGATCCCATGACCATCATATTCTTTTGTTTGAAGGTAGTGCTCCTGTTAATGTTCGACCATATCAGTATCCTTATTATCAAAAATCTGAAATTGAAAAGATGGTGCAAGAGATGCTCAAAACAGGTATTATTCGTCCAAGTCGTAGTCCTTTCTCTAGTCCAATTTTAATGGTTCGTAAGGCTGATGGAGGCTGGCGCATATGTGTTGATTATCGTGCCTTGAACAACATTACTGTCAAAGATAGATTTCCCATTCCAATGATCAATGAATTACTGGATGAACTACATGAGCTAGATTCTTTTCCAAACTTGATTTGCGGTCTGGGTATCATCAAATTCTGGTGGTGGATTCTGATATTCCTAAAACGGCTTTTCTCACCCATGAGGGTCATTACGAATTTCTTTTAATGCCTTTTGGGCTGTCCAATGCACCCTCTACTTTTCAGAGCTTGATGAATTGGCTCTTTAAATCGTATCTCCGATGATTTGTTATGGTGTTCTTTGATGATATTTTGATCTACAGTAGCACATGGTCTGATCATCTACAGCATCTATGAATAGCTCTCTCAGTCTTGAAGGATAACCAACTCTATGCAAAAAAATCAAAATGTCGTTTTGGCTTATTGGAAGTTGATTACTTGGGTCACTTTATATCACAAAACGGAGTGTCAGTTGATCCAACTAAAATACAGAGCATACTTGATTGGCCACGACCAAATTCAATTAAAGCATTACGGGGGTTTCTTAGGTTAGTTGGATACTACAAGAAATTTATTAGAAACTATGGTATTATTGCAGTACCTTTGTCGAAGTTACTACAAAAAAATAATTTCCATTGGACGATGGAATCTGAAGAAGCTTTTAATCTGTTAAAGAAAGCTCTTTCAGAACCCCCTGTTTTAGTTCTTCCAGATTTCTCAAATGACTTTGTTATTGAGTGTGATGCATGTGGGGTTGGAATTAGAGCAGTTTTGATGCAGCAAGGGAAGCCACTAGCTTATTTCAGTCAAGCTCTTAAAGAGAGTGCTCTGTCTCTTTCTACTTATGAAAAAGAAATGTTAGCTTTGGTGAAGTCAGTTCAAAAATGGAGGCCATATCTTTTAGGCTAAAGTATCTCTTGGAGCAGAGTTAATTACTCTGTATTAACAAAAATGGTTGCTGAAATTTATGGGATTTGACTACAAAGTTGAATATAAAAAAAGGAAGGAAAATTCTACTGCTGACTCACTTTTTAGAAAGGCTGAATTTCATTGTGCTGCTATTTCTATGCCTGTGGCTGATTGGTGGGAAAGCTTAAAACATGAAGTCTTGTATGATCCTTTTTATACCAAACTTGCGATAAATAGCTCTGTCCAAAACTTGCTTGTAAACACATGATCCCTGTCATTAACAATGGATTTCGGAAGACCATGCAATCGGATGATATGCTCAAGAAAGGCATGAGCCACAGTAACAGCTGAATATGGATGGCTGAGAGGAACAAAATAAGCATATTTTGATAACCTATCAATAATAACCATGATCACTGACTTCCCTTTTGACAATGGAAGCCCTTTAATGAAATCCATAGACACATTAGTTCATATTGACTTAAGAATACTCAAGGGTTGTAGAAGGCCTGCCGGGGTACAATTTTCGACTTTGCACCTTTGGCAACGAAGGTACTGTTCAAGAGTACGATTTAGCACTTCGATTTGTCCGTTTGTCTGAGGATGATAACTAGAACTCATACAAAGTTGTCAAAAGAGATGGCGATTAGCTATATAAAAATCGTATCCTGTGAAGCCCTCATTCTTCTTTAATTCCAAAAATTTTAGCCTCCACTCATGCTTCACCACTTGGAGGTCATTATGGGCTTCATAAATCTTTAGCCAGGGTTCGAAGTTCTTTTTATTGGCAACATATGCAAGAAAGTGTTAAAGATTACATTAAAGAATATGGTTGTATCAATTCATTATAATATTCTCTAATTATTATTATTATTATTTTTAGCTTTTTAACATACTTTTCATAGTCAATGAAGATTATAGAATTAATTATGCTTATAAATATTTTAATTTATATATTTTTCATTTAAAATTTAATTTAATTAATTAATTAATTATATAATAATGTGGATCCGGATATCCGATTTTTCGGATGCACTTGCATCCGGATCCGAATTCGGATCCGCATTTTTTAACATGCGGATCCAGATTTTTCCGAATTCGGATCTTCTGGATCTTTGTGAATTTATGGTAATATTGTACATTATTTATATTGAATTGATGTTAAATTGTTAATTATTAAATTATAATTGAATTTTATTTAATATTATTAAATAAAATATTCAAGTTAAAATTATATTTAAATTTAAAAATATGTGAATCCGGATATCCGGAAAATCCACCCGCAACCTGTGCGGATCTTACCCGCATCCAGATTAGCATATTTTTTTCCGAATCCAGATACGGATCTGGATGTAAAAAATTTAATGCCGATCCGAATTCGGATGCACCTACATCCGGATCCAGATCCAAAATTTGCCAACCCTAGCTGTACTTGATACTAGAGTTATTACTAAAGATAAATATTGACCGAAGACTGAGGTTTTAATTAAATGGAAAGGTCTGCTACTTGAGGATGCCACTTGGGAGAACAAATGGTGATTTTCAAGGAGTTACCTAGATTTCAACCTTGAGGACAAAGTTCATTTCAAGGGGGGTGGAATGATGCGAGCTTAATTTAATTTATTTATGCATGTAGTTTACGTGTGAGTTGGCTGTCTTATTTATTCATGCAAGTTATCTATGCATGGTTTACGTGAGAATCGGTTGGGCGTGGTATTAGTGGTGAGTTTCACTAGTTGAGTTAGCGAGTCATTTTAGTGAGTTATGATGGAAGTTATTTGTATTTTAATTATTATCTTCTAACATTTTCATTCAGTTATTGTAAGTCACATTGTCATGTAACATGTGTTTTATTTAAATTAGAAAAAGGAATGAAAGGGATTATTCACTGGATTAATTTTTTCTTTATGGAGAGAACAGTTCTCTCGAATAACCGTGTTATTTTCCTTCTTATTTGCTTTTAATACAAATAAGAATATAACAATAATTAATATATAATAATGGTGTTCTTATCTAATTATTTTCTATTTTAATTGTTATTAACAGAATAGTATTTTTTTAATTACACAATATTACTGTTCAGATTATAACTTATATTTCATGAGATTATTATATTAATATTTACAATCAAACAATTTCAAATGAAGGAAGAAAATTAAATCCTCACCATGCATTGTGGGAGCTTGAAGTAGTATTAGTTCTAAACAAACTGTATGGCTGGTAAAGTAGAACTATTGTTGCTCTTGCTCGTTCACCTCATCATTGATAGTTGGAATTTTAGGGGCTCAACTGTCAAAATAGAAAAGTTAAAGGGTTAAATTTTGAAAGCAGTTCATAAAATCATGAAGTAAATGTAAAAGATTTAAGCTATTGGGGCCAAAATGGAAAATTTATAATATTGTGGGGTCAAATAAAAAATATGAGTAATAGCTTAAACTGGTGAATGATCCGGCTTTATGGATTAGAGCCTCTAATTTAGAGATATCATTAGACCCGGGCATTGCCATTTTTATGATTTAAAAACGAAAAGATATACCGATGACAATTCAATACAAACGAGATCGTGACAAGAGTCTTGACCGGTCCTAATCTCTTAATTATGATAAAATTTAGTTTTAAATTCTCATCAATGTTTAAAAGTATGTATTGAATCATTTGATATGAGATCTCAAATCCTGTTCAAGATTTGGTTATTTTTGTCAACCCTAATGATAGAAAGATTTATTTCATCAATTAAACAATAATAGAATGCAAATGCATGATGTAAACCTAATGACTTTGTGACACCATCATATCAAAAATAGCGTAGTGCATGCATTTCCATTCTACTTTTATCAACGTTGCCATTAGACGATTTATTTTTATTTAATAATAGTACAACACCTGAATTCTAAACATATCCATAATTTTAAAAATAAATAAATAAATAAAATCATTAAACTGTTGCCGTATTTAAAAGGTCGCCACACTAATGCAAGCACGATCTTTCATGCCTACAATCGTTCTAATATCCATCACCATAAAGCTCATTATTTCCAAACCTGGTCACTATAAATGCTCATTAATTACTTCCAGATCTGGTTAATGCATGAAATTATCAATTCATATTAACATATTGCATATACTTATAGCATGACTATATCTATAACTCGGTTCATCTCGAGCTCAAATTTTGTGAGACATGATGAGTTCTTGGGTTCGCTTTCTTTTACTTCCTTGTCCTAGCAATTTGCGTATCATCACAAGCACAAGTACCATCCAGTTCGGAAGAATGTCTAAATTCTCAGTTCAAATTCGAGGAGGGACCTCTGTTGGGTTTACTCATTTTTGGTGTTTAAAAGGTAAAAAGATTATAATTTTTGCTTTGACACTGGGAATTGCTACTGGCGACCTTCTGATGACGGAATTTTATTTAACGGTGATAATGCTAGTACCTGGCACCAGGGATACAACTGGTAATTTCATATGTGGTGCCTACTGTGTGAAGGAAGCAGTTTGAATAAATGAATGTTATATGATTTTTTTTTTCTTAATCTTAACCTTTTCTGTAATCAAAGGGTGTAATCAAAGGATTTGATCAAGTAGTTTTTAAGTAACTTTAACCATCCTCTTTATTTTAAAAATAATAATACTTAGTATATAAAGAAAAATTAATAAGCTAATAGTAAGAATGAAATAAATAAATAAGAAACAAGATTTTTAGGGAATTTTCGATTAAAGCGAATGGTGCATCAAACAAAAAATTTCAGCTTTATTACTTATTAAGTTGATTTACGTCCCTACAGAATTTGCATTATATGCAAAAAAAATTTTAAGTGCTTATACACAATTTAAACTTCCTATTTGAGCTAAGCCACGATCGTTAGCTATAGCTTAATACTAAAAAATAGTTCACTGTTGTGGTTTGGCTATAAATTATAGTGTTAATTTTAGATTATTCCTTTTGTGAATGATAATATTTAAAATATCTCTAAATTATTGTAAACCTGAACTTATCCCCCATTTTTGTGAAGAAGATAAAAACAATTTCATCAATTCACGTAATTTTTTCTTTATCTTTTTAATAAGAAGATAGAGGATATTTTGAAAATTGTCATTTTATGAAGAAGTAATTCAAAATTTACTCAATTATAACTAAATGCCTACTAATTCACACTCTAAATTATACAGACGTTACACAGGAGAATGACAATAGACACATAAGGTATGTTTACATTAACTAGTTTATTACTTCTTTTATATCACGTTTAGTCCTATAAAAAGTTTACTGTTGAAGGATGTATAAATGCAATCTTCTTACATATAAATTAATTATGCGAGACCTTTACCAATTAAAATTAGTTAATATATTTGTTAAAAAGTATGTTTTACCTTTTCAACGGTTTATTGTTTGAATATCAGAGATGAAATAGGGTGTTAAAAATCTGTTCAGATCTATAGTGGTTAGAACAAAGTCTTATTGATTTGAAGAAATGAAAAGAAATGAGAGGTGCAGAGGAACATGTAGACTGGGGTGCCACGGCACTTGCAGGATTTGAAAAAATTTTGAGGTTTCTATACAAAATATAAAAAGTTAGTACGAAAAGACTATATTGGCCCTTGCATACTAAATTTAAAATTTTATATATTTGATAACAAAAATATAACTTAATAACCCATCAAAATAATAAAGTATAAGGGGAAAAAAAGATCTCTAAAATTGCAAGCAAATCAGCCAAAATTCCCAAATTGTTTGAAGCGATTGGAAAACTACAGTCTATAAAGATACGGAAACCGTTTTAAAATACTCAATATTTTAAAAGAAAAGAAAAAATACTGAAAATTTAGCCCACGTAAACATTTACTTCAAGTGCGGTCCTTAAGAGGAAAGAAGAGGAGGGATAAAAAAAAGAACGGAAACAAATGAATCACATATTAAACTAAAGAATAAAATTAAGATCAATATTCTTTTTTTCTCATTTCTCTTTCCCTCTTTTCTTTTCATCCCTTTCCTCTCCTGTTCTCTCATTTCTTCCATCTGAACATATGCTCAGAATTATTAATTTTCATATTTTGTAACCTTAATCTGTTTAGAAATTTATATAACAAAAAGAAGCAAATTAAACAAGTGTAGAAGTCCACCCACAAAGTGACGCACTCGGTGCAATAAATACTGTATAGCACTACGCACTTGCATCTAATGACAATTAATTCTTCTTCTCTTTGCTTATAACGTTCATTATATTTCTAATAACAAATTATTTCATCTTTGGCCAACAAAATATTTGCAATACAAAAACAATTGCATCATTTTGAAGCACGACAAATCCTTGGCTTTCTTCCTTTCTTCTATTTCTAGCCCAAGCATCTTACTACGTAGCTCAAAAGCCATCATTCGCATCATCGTCCCATGATGAAAATCGAATCATTCGGTTCAATTGCAAAGTTCATGTGATCAATGGATTCAAAAGCAACAAGAACCCATTAATCATTCACTGTTATTCAAATCATGACGATCATGCGGAGCGTACCCTTTGGATGAATGGCGAGTTCAAATTTCGTTTTAGACTGAGCATGATTGAGGAGACTCATTTTTGGCGTGATTGGACGTGGGGCACAAAAAAGAAAAGCACTGCTGATGTTTTTAACATGAAGGTTGAGTAACACAATTGTTTCCCAACTAGGAATTGCTTTTGGAAATCGGCAGAGAATGGAATTTATTTTAGCAGTGATAATAGCAACTGGGTGAAGAGGTAACTCTGGCCATTTGATCATGTTAATTAATGTATTGCCTTGGAAGAAATATTTTCAAAATATGGTTTATGAATGAAAAAAATTACTATGCTACTACTTTTAATTTGCCAAACACCTTGCTAAATGACTTGCAAAAGTTGATTATTCATTTTAGATTCTACTACGAGTATTTGATTATCTTCGGAAGCAGCTAATTAATGCAATCCCAGACATACCCAAAATATAATTAAAATGGCGTGGGGCATATAAAAAGATTCAGAAATACTAATCATACTAAACCTCACTCAAACAACATTTAGAACATTAATTTCGAATTTTATTGATCAACACATTTTCTCTTAAACATGACATATCATTCAAGGCCAATTATATTGTTTCGACCAAGAAGAATTATCATCACTCAAATAAAAACCAGATTCTTGTACTAACCAGTACACATTGCCAGTTTTCTCACACTTTTTACCCTCATCACCGGCAGTGAAAACATCAAATCTGGTATCTTTGTTTTCCCATTTCATGTGACAAAAGAAAAGAGTTGTTCTGAAAAAGTTGACCCAGAAATGCCAATGGAAATTCTCACCAGCCTTAAGATAATGCTCACCAAGATCATCATCTCTTGATCGGCAACGAATGAATAATGGTATGTCACTTGAATTAATTCCATTGATGATATATTCATCGAAAGTCGTGCGAAGACCTGGGAAATATGTGATTTCTTGTCGGGATGACATTGTTGATCCGCAAAATATGCAAAAACACATGAGAAAGATGTAAAGGGAGAAGTTGAAATTAGGGTTCATGGTGCCCAGTAATCCCATAATAACGAGGTAGAGACAGTTCACTGGTGATAGTTTCTTTCAAGTTATTTTACAAGAGGGAATTATAGCATGAATTATGTATATGTTAGCAAGTCTGCAATAAGGCAGAGACAGTTCATAATAAAAAAATTAATTTACTTCTTTAACAAAACAACAATGTGATCACACCGTTTGAACCCATAAATAATGGTTGTACATATTTATTTTTATTTAAATAGAGGATCTGAAATTATTAAATACAGAATCTGAATTTTATTTTTCTTTTAAAAAGGAATGAGTTGAGTAAAGATTAAATCAAATTTTTAACTCTATACCTTCTTTAGGATTTGAACTCAAATGGCTAACTAAGAAAATCTATTTGAACCCACTAGTTAATAAGAATTTTCATTGACAACCAAATAATAACTAATATATTTTTGGTAAAAGCTCTACATATATAAGGGGAGAGCTATTTGAATTCAATAGTTAATAAAAGTTTTTATTGACAATAAAAAAAACTAATGTATTTTTTTTTATAAAAACTCTATTTATATAAATTTTATTTGAAAAGTTATACCAACAACGTCTTACATGTAACTACTAAATAAAATGAGTGATTCATCAAATAATCATGTCAAAATAACTTAAAAATACAAAATTAATACTAACAAAGTATTAGGATCTATTATTAGATCGGTATTAAAGTTTTACCATTTTTGTGGTGTTGCTTTGTTCAAATGGTAAAATCTCTAGAGTGGTAATGAGATGTTGAAATCCTGCTGATCACATGGCGGCGAAAGGGATTTATAGTGTCTATTGTGTCTAAGCTTTCAAAAGAAAATGTTAATATTTTTAATTGAGTTAAATTTGATATTTGAAATTATTATACAAATAATTTCATTTGCGAAATTTTATTATTCAATGGGTAAAATCTCTCCCATTATCCATTGGAAAGTGCAGTAATATTTACAAGAATCACTTGATGATATTGATGAATCGTTTCAATCAAGACAATCAGGATCACTATGAGGCGAAAATCAAGACCATTGTAATATACATATCTCGCATAAATCATGACTATAATAAAATGCAATTACTTTAATAAGGGTAGGTTATTTGCACTCTAAAATTTATTTTGTATATTCTAATTTTAATAAGGGTAGGGTTATTTGAACCCACCAAATTTATCTCTACAGTAATTAAAAAAAATGAATTCATTATTAAAAATTTAAAATTTCAAAATTATCTCTCACTATTCTTTTATTCTCTTTCTTTCCACTTACAATTCCATAATCTCTCTCTACTCTCACATTCTCCAAACTAAACTGTTAATTTCACTTTCTTTTGGATTCACTTCTTTGCCTTTCTTAGTAAATCATAATCTATGTTTCATGCTTTCTATACATAAGAATTTTTTTTCCTTGATATTCACTAACTTTTGTGATTAGTAAAGATTAATTTCTTGATATTCATTGACTTTCGTGGATGGTAAAAACTTGTTGATATTCATTTTTGAATGATGGCTTTTGCTGCTCTTAGTTTATGATAGTGTATAACGAAATCGATTATTTGTAGTTAAAAGAAAATATGTGATGGAATTCATGAGAATAGAGGAATTGAGAATGAAAAGAGAAGAAAGGTTAATTAAGTAATTTTATCAAAAATTATTTTAATAATAAAATTCTTAATTAAAAATGGTGTATAGAGAGTAAATTGGTGGATTCAAATAGCTCCACTCTTTCAATAAAAGAATTTATTACAAAATTACCCACAATGTGAATTGCTAATAAGGGCAATTTATCATAAGTCAATATTACATAATTATTTTAATCACCTATATAGTACACTCATTATTTATTATATAATTCTTAAATTGTAAAACTTTTATTTCCAACACTTTATCAATACTTAGATGAATAATGAGGAAATCATATATTTTAAAAGAATTTTGATTACAAAATATGTGTAATATTTTTTTATTTTTCAAAAAAATAAAATATTAAGTATTCTGAAATAGCCATTTTTTTTATAAGGATCCTCTCCTAGTGTTTTTTCTCTCCTAGTGAAAATAAGTGGCCAAAATTAAATTTTAAACCAGCTTTATTTATTGTATTTAAAATTAAACTAATTTTCTCCATTAAATTTGAAAGACTATGACAGACTAGAAGAGAAAAACATTAGGAGAGGATCTTAATCCTTTTTTTTAGCTTCTTCTTTTTCTCCTTATTTGTATTGAACATAAATAAATAAAATTAATAACTAAAATTGTGTTAAGTAATTGATTTACAACTTGACTTTATCATGTTGTTATAAATGTGTTGAATCCCTTAAAATTAGACATTTATTGGTGTTTTAAGTAAATAAATTTAATTAATTTAATTGGTGTTTTAAGTAAATAAATTTAATTAATTTAAGGATGATATTATTTGCACCCTAAAAATTATTTACTCTATACACTTTATGAAGTAACAAAAAATTTCCCACTTATACCTTTTAAATTAATTATCTTTTTTAATTCTATATACTCATAAAAATGTCTTTTTCATTTTCTCTCCCCTCTCTTCTTCCCGTCCCTCTGCTTTTCTTTTCTCTCATTTTTTTTCCTAACCAAGCATGGGCTTAGAAATTATTACTCTTCATATTTGATAACCTTAATCTCTGTATAAATTTAGATATAAAAAAGAAGCAAATTGAGCCAACTATGTAACTACACCCACAAAGTGACGCACACGGATAGACTGCTAATTGATGCGTGCGGTGCAATAAATACTGTACAGCACTATGTCCTTGCTAGCATAGTGCTCAAAAACATTAGAAGCATGACAAATCTTGAAGCGCTTCTAATGGCAATTAATTCTCTTTATTTTTCTTTATAAGTGACAACGTTCTTCATGTCTAATTACAAAACCATTGCATCATTTTGAAGCATGACAAATCTTTGGCTTTCTTCCTTTATTCTATCTCTTGCCCTGGCATCTTATTACGTAGCTCAAAAACCATCAGCTACATCATCATGAATTATTCGGTTCAAATTCAAAGTTCTTGTGATCAACGGATTCAAAAGCAACAAGACCCCATTAATCATTCACTGTTACTCAAATCATAGGATGTATTAAAAAGAATATATATGGCAATCATACTAAATCTCACTCAAACAACATTTAGAACATTAATTTCGAATTTTATTGATCAACACATTTTCTCTTAAACATGACATATCATTCAAGGCCAATTATATTGTTTTGACCAAGAAGAATTATCATCACTCAAATAAAAACCAGATTCTTGTACTAACCAGTACACATTGCCAGTTTTCTCACACTTTTTACCCTCATCACCGGCAGTGAAAACATCAAATCTGGTATCTTTGTTTTCCCATTTCATGTGACAAAAGAAAAGAGTTGTTCTGAAAAAGTTGACCCAAAAATGCCAATGGAAATTCTCACCAGCCTCAAGATAATGCTCACCAAGATCATTATCTCTTGATTGGCAACGAATGAACAATGGTTTGCCACTTGAATTAATTCCATTGATGATATATACCTTGAAAGTTGGGCGAAGACCTGGTATATATGTGATTTCTTGTCGGGATGACATTGTTGATCCGCAAAATATGCAAAAAAACGTGAGAAAGATGCAAAGCGAGACGTTGAAATTAGGGTTCATGGTGCCCAATAATCCTTAATAATGACGTAGAGATAGTTCAATGGTAATTTCCCACAACTTATTTTATAGGAAGAATTTATAAGAGGAAATTATAGCATGAAATTTTATATATGTTAGCAAATCTACAATGAGTTAGAGATAATTCATAATGAAGTAATTCATTTACTTCATTGACAAAACAACATAGTTAAATTTGTCATCACAGCTTTTGACGTAAATAATGGTTGTCTATTTCTTTTTATTTAAATAGAGTATCTGAACTAATGAAATAGAGAATCTGAACTTTTTTTTTAATAGAGAATCTGAATTTTTTTTTCTTTTTCAAAAGAATATAAGTGGGCAAAGTCTAAATAAATTCTTCAGCTCTATATCTTCTTCAGGATTTGAACTTGGATGGCAAGTTAAGGAAAACTGCTTGAAACCATTAGTTAATTAAAGTTTTCATTGAAATCAAATAATTAATATATATTTTGGTAAAAACTCTACTTACATAAGAGGAAAGCTACTTGAAACTACTAGTTCGTAGAAATTTTCATTGACAATTAATTAAATAATATTTTTTTTACAAAAACTCTATTTATATAAGATCTATTTGAAAAGGTATATCAAACGAAACCTTAGAGGCTAGTTTGGTAATGTTATAACTTTTTTACAATAATTATTATTAGTTGTACTGTACAGATAATCAATTGCAAAGAGTTTGATAAAATTTATTTTTAAAAGTATTGTAGATTTGAAATGTAGTTGTATGTATTTCATAAATCTTACTGTTAAACTGCCGTAAATATATTAATGATAAAATTAAATATAATGTTGAATAAAATTTATTTACAATATATATATATATATATATATTATTGTGTACATATAATAATTCATAACTAAAATAAATATTTTATATTATCAATTTTATTTTTTTGTTATCTCAATATAGTTGATAATAATAATAATTTTTTAAAGTTAATGATTTTACTTCTTAATTAATAAGCATAATTTTAGATTTTTATAATATATATGAGGATATATGAAATTTTATTACGGACTCATTTGGGATTGCTTTTGGGAGACTTAGAAGTGATTTCAAAAAAACAAACTAATTTTAGTGATTGGTAAAAAAAAAAAATCAAAATCACTTTTGTCAAAATCAGCCCCGTCTACAACTGATTTTGAAAACTAAGGGCGGAATGACTTTTAAATTTTGATTTTAAGAATTAATTTTATCCTTTAATATAATTTCATAAATATCCTTAAAATTATTACCTAAATCCAAAATTATCCTTATTCAAATTGGAAAGAAAATCAATATTTTAATAAATTTTTATTATAATTTATCAATATAAATTTATTATATTGGTCGAATTATTATTAAATTTATTTCATTATATTATAAATTTAATTATCAATTATTTTAAGATAAAAAATAAAAAATAAAATCAATATATTATAAATTTTATTTTTAGTTAAAATTATTATAATATACAATTAAAAATATTGTATGTATATGTTTTTATATGTATAAGTAAATTTTATCCTATATTATATTCATTTTAGTTATTTGTTCTTTCTCAGCAATTTAACAATAAGATTTAGTCCATAACTACTTTAAAAACTTATAGTATTTCTAAAAATAAAATTTACCAAAGACTTAACTGATTCTCTTTACAACTGATTATTTCTAAAGCATAACTAACAGTAATTATTTTAAAAACTATAGCATTTCCAAACTAGCCTTAAGTATGAAATCGATTCTCTGAATCAGATTTTGAAACGTTAATCCTTCCCTACTTTTCATAATTTGTGCTAAGATAAGGTGATTTTGTCAAAAATGATCTTTTAAAAAATACAAAATTAATAATAACAAATTATTAGGATGTATTACTAGATCAACATCAATGTTTTATAATTTTTGTGGTTTTATTTTATTCAAGTGGCATGAGAGCTTCAAATCTTGCTGATCACATGGCGGGGAAAGGGATTTAATTTCTATTGTGGCTATGCTTTCAAAAGAAAATGTTAATATTCTTAGTTGTGTTAAATTTGGTTCTTTGAAATTATTATACAGATAATTTCATTTATGAAATTTCATTATTCAATGGGAAAAATCTCCCAGGGTATCAATTGGAAAGTGCAATAATATTTACAAGAATCACATGATGATGATATTGATGAATCGTTTCAATCAATACAATCAGGATCACTATGAGGCGAAAATCAAGACCATTATAATATACATATGTTGCATAAATCATGACTATAACAAAATGTAAATAGTTTAATAAGAGTAGGTTATTTGCACTCTAAAATTTATTCCTTATACTCTAATTTTAATAAGGGTAGAGTTATTTGAACCCACCAAATTTATCTCTACAGTAATTTTAAAAAATGAATTTATTATTAAAAATTTTAAATTTCAAAATTACCTTTCAATCATCTCTTTCTCTCTACTCATGATTGCATAATCTCTCTCTACTCTCACATTCTACAAACTAAACTCTCAATTTCATTCTCTTTTGGATTAATTTTTTTCTTTCTTTTTTAGTAAATCATAATCTCTCTTTTATGCTTTCCATATACAAGAAATTTTTTTCCTTGACATTTGTAAAGATTAATTTCTTGATATTCATTAATTTCATGGTTGATAAAAATTTATTGATATTCATTTTTGAATGATGGGTTTTGTTCTTCTTAGTTTATGATAATGTATAACGAAACTAATTATTTGCAATTAAAATAGTATATATGATGGAATTGATGAGAATTAAGGAATTGAGAATGAAAAGAGAGAAATATTTAATTAAATAATTTTATCAAAAATTATTTTAATAATCGAATTCCTAATTAAAAAGATGGTGTAGAAAGGAAATTAATAGGTTCAAGTAGCCTCACCTTTTTAATAAAATTTTTTTTTTTTACAAAATACCCATCATGTGAATTGCTATTAAAGAAAATTTATCATAATTCAATATTACATAACTATTTTGAACACATATAGCACAATCATGATTTAACATATAATTCTTATGGCTTACACCCTAAAATATTTATTTCCAATATCTTTATCAATCCTTCGATGAACAGTAAGGAAATCATATATTTTGAAAGAATTTGGAGTACAGAATGTGTGTAATATAAGTGCTGTGAAATAGTCTTTTTTTTTTTTTAGCTTCTTCTTCTTCTTCTTCTTCTTCTTCCTCTTATTGAACATGAATAAATAAAATTAATAACCGAAATTGTGTTAAGTAATTTTTTTACAACTTCACTTGACTATGTTATTATGAATGTGTTAAATCTCTTAAAATTAAATATAGCGAATAATTTTAGTGTTTTGAGTAAATAAAGCTAATTAATTTTAGAGAGAGGCTATTTGTACTCAAAAAATTATTCTGAACATTGTTTTATAAAATACCAAAAAAGTTCTCACTTAAACCTTGTAAATCAGTTATCTTTATTTACTCTATACACTCAACAAAAAATTATAGACACTTAAAAAATTTCTCTAAACGCTTTTTTTCTTAAAATTTAATTATTTGGTTACAAAATTAATTTCGCCAACAAATAAAGAATGAACAACAGCAAAACCCAATGGGCATGGAAGAAACACCAAATAATTAAGGTAAGTTCTTGTTACAAACCCAAGATCTAAGTATAGCCCATTTGGACACAGAAGAAACTGCAAGATCTCCATCCAAGATGGGAATCGAAGTAAAATTTCAACAATTTAAATTGAATCAACTAATTTTGGGAGAAAGAACCAAAATTTTGTGCTCTCTGTCAATTTCAAAATAAAGATTTCAAAGAAAGTTGTGTCCTTACGAGGCAATGGGAATAGATGAATCACCAAATGATTGAAGTAAAAAATTAACTACTCTTTATGTTGTAAATTAGAAAATCAAAAGGATCGCACATATTTTATTGAAGTTAAAATCTCCAGACATACTAAGTTGCTCCTTTGTAAATATTTGTTTAAGAGTGTTGGGAAGAAAAAATTTAGGATTTAACCGCAAAATGTTAAATGTTGATTTGGGTACACTAAATAAGCGTTTAAAATAATATTGTTATATTTAATCATTATAATGTATCCTTTATAGTAATTTATATTATGGGTACTTTTATCAAAAACCTTCTTATAAAATTTGAGTGTTCAAAATAATTTTAAAGGGTTATTACCTTAATTTAAATAGTTAAATAAAGATTTCTTTTAGAATTTTAAAGAGTATTCAAAGTAAAACTTTTTTAAAAAAGTTAGTATAGGAGTATGTAAAGTGTTCCAAATAATTTTTGAAGTACAAATAACCCTATCCTTATAATAATCATCAACATTATGTCAAGCAAATACATAAGTAAATAAGCGGATACAGAACAAAAATTAAAATTACAGAACTTCCTCATTTGAAATAAGGAATGAAAAGCCACACCATCAAAGTAGGTATCCTTCATTAAGATTGAGCAATTATGTGCTCATGGGTAAGAATAGAGCTAATCAACTGAAATATCCAATCTATGAATGAATCTTTACTATTTTCCAAAGCTGACCTTGGCATCCATTCTCTATTTAGCCATAACATTTGTCTTCGTTCCAAGTCACAAATTTTAAGCTGAATGAGGACGCGGAGAAAGACAATCATGCCAAGGGTGCAAAACAAAAACTACTGCATTTTGAATACATGCAAAGTAGTTTTCCAATACAATTTTATTTCATAAAAGCAAAGTACACCAAGAAATAACAGAAATTTTCATGGACATCGATACCAGGCCAATAATTGAAAGGGCGTGCCATCACCAGACTTCAGGACGAAGTTCACCAGATGCTGGAGGCATCCATCTCCCGGAGTTGTAGACACTTTCACCGACTTTCCAGCCAGGCACATCCTTCATTACTTCCGCTTCATACTCCAGATACTTCTTCCACTCTTTGACAAATCTAAACAAGGGCCAACACAGAAAAGATAAGCCACGTTTTTGCAGCTAATTCATTGGCCAGGGCCTGAGGGGGTGTGGTAAGGGTAAGAAACAAGAAGAAAAAGTTAGTTGCTCACCTTTCATCTTCTTCAGCTTGGAGCACAGGCAATATTGCCCTGCGTGCGGCATACTTTTCTTCTTTAAGAGCCCTGCAGCATAAAAGCATGTTGTATTCTCACACTTTCAACATGACACACAGTAAAACTGCATCAGAAAGAATATTAACAACGGAACCATCAAAACAGTGAAATAAATGGCATCAAAATTCATACTTTCAACCATTATGACCTGCCCTCTTGGTTCCACTTCAACAGGTAAAATCAGGGAGACAATCTAAAGATATCACATGAAACAATGGAATACTAAAGTACATATCCCTTATGTACATAATGCAGGGCAATTGCTTTCCATGCCTCTTATACACAGAGACTTAAAACTCCCAACAAGCCAAAGTAAATCAAAGCATATTTCTGTTCACTGAGTTTTCTCTTTACCCACCTTATATGTATAATGTGTTTCATGATACGAAAAAGCTCCATATTCCCCTTCTAATATGTATCCCAGTATACAGGAAAGAAATGCGGTCAAGGAGGAGCTTTCAGAGCTCTCAAAGCTAAAACTATCATCTCACTACAGTAAATAATATCAAAAATCTATGTGGTTCATACTCTACATATACATATAAGCAACATATTGGTGTGTAAAAGTGAAATTTAACTAAAAATGAAACAACGAGAAATTAAGAGTATATCATCACAGAATAGCCAGCTATGTCAGTTACCCTAACTGATTTGCGAAAGAACAACTTTGTCTATGCAAGCCATGATTTATCCTTAACTGATTTGCCAAAGAAAAACATTATCTATGCAAGCATGATAGGTATCATCAATTGATTTGCTAAAGAACTTATTCTGTTTTCAAGATAAAAGCTCCAACCAAGCATAGTCAGACTACCTGACAAACTTGGAGAAAAATCAATTACGTCCACCATACAAACACTTTTTGCAGAAAATCTCTTAAATTATTTGCTCAAAGCAAACACATGTGCAAAGTTTAAAAGCCACTTTTCTTGTAAGATGAATTAGTGATAAATTCAACGAGAAACATAATGAAAACTTATTTTCATATCGTTATGGGATGAGATACAATATCCGAGACTGTTGCGAGCAATATACTAACAAAGAAGAAGTTGCATACTCAAAACCATAAATTCTGATATACGCTACCACACAATAAGTCAACAAATACATATGAATTTTGACAGCCGAATACCTATTCAAACTACAGCAAATGTGAATACGCAGTCTTTCATCAAAAAAGTCTCTCACACCAGGTGGATGCAGCATAATTATATGTTTAGACTCTCCATGCAATTTATCAAAAGCTTAGTGGTTCAGCGGCATGTCAAGGAGGGGTAGAAGGAAGTGACTATGACAATGAAAAGAGTGTAATGACATTGCAACCCCCATAGTTTGGGAAAATTGACAATTTCAACCACCCCATGGAGCAAAATAACTGACTGTCATGCCCCAAATGTAAGTTTTAGCCATCTTCATTTACTATTTAAGGATAAAAGGTATCTATACATCTTCTTCTGTAACATGTTGCATACATCAAAACATTGACAACTAAACATGTAATCTATCCAACCAAACAATAACCCATAGTGACATGAGTATACAAAATGCCTAGTTCTATTCTTTCCCGCCTTTCTTCCAATTTTTTTTTTAATTGTAGCATTCTTTAATGCAGATTAAATGTTTTGTAGCATTCTCTTTAATATCCAAAACAACAAATTTGATTCATAATAAAGCATTAAATTTTTGGTCTCCTCCTCCTACAGATCTCTGTTTTTCTCCATACAGACATCCTCCTAACCCAAGAAATCCAAAACCCAAGAAAGAAAGTTCAGGCTTCTGAAAGCTGTTGTCTCAGAATAAGGCCATTTGTCACCTTCATCATGAAAACCAAGAAAGACCCTGTCAATTTCCTCGAACTACGGGTTTTTCAATGCCACTTAACTTAATGAAAAAGATTACTTCAAGGAGAAACCTGATTTGTCATGATCATACGGAAGAATTCACACCAATACAAATAATTGTTCTTCAACATGAACTTCCATCAAGATTTGATAACTTCAATAATTTCATTCACTACAGAGACACAACTAATGATCCATTAGCCCGACCGAGGCCTTAATTCAGTGAGAAAATTCTCTTTCAACAATCTAAACATATCTTGGTCTACTAAATATATCCCTCCAAGTGTTATCTTCCACGTACTGAAATTAGCCTTTTCACAAAAATAGCATTCTCAATTAAAGCTTCGCTACACCTTGAGTCATTTGTATTTCAAGATGATTAACATTCATCATCACGAAAAAGTTAAATTCTCCAAACCACCCATTTGTGTCAGACTAAACAAATATGAGAAACCATGTATACATTTCTTATTAACTGAGGCCATGGACAAGCTCCAAAATATTTCAAAGACTCAGATATAACCCAGAAATTATAATTGCCCACTTTTACTTACTTAAAGAAATGAATAGATGAGTTTATAAATTTCTATGGTTAAACCCTCCTAGCCATAAAATTTCAAAACTTTTAATCCTAATTTACAAAAACAACAAAACCCCATTTGCGCTAAGCTATCAATACAAACAAATCTTAACAAAAACTGATAATAAGTAAAAAATAATAATATGGATGATTTTTTTTTAATTTATTTTGGATACCTGCGGATCCTGTTGCCTTTGCCAACCTGATACATGCCATAAGAGAAAGCACCAAAGGCTGCAAGAAAGATGGCCATGGCGCTGGGGCCCTTGGTGGGGATCCGACGGGCGTATCGGACAGGGGTAAACCCGCCCGGCGGGGGCCCGTCTTGTAGGAGGGGCATGTCCTTCACGCTGGCCATTCCTGGCTTCTTTCTAATCATTGCCTCCGTCATCTTCACAGATTTTCAGATGTTTCCGATTCCTATTCTGCTTCTGCTCCTTTATGTTAGGTTTCTGGAGTTATATTTGAAGATGTAGATGCAGAGAGAGGACAGTCGCAGCAACCAAATGGGAGCGGGGCACGTGGTTGAATTTTGTGAAGTCGGGGCTTTGCAGGTGGGTCACTGGCAGGTGTTTTTATCATATACCTTTGGATTTTTTTTTTATTTTCTTAAACAAAATTCTGGAGGAAAAAACTCTTCAAACCCCCCCCCCCCCAATTTATTATTTTATTATTTTTAATATTACTTGCATTGGTGAATCATTTAATTTTTTTTGCAATGGTTTATAAACAAAGAAAAGAAAAGAAAAGAAAATTGATAAGATTATGGATACTTTTAGCTTAACTATTGATATTGTAAGAAATTATACCTATCGCCTATCGAACTATCCACTGATAAAATCATCAAATTAGAGTATTGGTAATTATGAGGTTAATTTGATTACAAATTAAACACTTATTGAAACCTACAAATACGTTTTTAATTTTGATTAATACACTTCTAATTTAGTGCTATCATTGGGCTCTTAACCCAATGGGAAAACTCACGCTCATGGGTGAGAAAATATCTCATCTAATAATTAGTAGATTTCTAAAATGTTATTTTGTAGACTTTTGGAGTGCATCTAACGGATATTCAAACATAATATATTTGTAGATATTACAACAATCCAAACAAAAATTGCGGAAACCTAAAATTATTAAATTTATAGGATTTATTTAGGTTTGTAATTATTGTTAATAGGGTTATAAGAGTATTTGTATATGTCTCAGAATATATTTTTACTAAACGTTAGAGCGTCTAACGTTGATGGCACTTTAGAGTTTAGAGTTAGATATTTGCAGTGTGTGTTTTGCATGACGCATTGAATTGGACTGTAATGAATTATATTTCATTGTATTGTATTAGGATATAATAATTTTAATATAGTACTATATTTGGTGTAAGATGCACTATAATATATATTTTTAATATTTTTATATTATAAATAGATAACACTAGTCTTATCTGTTTATTAAAAAATGAAATATTACCGGCAACTATTATTGGCCAACACCAACCACTACCAAAAATTTATAAATGTTCTCCATTTAAGTCATATTCAGTATCATTGGAATTATTGTCTCTAGCTATACATAATGGTACCAGTATCTCTAGTGACAGAGCTTCTATCTGCCACATATTTTGTATCAAATTTTTAGGTCTCAAAATTTTGATTATAGATCTGTGGCAAATTGGAGCTTTATTATCAGATACATTGATACCATTGTGTAGAGCTCATGATGAGGATTCTGAAAATATTAAACTTGAAGTCAATTGATATCGAAAAACAACAATAGGGCAGCAGCGGGTGGTCGATAATGGCAAACACGATTGTTGGTGGCTAGATGGAAGCACCGGAGGTGAAGGACTAACTAGAAATAATTATTAACTATTAATTAGTTAATTACAATAAATGAATTTATTAAATATTATTTGATTGAATAAAATAAATAAAGAAAATGACCAGACTTGCTTAAACCTAAAAGGGTAAGCAGATTTGATTAACCAAGCAAATCTGGTCAAAATGACAAGGTTCATGTTTGGCTTAGACATATCTTAAGTCGGTTAACAAAAATAGACAATACAAACCTGACTAGACTAAGCTGCTTGAGTAGGGTTGAATTTGGCCTGGTGTGTCCTTGTTTGACTTTGAGGTATTGTGAATTAAAGTAATAGCCATTGTAAAAGAAAAGTTATAATTAGAAAATAAAAGTTAATAATTACGAACCACCTTTTTTTTATGAGAAAATAAAGCTTTTCATTAAGATAACTTTGAAAATAACAACTGAACATTTGGTGGAAAATTTTCTAGCCACAAAGCAGGGCTTTTAAAAGTTAATGCTAATTTTGCTAAAACGTGTGCTATAATATTACAATCTTTGAAAACATGTTGGATTCTTGTAAGGTTTTGACTTTTTAAATACACCTGGATTTCTGCAATTATCCAAGTTATTTATGTCATGCTACCTTTCTTGCTCAAAGAAAGATCCACTACCTCTGATGAGTCTGATTCGATTACCATCGGCACACAATTTACTTAAGTGGCAGTTTAAACACCAAACAAAACAGCTTCAGCCTCCATATCAGCCATTGTAGCTCGATTAGGAATTCTCTTAACTACTGCAGCTACAGTCCTTCCCCGAAAATCTCTAATCACTATCCCCAATCTCGCTTGCTGATTTGAGCTTTTGATTGTAGCATTTACATTCATTTTGAAACACCCCTTTAGGGGGGGAGTCCATGTATGGTGCTTGTTCCTGTGAACCTTGGAAACAGTTTGATCTTTTGGACACTGAATTCTCTTATAAGAATCCACAATAGCTCCTGCTCTTGCAACTGATAATCGAAAATCTTCTTGCTTACCTTCGAAGATGAGAAGATTCCTTGAATGCCAAATTACCTAATAGATTGCAACTATCAACTCCTTGTCTTTCTTTTTTCGTTTTATAGCTACTTCTTGGATCACACTTAACATGTCACGATGAGCCATTTGCCTTACATCTTCATAAAACTCTGTCTGTTTCCAAACCTTTCGAGCAGCCCTACACTCCAACAAAGCATGGATCACATCTTTACTTTTACACCCATATCTTCGATAAATTGGCTCCGTTACAATTTTCCTCTTCTAAAGATTTCTTGCAGTTGGCAAGAGATTTTTTGCAGCCCTCCACATAAAAAATTTCACCTTTTCCTAAATTTCATTAGACTAAATAACTTCCCATTGTGATTTGAAGCTATCAAAGCAGCTTGGATCATCTTTGAATTGAGCTTTTACAGCTAATTGGTAGCCACTCTTGACTGAATATTTCCCACGCTTATCAAAATGTCAGATCGGAATATCTTACTGAAGAGTTCTCGAGAGAGCAGTTCTCAAAATGCTTGCTGAAACATCCTTTGAGAAATTCTGAGCAATAATTTTTTCTCTCCATTGTTGCCTTTCATTTATGAGATCAGCCACAAGAGAATTGGCATACAAATTTGGGCAGGGGGTAGATTTGAACCATACTTGAATCTGGATCTAGTTGCTACTGTAAATTGATACTTTCCTTCCATTTCTAATCCTCCATCTCAATCCCTTGTGTAATAGTTGTCTTTCCCAAATGATACTCCTCTAAACAAAAAGGTGGTTCAATCGCAACTTTGCTTCTATAAACTCAGTGCTTTTAAAATATATTGCTTTTAAAACTTTTGCCATTAAAGATTCAGGACTATGTAAGATTCTCCACCTTTGCTTGGCAACGAGAGCCTGATTAAAGCAAAACATATCCCTGAACCCCAACCCTGCATTTTTCTTTGTATGGCATAGCTTGTACCATCTTAACCAGTGTATACTTCTCTTAGCACCATCCGAACCTCACCAAAATCTTGCTATAGTCTTCTCTATATCATCATACAGCATTTGAGGAATTGTAAAAACACTCATAGCATACGCATGCACTACTCGCGCTACAGCTTTGATGAGAATCTCTTTTCTTCCACTGGAAAAACATTTACTTTTCCAGCTAGACAATTTGCTAAGCACTTTCAGCTTTATATCATTGAAAAAGTTGATTTCTGCTCTGCTTACCATGGACAGTAATCCAAGGTACTTCTCGTGCTTGGACACAATGGTCAAATCAAAGATGCTCTTTATTTCCTTCCTTTGCCTTTAACTTGTGCTTGTACTTAAAAACAAGGAAGATTTTTCATAATTGAAAATTTGCCCTGAGGCTGGTGTGTAGCAATTGAAAATTTTCTTCAGCTCTTTACAATCAAAACTAGAAGCTCTTATGAAGACCAGGCTCTTATGAAGACCAGGCTGTCATTCGAGTAGAATAAGTGATTGACTGAGATCTCTCTACTGAATCTCAGGCCATGGATAAGGTCTTGAACCTCCACTCTCACCAACAAGTTTGAGAAGACTTCTACACATATAATAAAAAAATATGGGGAAAAAGATATAGGGAAAGAGGGCATCTTTGTCTCAATCCACATTGGAGGAGGATAAGACCTTTCACTACTCCATTAATCAAGACTGAAAAGCTAGTTGTGGATACACAATTTATAACCAACTTCGCCTATTTTTTCAAAAAACCTAGCTTTTGCAAAGTTTCCCTTATAAAGCTCCACTCCACCCTATCATAGGCTTTGCTGATATCTAGCTTCAAAGCTACAAACCCTTTTTTTCTTTTTTTACTCTGTCTAATTTTGTTCAAACACTCATGTCCTATGATTATATTATTTGTTATAAGCCTACTAGGAACAAAAGCACTTTGATAAGGTGAAATAATGTCATTTAGAATTTGTTTGAATCTGTTTACCATTGTTTTTGCTACAATTCTGTAAATGACATTACAAAGATTAATTGGTTTGTACTCTGACACTTTCCTAGGCTTCGATACTTTCAGGATTAAGGCAATGAAAGTATGATTTAAGGGTGTAAGATTACCTCCCTTATTTAGGATATGCAGACAAGTTACCACCACTCTCTTCTTAACAGAGCTCCAATGCTTCTAGAAGAAAATAAATGGGAGACCATCTAAGCTTGGAGCCTTCATGGGGCACATTTAAGCAAGAGCTTCTGCAATTTCCTCCTTTGTGAAAGGCTAATCTAAAAGACTATTCATTTCCCCTGTAACCTCTGCTGGCACATTGGCAAGAGCTGCATTCAGTTTTTGTTGAGATGGGCTTGATGTAGTAAAAATGTTTGTAAAGAATTCACAAAAACTCCTCTCCACTTCCTCAGCCTATTCAGTCCAAACTCCATTTTCATCTTCAATGCCATAAATTTTATTCTTTTGCCTCTGTGAAGAAGCTTTTGAATGAAAAAATTTGGTATTCCGATCACCTTCTCTCAACTAATCTGCCCTTGATCTTTGCTTCCAAAAAATCTCTTCATTTAGCAAAATGTTATCAATCTGATTTTTTATTCTTTTTTATCTCATCCCCACTATCAAAATGACAGTAATCATTTTCATATCCTTCAGATTGTTAATTGACACGATTTAAAAGTGATTTCCAACTCCAAAGTATAAGAGTGTCTTATTGTATTATAACTCGATGAATCCGAAGTCGATCCATAGAGAAAAGATTTAATTCGTTTATTTTATTTTATTTTTCTAAAAATAAAAATAAAACTTGAATATATGAAACTTAATTTAAGTGAAATTATGAAATTGATTTAGTTAGGGTTATGGATTCACTCTTAATAGTAAATAAAATTTAAAAAATTCTTTTTGCCATTTTTATTTAGATTTATTGCCCAAAAGATTAATTATATAAATTATTATTATTTTTCCATTAATTTTATTAAGGATTAAGTATTTATTGTGCCAAAATTTAATTCGTCTACAATTACCATATCTTATATTAAGATATTAAGAATTTATTGTGCCAAAATCTATTTTTTTGTCTACAATAAATCAAAATTTTAAAATATAAAGTATGTATAAAATTAATTAGAAAATAATTTAATTTATATAATTAAAAATAGAATTTGATTAAATCATATTTATTTCTCAAGAGTTTCACCTTACCATGACTATTATTATTTAACTAAGCATGATTGAAATAAAAATAATTCTTGAAATTAAATTACTTATAATTAAAAAGAAATAAAACAACTAAAATTGAAAATAAAACTAATATTATTTATAAAAATAATTACACAAAATATTAAAACACACCTGGCAAAGAGAATTACAAGGGGATTGAGAGAATTTGAGAAGAAGAGGGATAATTAAAAACACAAAAATGAGGCTCTATTTATAGAAAAATAAATTCATAATCCAGTGCTTTACGGTCTATGATAAGCTTGATGCATGCACTCCACACAACCATTAGATCAAGATTCAATGGCTGGTCAAACTTCAAAAGTCAACCTTGCATGCGGCATCATATGAAATGTCCGATTTGATCAAAGAACGGTTGAGATTTGGCGTGTTAATGGGTGGATCGGGTCGACCCAAATACAAAGATTCGGATCCTTCAACTTGCTTCACCAACCATTGCCACGTGGCACAATCTTGGCCATTGAATAATGAACGGTTGAGATTTAGTCAAAATTGACAGCTATCCAATGCATCCATATCTATTGGAAGCTCATTTTATCATCCAATCAATGCTTGATCAACTGAAAAAGTCAATTTTTCTTCTAAAAGTTGGATTTTAAGCCGATTTTGACCCATCCTAAGGTTTTCGAACCTCCGGAATCCAAATTTGACCTTCATTTTCTCATTTGGAGCCCGTGAAATCAATATTTTATCTAATAAATACACAAAAATACTCAAAATTAAATATAATTAAAACATAATTAATAATTCTTAATATATTACATGAATACAAATATAAATTATAATATATGCACAAAATAACATTTTTATCCTTTAATAAATATATAATTTTTAACACTAATCATTAACAAGTTTCTCTAGTTTTTTTCTTCTTCCATTAAGCTCTCCATTGCTCAATAGTTTCAATTCAGCCAAAGACTCTTTTGATTTTCTCTTAAACATATCAACCGGCTTACACTTATTCCAATGGCACAAGTCTTTCCATTCATGCTTCACAATTTCTTTACACTTGTCATACGAACTCCACATATCTTCATAGTGGTGTCTAGGGAAGGTTCTTTTCATGTATTTGTTCCCCCTGCCTTTCTCCAACCCTTCCATTAAAATTGGATTGTTGTCAAAACTCCAAGAAACTAGATTTAAGGTTGCTTTTGCTTGATAACAACTTCCCAAATACTATTGCACAGAAACCTGTCAAGCTTTTCTTCAATTATATTGGGTAGGGATGGGTGTTCAGATTGAGTTAACCCGAACCGAACCGAATCTAAAATTTATTTCAGGTTCGATACAATTCAGGTTAACATATAAGATCTGAATGGGTTGAAAATTACAACCGATCGGTTTTAATTTTGGTTCGGGTTCAACCCAAACTAAATCTACAACCCAATCAGGTTGGGCTTAAAAAAATGAATAATACACACACACACACACACACACACACACACACACACACACACTGACTTAGGCACGCCCAATTCCAATTTCAAAATCCCTAAACTACCTAGCCTTTGATAATCCCTCTCTACGCATCTTCTTCCATCACGGAGGCACAGCCCTCCTAGCGTAGCCCATAACTATCGAACTGACGCCCACGCTCCAGCTCACTCACCGCATGGCTGACTCACTCTCACAGAGTCAGAGTCTCACTCACACACTCTGCTGACACCACTTCGCTTTCGATCCAGCTACCATCGTTTCCATCGCTACCATCGCTTCCAATTGCTTGCAATCCATCTTTGTAGTCAGTGCGTTACTTATTACCATTATTATTATTATTATTATTATTATTATTATTATTATTATTATTATTATTATTATTATTATTATTATTATTATTATTATTATTATTATTATTATTATTATTATTATTATTATTATCATAAACAATCGTTGCATGTTCTGGTTCATGCTTTCTTCTTTTTTTCTCTTGATTGGTTTGTCTTGAAGCAAAATGTATTAAATATTATTGATTGATGCATATGTTTCACAACATATAGTGGCTTACATTGGAGCTTTTCATTTAATTATTATTATTCATGGATAAGAAATAAACTTCTTCTTCTTTTTTCTAATGCGACACATTTAGTGAGCTTGCCTAATGTGTTTTAGTTGGATAAAAATTTCGGCAAATATTAGTATGTTACACGACAAGGAAGCTTAAACAGTTTAACCCGAATTCAACCCGAATGAACTCGAATTATCAAACCGAACTAATATGAATTGTGAATCCGAATCGAACCAAACTGAAATAATTTCGATTTTCGGTTCAGTTTAGTTCGGGTTTGTGTTTTCAACCCGATTGGGTTCAATTCTCCAATCTGATTGGGTTGTAACCCAAACCGAAATCCGAACAACCTGAACCGAAACCCAATTTGCCCAACCCTATATATGGGGCCCAAATCTTATGTTTGACCATGTGAAGGGGTACCCAACGCTCCTCAAGTCCCTCAAGTCACATTCTTTGATAGCTTCCCTAAACTTATTCGCCATGCTTACCCTTTTTTTCCTCCCCCCTTATTTTCTCATTCAAATTTAGCACTTCATTAAAATTCCCGAAACACAGCCAAGATAGCATAGATAGAGTAGCTAGCCTTATCAATAACTCCCAGGTGTGCCTTTTTTGTTCTACTTCAGGGTGGCCATAAACTCCTGTACACCTCCAGTAACTTCCAGTCTCACTATGCACCATGGCATCAATATGATGTTTACTAGAAGGTTGAGATCAATAGTTATCTCAGCACTCAAAAGTAACGCCAATCCACCTCTTTATCTTTCTTTATTTACTGTGAAACAATTTTGAAATTGTAACCTTTTTGCATTCTCTTGCATTTGCTTAGCTATCATTTTTGTTTCACAGAGGAAACATACTTCAGGTCTATGCTCACGCAAGAGTTATTGGGCTTTTTGGAATGTTCAAACATTTCCCAACCCCCGAAAGTTCCAACTTAAGAGTTTCATGGCTGTTGGCGAGGTTGCATCCCAACCACCGCCGATATCTCATTTTCAGCACTTTATGTCCCTTCCTCGTCTTCATCCTTTTCTTTATCAAAACTGAGCTTCTTATCTGTTGGAGATGCTTTTTCATATCATTGTATGCTTCCTTGTTTGTATGGGCTACTTACTTTACACTTCGTTGATTTTAGGCTTTCTCATTTCATTAAGTCGCTAAGCCTTTTTGCACCCATTGCTTCTTCATTTGTTTTCAAGTTCCTTTCCACGTTCCGGACTTGAAGTTTCCACTTTTTTTTCTTGGGCTTGGTTTTATCCATTCTAAGCTCGTTATCCATTTTAAGCCCTTTATCTCCCTTTTTCACTTTAAATTCCATTTGGAGGGAAAACACATACATGTTTTGTTGATGTCTTTCCTCGTTGATGGCCTATTGCTTACATTTTCTTCTCGTTCAATTTTTCCCGCTCTATCTAATCCAAGAATTTTTATTTGTCTTGATTTTTTATTTTGGAGATTCAAATCCCTCTCTTTTCCTTTTCCATCCGTAATTCTCGCTCTTACTTCTATATCCCAAAGCATTGTGCCCTCCTCGTCTTGATTTTCACACAAATTTCTACTATTAACTAGCTCTATAGCCTTTTTTGCCTCTTGCATCAATTGTTTCTCAGCCCTCGTCTATTTCTTACTCTTTGTTACACTCAAGCTACCCATACTCAGATCTAATTTGGACCTATTGGGTCTATTTTCTGTCTCAAATTTCACTAACCTGTGTTGCCCTTCCCCTAACATGTTTTTAGCGGCATTCATTGTTTCTGGTCTTGATACGTTTGTGTGGTTACTGAGATCTGAATCCCATCTATCTCGCCTTCTACTTTGTTTCAATTTCTCAATAATCGTAACTGCTTTAAGCCATGGACCATAAGGCATTTCATCAATAGACTGAGATTTATAATGGACACACTCCCTATATTGATGACTTATGCACCCACAACAGAAGCAAAAATCAAGCAATCATTCGTACATGACATGCATAGGAATGTCTTCTTCATCTTTCCCTTCCTGTTCTAACTCAATTATCTTCTTCAACGATTTGGTGACTTCGATTGAAATTCTCAGCCTTAAAAACTGGCCAAAGCATTCTCCTATCACATCGATTTCAATTTCTTCGACTTTTCCAATGACCTTCCCTAGCTCTACTGCCATCTACTTTGACATACACATTATGGGAACATCATGTATTTGCACCCAAAAAGATACATGGCTAAAATCCTACTTCTTTACATCTCCTATCCCAGCTGGTTTGGTGAGCACAATAAGAACTTTATCAAAATGCCAAAGGCCACCCATCAATATGCTTCTTTTATCCACCTTAGAGCCGAACTTGAACATGAAAACATTATCACCCAAACTTTCTATCTTGACCTCTTGTGACGTCCTCCACACCCTTTGCATAGCAATCTTCAACCCCTCAAAGCTAACTCCCCTCGTGTGTTACACTTTTCCAATCAAGCACCCTATTATTATTTTTTATAATGAACCAACTTGACTATAATGTACACCATGATATTTTATATCATGTAGACCAAAATTTGCCAAACATGTCCTATTGACGGTGGTGGAGCCACTAAGGCGCTTCTAAAGGCTGCCTGCATGTCCCAAAAATTATAGAAAGTATGTCAACATATTTAATTGAATTATAAATCTGCCTTGTTGGATTAATTATTTCATTAATTTAAGTTCAATTTTTTTAAAAAAATATCTAATCCATTTATAATTTTTAGCCCAATTGTAAAATTTAAATTAAGCTAAATGCTCAATTGGATGGAATCCATTAAACAAATGCCCATTTCCTTTTGAATGGAACCCATTAAACTCATTATTAAAATAAAATACTTATAAATAATTAGAGGAATATGAAAATGTCCAATTTCAATTTGTGTAAGTGATTAATGCACACTCGAGCTTTGGCCGAGTGGTAAAACTAGTGTGAGAGTAGTTGTTCAACCTCCCATAAAAAGCGTTATGATGAGTATAGTCCTTCCTCGATTATTAATTGAGCGGAGATAATCTTATCTATTACTAAATATGAGTATAGCAGAGATCCCTTAAATATTAAAGAGGATTAAAATTTGAACGGTGCGTCATACGATTTAATGTAGTCTAATCCAGTCATAGTCTAATTTGTGAATATCATTAGTAGTCTAATGCAATTAGTTATTGTTTGATTGTAATATTAATGCTAAAAAAAGTGACTAATGTACAAATCCATATCAATTTTTAGTTGTTGGTTATAATTAATAATTCTATAGCATATTTTAATGTGCATCTAAATCTCAATTGCTTCTGCATTGGTATATTTTCCCCAGGTGAAAAAAAGAAAAAAAAATTGAAATTCATATAAATAGGGCTCATTATTTAACCAGCGCCATCTCAGGTTTATTTTTTTTGGGAAATGACTATCGGAAAATGTGTCACTAGCAAATTCACTAAAATAAATTCACAAATTCATATAAATAGGGTTCATTATTTAACCAGAGCCATCTCAGGTTTTTCTTTTTTTTTTTGGGATATGAATATCCGAAAATGTGTCACCAGCAAATTCACTAAAATAAATTCACAAATTAAATTAGGATGCGATAGAGTGCCTAGGAAGCCCCAATATAGAAAATTGAATCACACAATAAATAGCTGAGCAACTAAAGGAGACGAGTCCTAAATCTTGAAATAGTTAGCCTCAACACAGTAAAATGAACCACACCAATGGCCGAGCAACAAAAGAGATGAATCGTAAATCATGAAATAGATAACAAAAAAAACACGGTTCCTGTAACACATTTTAGTTTTACATCTAGGACGTACAAATGCATATAAGCACGGTCAGGCACCATCTGCCTTTTGCAACGGTTTTTCCAAGCCGCACAATCTGGAGTCTGGTGGTCGATACCATTTCCCTTTAGGTTGTTCTTTCAAACCGACACAGCCAAAGTGGAACCATTCTATCTTGCACAGTCAAAAGGAAACAGACACTTCCGTCAGAGTGATATCACATGAAAGAAAATATATTTGAGATAGGTAATATGTGAGGATTCAATTACATATGTTGGGGTTACCGCATGCAACCATCTCTCCATAGCTGACTTGATTGCAGACACAACACGTGGGTTCTTTTGGATCCACGGGTAAATCTACCTCCATGAAGGATAGAAGTTGATTGAGACAGAGTACTAACAAAGTAAATATTATACTCAGTAATTTTTCTCCTCAACCCTCTCACATGCTCCGTTTCTATGTCCCTTTTGCTTGCTCTATATGGTACATTCTATTTTTACTCTTACAGTTAGAAGAAACCCACTGTATCCTCAATAATTTCAAACTGTACCTTCTACTAGGGGATAAGATATCTTCAAATTTCTTCTCAACTCTTGATAACATCTGCAGAAGACACTGAGTCCTATCGAAGTGGATCATATTCAATATTCTTCCGAAGTCCACTTTCTCACATGCACCTCTGTGGGGTTCTTCTGCTTTCTTAATGCCCTCTATTCTATCCATGTTATTACCATCAGAGGACATCTGCCCTATGCTCAACTTCTAAACGAAACTCAATCATGTACAGAAATCCAATCTCCAATAGGAGATCCATTCTGGTTACCATCTCTTAGATACGAAGACAACATCAAAGAGGTTGAACATCAAGTTCAGACAGAACAAAATTAACTTAATGCAATCCACATTTGATGAAATGACGAGCTTCCTAGAGATGACAGGAAAAAATTAAGATCATTAGGCTACAGGTAATTTTAAATACTTCACATGGAAAATATAATAAGCATGTGTAGGATGGGAAGATACTTTTTATGCCCTCCTCTACCACCCTCACCACTCCTTCCAGATTTTGTGCTACCATCAAGACTTGAAGCAGGTGACGCAGTTGTAGCAACACCATCCCTTTCTGCCAAGAACCATGTCAACAAGAAACACTTGACAAACACATGATCCAAATAGAGATACTATTCATTTTTTTTTAAAAAAAAAGGCACAGCATAAACCAGGCACTGAACAGGTAAAGAATGTGGAAATGGAAAGTACCATGACAATTCTCTTCATCAAAATTCTTCAAGTATTGATCTAGTTGTTGTATGTGTGTCTACCTGAAGCATGTAGTGGATACAAAATTAGCACCAACCAACCAAAGATTGCCAGATAAAGACCACCAAATTCATGTGTTTGAGGTTATATGAGCATGGAGTAATCACATAACATACATCAGAGAGAACTTATGGCTGATAATAACATGCTACATCTATGACGAAGTAGTACATTGTCTCATACCTAAAATCGTGGCATATTAACAAATAGTATTGTTTGGTAATTAAACAAAACTGTTCTTGAATTTCCATGCATTTCCACAACCTCATTAGAAAAATATATGAACAATGTTTTTTATAAGTGTAATATTCACCCAGTGAGTGATGTGAATAAAATGCAATTATTCTTTAATCACTCAAAAATCTTATCAGCTGCTGTGCAAAGAGACTACTCAGAGAGTAATCTCCAAACAGTCGAGTAATAAGTAATGTGCACCAATCAAATGTTAATGCAAAGAATCCACATCTGACATACCAAATCATAGGCCTGAACAGCCAAGGTGACCTGTTCATCTGCAATCCCAATGCTATGCTTTTGCTCACCATGTGCATCATTTGAGAATGTGATAAGTGAAGTACTTGGTGTAATATTCCAAGCCCTAATTTCCTGCATAAGATCCTCTATTTCTTGTTCACATCTTTGTTCATTTGTCTTTGGATTTCTGCCAGTGTACATACAAAACATCACTGCATTTGAGAATCCCAAACCAAAGGTGAAAAAATTATGTATATAAACATAAGCATAAACACTTGAAACCTTTCAGATATACTTTTTTCCACAGGAATAGCGGACTCTAGATGGCATGGTAGGGCAAGGTGGGTGTTACTACTTTGATTGTTCCAATCTTACTAATTAAGCATGCCTGACCTAGAATCTGTGGAACTCATCACAAGCTTATATAAGGGCATTGAGACCAAAGCATGTTCTACAAAAGGATATAAAATCACTGGTGATTCATCTGGTGATATTTCTAGGGAAGATTATATCAATCACAAAAACAACAATAACGAATACGTTCATGCTTCTTAATGCACTAAAATAGATAGTTATCAGATAGCAAGCCTTGTAAACTTTTATCAATATCTCTCAGCAATGCATACTTTTTCCGAAGAATATTGGCAGCGATTCCAGATCTGCAAAAAAATAAAAATAAAAAGAGCATTATGGCCAAGAGTTAAACAGAAAATTTATATGTAATGTGGTCTCAATGTCTTTGCTAGCTAGCACAAAGTCTCAAAAACTTAAACAACTAATTCAAAGGTGAATCATTAGGGCTAATGTCCTTTACTACTACTAGCGTAAACTGAGCAATATATACACCAATACAAATAGCTGATCAAATTAAAACCTTTTTAGGAAGCACAAGCCTTTTTAATTATCATAAAGATACCTTTTTTCTTTGTGCAAATTATATGATTACTGAAAACTACATACAAAAACAAAACAAAAAAGGCATAAATTTAAAAGAATTTCATCTTAAAATTGAATAATCATTGTGTCAAACAGAAGCAGCTTAAATTTGAGTTTCTGTCATTAAATAAAACAGATAAAATTAGAGAGCTTACTGGCTTGAAATTCATCGAGAAATGACAAGTTCAATGAAAAATTCATCGAGAAATGACATTGTATCTGACAACTCTGAAGAACTTAAAGAAACGAATAGCAATTGGAATCAAATTGTAACTGTAATTCCTCAACAAGAATTCTACAAATAAACGTTAAAATGTCTTTTGCTCTTTTGCATGCGCCAACAACTCGTCAATTTGTTCCCTTGCATTCCCCAAGCTTTTCTTCTCAAGTTTCTCTGCCAACATTTTGTACGTGCTATCCTGAGGAACTATTCCCTTTGATACCATTTCTTCGAAAAAAGAGCAAGCCAGTTCAAGTTTCCCGCTCTCAATTAGCCCTCGCACCAAACTCGCATAAGTACCAGCATCCATACTCACATCATTCTTAAACATGTGAGTTAACAAGAAGTTGAGCACCTTCATCCTCTTCTTACGACAGCACATCTTCAATAACGGTGCATAAGTCTCACAATCAGGCTTGCACAAATCCTCCTCCATCTTTTGAAGCAATTTTAATGCATTCTCCTCCTCTGAACGTGCACAAGCAGAAGAAATCATGGTATTATAAGTCAAAACATTCGGCACTACTCCCCGCTTTTTCATATCCTCAAATATCTCATTAGCATCCTTAATCCTTCCCGCTTTACTCAAAATAAAGATCAATGAACTATAAAACGAAGTATCGGGTAAGCAATCATCACTCTTCATTTTCTCATAAACCTTCAATGCTTCATTTATCTGCTTTGCTTTCCCTAATGCATGCATAACAATCGTACAGGTAATAACACTTGGCTTGCACCCTTTTTCTTGCATCTCTTTCAAAGTATCATCAACTTTGCGAAAATCCTTTTCGCGACAATAATGCTCAATGAAACAAGTATAAGAAACTACATCCGGGCTAAACCCATGTTGAAACATCTCTTTCATAGCTTTCTGAGCATCATCTAACCTCCTAGTTTTGCACCATCCATGTATCAAAATATTGAAAATTTGAGAACTCAAAGGTATGCAATCCTTGAACTCAAGAAACACTTTATAAGCACGCTCAACACTGTTCCCTTTTACCAATGTATCCATTAATATGCTCATTGCCCTTGTATCCTTTTCGACACCATATTTTTTCATTCCTCTAAAAACCTCAATTGCATCATCATACCTACCACCTCTTACCAGCCTCCTCATAACCGTACTCATTGTAGCCAATGAAACATACCCACTATTTAACTCATCCATTTCTTTAACTAATTCCCACATACGACAAAACTTTTTTGATTTTCCTAATACATCAACCATTGTGTTATACATTTCTGGCGTGTGCATATAACCTGTTTGTGTTTTTGCCCAAGTGAAGAACCCAAAAGCTGGAGTCCAATCATTGCTAAATCTCCTCAATATTTGCTCAACCAAGCTGTTTGATACACTCACGCCACACCCCTTTAAAGCTTCAACAACTTTATCAGGTGATTGGTACCGCATACTGAGTATTTTGCTAATTTTATCAACATTAGTTTCATGATTTTCACTCAATACACGGCTGGAAATTCTACTTTGTTCGTTCAGTTTGTGACCCTCAACCCAACTGGCAAGTGAAGGTATGACAAAATCCTCATCTGGGCTTTGGGTGTCAAAGAATTTTATCCAACTCGGTAGCGAGGGTGACTCAGTGCTGCTGAGTGACTCGGTGGTGGTGCAAAGAGGATTGCATGATAAGTAACGTAAATAATTGATTTTGGCATGCTTTTGTAAATGGGATTGTGACAAAAGGTTCAAAATATTGTGTTTTGGTAGCATTTTCAGTGAGTTTTGGACCTTCACTATGGGTGCACTCCGGTACAGTTCGGTATCAGAGAAAACAGAAATTTTCGGTTCGGTTAGGTTCCAAAATTTCAGAAATGGAATATCACTAAAATAAAACAATAACCAAACTGGAACTGATGGTTTTGGATCGGCTTGGCGACAGTTCCGCTTAACGGTACGGTAACTTATGAGAGTAACGATTCAGCAATTAAAAGCTGGGGAATATCCTCTCTGCAACAACAAATATATATTTTTTTCACCATTTTTATTGAATGCACAGAACACAATCACACACTCAATTATCTATGAAGAAAAATTAAACATAAAAAATTGACCCCGCGCGCGCACACGCACACGCGCGCGCGCGGGGCGCACACACACGTATATACATGGAAAATATGTACATGTATATATGTGTGTGTGTGTGTCTGTATATATATATATATATCTCCATGCATAATTACGTTCCAAAAACAGTTATCAGCAAAGATTAGTGTGTATAAAAACAAAAACAAAAATCATGTTGCAGCCTTGCAGGGTGATTTTAATTTATTAATATAATGCACTCCAATTAGAATTACGAAATGAAGCGAAATCAAAGTACCTGCAAGCTGCAATACGCAGTGAGGGGCTTAGAGAGCTCGGCGACCAGTGCCCGCAATAGAGCCAACAACCTTGAAGGTGGCAGCAGCGGCAGTGACCACAACAGTGCCAGAAGGAAGAGCCAGCAGCAATGGACTTGAAGGAAGAAGCGATGGCGGCTAGATCATGAAGCCAGAAGAAGCAATAACAGTTATTTACAGGCGATAGCAAAGCCACAAGGAATCGGCAGCGGCAAAGGTTTTGTTATCGACCGCGGCAGCAAATCGATAGATTGTTGGGTAGAAACTAGAAATTAGGGTTCGAAGATGTGATATGTGTATACCTACATATTATTTCAATATTATCAAAATACCATTGGAAATCGGTTTGGTTCCAGTTCTAAATTTTAAACCAAACACCGAACCGAGTGATTCGATTTAGTTTCGGTTAAAAGTATTCGGTATTTTTAATTGGAATATACCGAACCCAAACTAGAAAGTCAAACCAAATCGATTTTTAGCGCGTTTTTGTCCACCCCACCTTCGCGTTTTGGTTTGCTCATTTAAAACAAACAAAACGAAGGAAAAACTGAACCAACCCGAATTTGTACCCAAATTAGTGCGACCCGGTTCATCCAATTCGTTTACAATCATATTATTGGGGCATGAATGTGTTGTTATAAAGGTAATTTTGTATTTAAACATCAACATTTTTTCTCTTAATTTTAGAATTCTATCATTATATCCCCCTAAAACTTGTATTTGGTATTGATCTAAAAAAATTGATATTTGTATGTTTTATTTCTTGTGGTACATTTATATTGGTAAAAAATTTAATCTCTACTGAATTCTATTTTTTACTATTAGGAAATTTTAATCTAATTTAAGATTTTACAAGTAAAAATATCAAATAAATAATAAAATAAAAAATAAATAGAAAATAAAATCAATCACACAATACAAAAATTTATATAGAAAACTTTTTTAAAAAAAGAATTTATATGGAAAACTCTTATACGATAGAAAAACCAAGGCTGCCAAAGGATGAAAAGAGAAAAATCCATTATGAAAAATTATTATAATTGCTCTAATATTTTTTTTCACACCCAAGACTCCAATAACATCAATTTCTCAATAAATTTACCATTTCTTTCACACTAAAAATTGTCTACTTATAAAAAATTGACTATTGTGTTATACAAACGAGTGAATTCAATCTCTTCATGTATAGTGATTGTAGTTATTTCTTATAAGAGAACTATTCATTTTTTTTTATACTATTTGTATTCCTCCTTAATTAAATCAAATCTTAAAGGAAAAATTACTTATTCTTTAAATATAAATTTTATTATAGAAGAAAAAAATCTTAAGATTGAAAAATAAAATATATTTCTTAATAATCTCCACATTGGTGAATTTTTTAATTAAACAAAAAAACATTATCTATTGTATATCCACACAACTATACCGTTTTCACCTTCTTTACTCCACCAAAACTACACTCACATGAGAATTTTATTATCTGTCCAATAGTCATAATTTTCTGCACTCACATGAGAATCTTATTATTTGTCCAATAGTCATAATTTTCTACACTAAGAATTATCATACTCTACCTTATTTAGAGTACACATATTTAGCACATGTCGATCACATTATTTATATTAACGAATTGATATTTCTTTTCAAAAAAAAATAAAAAAGATAAGTTGCTACCAAAATTAATTAAACCATTTGAAAAATTTAATTTAACTTTTTAATCCCAAAACGAGGGCTAAGGCAGAGGAGGGGTTGCATTTGGTTTTATCTATTACGTCCATGTCAAGTTAGCTCGTAGATGATAGATTGTGTGATTTCACAATTAAACTACGAGCTTTTTTTTTTAAAAAAAAAAATAATTTTAATTAACAACAAAGTAAGAAAATTCAGTTATGTTCATAAACAAACTCCTTATACTTCGTGCCAAGAAGTCAAGCTAAACTTAAATTTTTCGAGGAAAAAAAAATGGATTTACTGAAGTTGAGTTATAAAATAAAAACAATTCTATGTTCTGTCTAATTGTTCTATTTTAACTTTATTCCTAGCCAAAAAGTAATTATATCTTCCTCTAGTCAATTCAAAAAATAAGAGTGGAGCTATTTGTACAATAAAATTTATTTTGAACACTTTTATTTAAATAAATTTATTTATTACAAAAATACTTTTGATGTGTACTATTAAGAACAATTTATTATTGGTTGATTTAATATAATTAATCACTCTAAATACTCATCCAATTATTAATACACTAATTAATCCATTCATTTTTAAAAAATCAATTCATTCACAATTGGGAAGAAAAATTAATGCTTAAAAAATTAAATCTATATGCAGTATTTGATTATTCTTCAAGTAGTATGCATATGTTTTGCTATAATATTAACCCCCACAACAAAATGCTTTTCGAGGCCTAAATTCTTTTCTTTTTTCTTTTTTGGAAAATTCTCCTCGGTTTTATTAAAATAGATGAATCTATTACACAAAATAGAAAAATTAGAATGAAGAACTTAGAATTTGATAGGAGTTAAAAGGCACCTTTGAAAACTTAGTACCTGAGTAAAGTATATGTACATTTTGGCTTGATTTGTGTTGCAAGTATATATTTAAATTTCTTAAAAATTTTGTTTGAGTGTATTGAATAGTTGTTATTATTATTATTATCATTATTATTATTGAATAGTTATTATTATTATTATTATTATTATTATTATTATTATTATTATTATTATTATTATTATTATTATTATTATTATATATTACATAGTAAAGATTGGAATATTTCAAGCTTATGGAACAGCTTCTAACTTCAAGATCAGAACCGTCTGTTGCAGCATCATCTGATCCAGAAGATGAGGAGCCGTTCATTTCCCTCGGTGATGAAAATGAAGATGACTGCTTCGGTATTTTCTCACCAATCAAGCATTAAAGCCTTGTAGATACTGTAAAAAAAAAAAAAGACATTTATCTCCTTGTAATTATCCTTTTTGTCATTTGACATTTTTCAGATAATTATCCCCCTTCACTCACTATTCTCTTCACGAGAAAAAAGCTGAGGGGATAAGAATCTACTTTTCTAAAGACCTCCTGTTTGTCTCACGTGACTTTACTGACAACCAAGACACAAGATAACCAATCGCTTTTCCACTTTCCACACCATTAAGGTGACAATCACAAGATGACATTTATTTTTGTCATTTGACATTTTTCAGATAATTATCCCCCTTCACTCACTATTCTCTTCACGAGAAAAAAGCTGAGGGGATAAGAATCTACTTTTCTAAAGACCTCCTGTTTGTCTCACGTGACTCCCGGCTGATTAACCAGTACACAAGATAACCAACTGTTGCCTTTCCACTCGTCACTGTAGCGAAGCTGTAGCAGATCTACTGTAGCGAGACTGTTTATTTTTACTATTTGGATTTTGGTTATATAGTTCCCATTCACCTCCAACTGAGGGATCCATCTAGTTTTTTTTCTCATCTATTTCTCTCTCAAGAGTTTTTCTCTCTCTCTCTCTCATCTAAAGATTGGGAATTTGGGATCTGAGGGTAATATACCCGTTTGAAGATCAATTTCCCATCTTTCTTCTTCTTCTTCTCTTAAAGCATTTCTGGATTCAAGAACTTGATACATGTAAGCTTTTAATTATTTTAATTTAAAGTTTATGTGTAATTTATTTAAAGCAAGTTTGTAATTAATTTTATGCTTTCTGCAATTTAAATTTTTAAAGCTTTCTTGCATGATGAAGCTAGGCAGATCGATATCGGATCGATCCGCCATAAAATCATTACGTTCCTCCGGACATGAGACCGATCTCTCTCAGTTGTATTTCTCTTCTTGTAGAATCTTCTGATTCTGAGTCCTCCATGACTGGAGATAATGAACCCCTTCAAGAAGCTGTTCCATAAGCTTGAAATATTCCTCTTCAGATTTGGCTCCAGCCAGCATGGATTGTGCTTTTGACTTCTGAGTAAGGAATGTACTTTGGGCTTTAATGGACTCAATATTGGGCTTTATATGTCCGCTTGAAATGGGTCAGCATTATAAAACCCATCCTCAATAATGAAAATGTTTTGGTGATGGGGTTTAAAATACCAATCCGATCTTGGGGAATTTTTTGGTTGGGAAACCACAACCTGGGAAGATGAACTTCCACTTGAAATAATTTTTTTAGAAACAGGAGCTTTAGAAATTTGTTTTTCTTCTTTCTCTGGAATGGGAGAAAGAGTTTGTGAAAAGCTTTGTAAAGCAAACATAAGTTCAGGGGATTTAGAAATGGATGAAAATTTAAAGACGGTAACCTTGTGGTATATCGGCGGGAATCCAACGACATAAATTCCAGAGATGAACCCGAATGGGCATTAATCTGGTCTGCACTGTTGGTAAACGAGCCACGTACCTAAAATCAACTTACTAAAATTTACAACAATAAAGTTAAAGTTATTTCATCCGCTGTAATCACTTCCTCAAAACCAATAACTTTTTAAAATCTGAGCTATACACACTCCACGATTCCTGGTCTTATTGGTATCAGAGCCAAGGGAGAGTAGTGGTATATGGTTTAAAGTTATTTGTGTCTGATAAATTTCTTTGAAGTATTAAAATTTGATTAATTCAGTAATGGGTTTACCTTCGGGTGCTTAGGTAGCATATGGTCGTAAGTCCCGTCCAAGTGTTTAAGGGCAACAAAACCATTTCTTAGCCTAGGATTGATTTACTGTTTTAAAAGAATTTTAAGACCTTTAAAGTATTTTCATACATGGATTCTTTACTCCATAGAACATCATCTTTCTCTAGCTCTTCCTCCGGGAGGACTAGCGTTTCAAAGAATGTTGTGAATTCTGAGGAATTCATAATAGCAGATTTTGATAAAGCTATTGATTGTTGGGAACTTCCAAAGATTTCTAAAGATAAGATCTATAAAATGAAGAAACTTGATTTTTTAAAGACAGATTATGTTATAAAGACTGAAGAAAGAGACATAACACTTTCAAAGCCTTTTGAAACAATTCATTTGTTCACTGACAAGTCTTTAAAGCAACTAAAAGAAAAAGGTTTTAATTATATTCATATTGGTTTAATCCAAGTTGGCATAAAACCTTTGACTAAAGAAGGACTTGATACGTCCATATTAGCTGTCCTCAGAGATGGGAGGTTTATCTCCTTTGATGATTCCTTACTCAGTAGTATTGAATCTAGTCTCTGTAAAGGACCCATTTCATTTGATTGTTATCCAAACATAACAGTCTCTCTTAAAGATAAAAATATTTTAAAAAGCATGATTCTTCAAATCAAAACCCATAATTACCATATGATTGAAGGATCAATCCTGGTAGCCTTGATCTACAAAATCTCTTATAAAGTAATGCATTCTGCGTTTAATACGCGACATAAATTCCAGTCAAAAAGAGATGAGACTCGTCTCTTGCAGACTGACCTGTCCAAAGCAAATACTGTCATTCCAAAACCTATTCAATGGAAAGACATTCACCTTCCAGAAGAATGGATTCTGGATGGAGCCACTGAACCAGTGATTCCAAAACAACTTGAGCCAAATACAGAGTTGCAAAATGTGACTCAGTATTCTGATGGCAGAGTTAAACTATCTTTCAGAAGATCTACTTCTTCCAGATATTCTGGTAAAGACTCTGTCTCTAGTCTTCATTCCATGGAAAGAAGATTTTCTAAAATACCATCTGTTGTCAATCTTCCTTTCCAAACCACTAAAGACCAACCTAGGTTTTCTACTTCAGATATACCTAGTTCCTCTATCCGTTCTGTAGACTATTCCACTAGTGTACCTCACCCTATATACACTAGCCGTCCACAAGAACAAAGCCAGGAAGAGAAAGAACCTTCTCCTCCAACATCTCCCACATTTTCAGCAGTTACCGAAAATGTCATAGGAGTCATTGAAAATGATTTTAAACCTGATAAAACCCTTTTGCATAATGATTTATAATCTGATAATAATAAAGAAAAAAGACTTTGGTTTTTCAAACATTTTTTGAATCAAAGAAAGCAAATTCAAGAGTCTTATTACGAATTTGTCGATTTACATAAAGTCCATATTTTATTTTTTGATTGGTTTGAAATGTATGCTTCAGACAACAACATTTCCTACCCCTTCAAAGCGTCAAACCCTATCACAATTAGAAAGAAAATTCCAGAATGGAACCTTTCTGATAGTGACAGAACCATTGAATCTGAACATCCCCCTCTAAGGAGCTTAACCATAGATCATGGTGAACCTCCGATACAGATTAAAGCATCTCCTTACAAAATCACTAAAGCAAATGTAGAATCAAATTTAGATAGTATTATTCAACAGAATAATTTCTGTAATACTAATCTAAATACAATAGGAAAACAATTGACTAGGATTGAGAACCAAATCCAACAGTCAACCATTTCTGTCTCTCCTATTCAAAGACCAATTCCAACAAAACCTGATTCCTTGAAAAAGCTTAAAGAACCTATTTTCAAACCCTTCCAGGTTTCGAAACATAGTCAAAGGCTTGTTCAAGATTCCAAATCAGATTTTGCTAAAGCCATTAAAGAACAACTCGATAGAATAGAAGCATCTTCCTCTTCTGCTTCCACTTCAAAAAACCAAATTGCTCCTGACACCCAATCCAAGTCCATTGGAGTTTTGGATCAAGATCAATCTTCAATTGCCTCTTCTGATATAGAAGCCTTTAAAGAAGAACCAATTCCAAAAGCCAATAAAATTCATTGGAAATTAGCACTTCCTACTAGTTCTCGTTCTCCCCCAGATCTAGCAATTGATAATAGGCCCAGTGCAATAAACCAATCTCGGTTTAATGCATCTTCTGTCTATGAGTGGAACATAGATGGAATGTCTGAGTATAATATACTTGGCCTATTACAACAAATGACAATGGCAGCTAATGCCTACAAAACCCAATCAGGGACTTCTGACAAGGCCATTGCAGAAATCCTTATTGCGGGTTTTACAGGTCAACTTAAAGGATGGTGGGATCATTTCCTCACCAAGCAGCAACAATCAGATATTTTGAATGTGATTCAAGTAAATGAGGATGGAACACCCAACCTCGATGAATTTACTAACCCCATTCAAGATGCTGTTGCAACTTTAATTTGACTATTTCCCTTCATTTTATTGGAGACCCTTCTCATTTAAGAGATAAAAATACTGAGTTACTACATAATTTGAGATGTAGGAAACTTAGTGATTTCCAAGCCTACAAAACCACCTTCTTCACCCGAGTCTTTCTAAGAGATGATGCAAATCATTCCACTTGGAAAGAAAAATTCATTGCCGGTTTACCTACCCTTTTAGGTGAAAAGGTAAGAAATACTATTAAAGCTTTGTATGACAATCGTATTCCTTATGATGAACTCACCTATGGTGAACTTGTTAGTTTCATTAATAAGGAAGGTTTAAAAATTTGTCAAGATTTGAAATTACAAAAACGTCTAAAATGAGAGCTTAGAAAGTCTAAGCAAGAATTAGGCAGTTTTTGTAAACAGTTTAATTACGACCCTTTCAAAGCCTCTACTTCCAAAGACTGTAATGGTAAGTGTTCTTCAAAAACTTACGGCAAACATTACAAGTCAAGAAGACATAAAAAATTCCTTCCAGAACCTAAAGAACCTTACTACAAGAAGCCCTCCAAGCCTTATAAAAAGCCCAAATTTACCAAAAAACAACACACCAAACCCACTTCAAAGCCTAAATCTCCTTTTAACTACAAGGAAGCCACTTGCTATAAATGTGGAAAGAAATGTCATACTGCAAAATATTGTAGAATGAGCAGAAAACTTCATGAGCTTGGTCTCGAAGAAGAAATTCTTTCTAAAATAGCATCTCTTCTTGTAGAATCTTCTGATTCTGAGTCCTCCATGACTGGAGATAATGAACCCCTTCAAGTTGATGAGTTAATTGACTCTGATACTTCTGGTTATTCAGATAGTGATTCTGAGTCAGAATCCTATCTAAAGAAAATTAATGTCTTGACTAAAGAACAAGAGACATTTCTTGAGTTAGTCAAACATATTTCTGACCCCACTCTTCAAAGAGAGTATTTAGACAAGCTTCTAAAAACTCTTGAGCTCAGCGAAAGACCTGAGACTTCCAAAGTCCCTGTTGTCAAAAAGCATGCATATGATCTAACCACAATTTTGGATAAAAGGAAAGTCAAGAATTTGAGTCCTTCTATTCAGGATCTTCAAAAAGAAATCAAAGAGATAAAATCATAAATTAAAGAATTAAAAGAAAAGCAAAAAACTGATTCTGATACAATCCAACTCCTTTTACAAAAACAGTTAGAAGAACATTCTGATAAAGAATCAGAACCTGAGAATGGTGATAATCAAAATCTTGAAAACATTGAGTCTTTACCCAATGATTTTCTTTTCGTTTTAAAGCAAATCAACACAAGAAAATATTTGATTAAAGTCACTTTGGTATTTTCTAAAGAATTTGAATTTTTGACATGCCGCTTTTTTTGACACTTTGGTGCGATTTAAACGCATTAGAGAAGACATCATTCCCCGAGAAAGTTTCATGAAAAAACAAAAGAGAGACTTTCTGCCGCCAATAATTCAAAATTAAAAGTCAATTTTAAAGTTGAAGCATCTGTGCATAACAATGGTTTTGAGTTTAGGACTTCCTTTATTTTAACAAATGACATTCATCATGCAGTTATTTTGGGAACTCCTTTCATAAATCTCATTACCCCTTATACTGTCAATTATGATAGTATATCCTTTAAAGCAAGAGATAAAAAACTTATTTTCCCTTTCATTGAGAAACCTAAAACAAGAAATTTAAATATTGTTAAAGCCTGTTCAGTTTACAAAAACCAAATCAATGTTTTGCTTAAAACAAAGCAGGATGATTTAACTTGCTTAAAGAAAGACTTAAACCTACAAAGAATCGAAAATCAACTTAACAATGATTTTCTAAGAAGAAAAATTTCTGGTTTTAAAGCCTTAATTGAAAAAGAAATATGTGCTGATTTACCTTCTGCTTTTTGGGAAAGAAAACAGCACATGGTTGATTTACCTTATGAAAACTCTTTTGATGAAAAGCAAATTCCTACAAAAGCCCGACCTATTCAAATGAATATGGAATTAGAACAACATTGTAGGAATGAGATTAAAGACTTAGAGTCTAAAGGTTTAATTGTGAAATCAAGGTCTCCCTGGTCTTGTGCTGCTTTCTATGTCAATAAAAATTCTGAAATAGAAAGAGGGACACCGAGATTAGTGATCAATTATAAACCTTTGAATAAAGCTTTAAAATGGATTAGGTATCCAATACCTAATAAAAAAGATTTACTCCAAAAACTTCATTCTGCATTCATATTTTCAAAATTTGATATGAAATCAGGTTTTTGGCAAATCCAAATTCATCCTAAAGACCGTTATAAAACTGCTTTTACTGTTCCATTTGGACAGTATGAGTGGACTGTTATGCCATTTGGCTTAAAGAATGCTCCTTCAGAATTTCAAAGAGTTATGAATGAAATTTATAACCCTTATTCTGAATTTTGTATTGTTTATATTGATGACGTGTTGATTTTTTCTCAATCAATCGATCAACATTTCAAACATTTAAAGACTTTTTATTTTGCCACTAGAAAAGCTGGTTTAGTTGTTTCTAGTTCAAAGATTTCTTTATTTCAAACAAAAATCAGGTTCCTAGGACACTACATTTCTAAAGGAACCATCACACCCATTGAAAGGTCACTTGCATTTACTGACAAGTTTCCTGATAAAATTTTGGATAAAACCCAACTACAAAGATTTCTTGGTAGTTTAAATTATGTTCTTGATTTTTGTCCAAATATAAATAGAATTACAAAACCTTTGCATGACAGATTAAAGAAAAAACCAGTTGCATGGACAGAAGAACATACCAAAATCATAAAACAAATAAAGAGCATTGTTAAAGACATTCCATGTCTATTTTTGGCTAATCCTGCATTACCTAAGATCGTTGAAACTGATGCATCAGACTTAGGATATGGATGCATTTTAAAACAAGTTGATAATAGTAAAGAACAAATAGTTCAATATGCTTCTGCACATTGGAATGAATGTCAGAAGAATTATTCCACTATAAAGAAAGAAATTTTATCTATTGTTTTATGCATTTCTAAATTTCAAAGTGATTTATTAAATCAAAAATTTTTACTCCGAATTGATTGTAAAGCTGCAAAACATGTTCTAGAAAAGGATGTTCAAAACATTGCATCTAAACAGATTTTTGCATGATGGCAAGCAATTTTGAGTATTTTTGATTTTGATATTGAGTTTATAAAGGGAGACAGAAATTCTGTTCTAGATTTTCTAACGAGAGAATTTTTGCAAAACAGATAAATGCCGCCCAAAAAGAAACCAGATAAAGGGAAAGGGGTGCTTAAAGACCCTGTGTCCCAAACTCCTTCTAAAGCCTCCTCACCTAAAGAGAAATTGCTGTCTTCAGCAATCTCATCTGCAAAGCCTATAAAGTCTTGGATCGACATTGTTGAAGCCCAAGAGGCCCAAGAGGCCCGATCTAAAGCCCTGGCATCACAAGAACAGGTAAACGAATGGATGAAATCCATTTCTAAATCCCCTGAACTTATGTTTGCTTTACAAAGCTTTTCACAAACTCTTTCTCCCATTCCAGAGAAAGAAGAAAAACAAATTTCTAAAGCTCCTGTTTCTAAAGAAATTATTTCAAGTGGAAGTTCATCTTCCCAGGTTGTGATTTCCCAACCAAACAATTCCCCAAGATCGGATTGGTATTTTAAACCCCATCACCAAAACATTTTCACTATTGAGGATGGGTTTTATAATGCTGACCCATTTCAAGCTATTTCAAAGATTTTTCCCAAGGGCTAGTTTTTCAAACCATTGGATTTGACAAAACCCCAGTCCTATTATCACGATATTTTAGAATTTACTGAGTCAGTCAAGTTTAAACACTTCTTCCTCAGTGAAGCCCACAAAGAACCGGCCTATTCCACGGCCACTATCCTTAAAGTAATTAGCCCAAACCAATGGGGTGATCAACTCCATAAGTCTAAAGCCTTCCCTTCAAACTTTCGTAACAACCCTGACCATTGTCTGTCTTTCTCATACTGGGATTACCAACAGGCATGATATAATACATTTTTTTATACAAAACCCAAAAAAGACCCATTCATGGTTATTTTTCTTCAATTCGAATATAACCATTCAAAGCCTTCCAAACTAGTTTAAACACTGGTGGACTTTTTTTGGGCCTTGCCCAGAGATTTTAACCCTAAATGCCACTAAGTGTTTGGACTACTTTAGAGCCCATTATATTCCTTCAGTCTCAGAAGCAAGGTTCTCCCATTTCCTTTGCTTCTGTACAAACTTCTTTCTGCCATGGGTTTGGATGTGGCATCTAAACTACCACACCCAAGACTCTCAAGTCATTCTCCAACGAGAATTTAAAGTTAAATGGTGGAATAAGTTTAACGAAAGCGCCAAGTTAACCGAACACCTTGTCCAAGGTTGGCTTGCCGCAAAATGACATATAAAGCCCAATATTGAGTCCATTAAAGCCCAAAGTACATTCCTTACTCAGAAGTCAAAAGCCCAATCCATGCTGGCTGGAGCCAAATCTGAAGAGGAATATTTCAAGCTTATGAAACAGCCTCTAGCTTCAAGATCAGAACCGTCTGTTGCAGCATCATCTGATCACCTTTAGACTCTAAGTCTTTAATCTCATTCCTACAATGTTGTTCTAATTCTTAAAACAAGTTGATAATAGTAAAGAACAAATAGTTCAATATGCTTCTGCACATTGGAATGAATGTCAGAAGAATTATTCCACTATAAAGAAAGAAATTTTATCTATTGTTTTATGCATTTCTAAATTTCAAAGTGATTTATTAAATCAAAAATTTTTACTCCGAATTGATTGTAAAGCTGCAAAACATGTTCTAGAAAAGGATGTTCAAAACATTGCATCTAAACAGATTTTTGCACGATGGCAAGCAATTTTGAGTATTTTTTATTTTGATATTGAGTTTATAAAGGGAGACAGAAATTCTGTTCTAGATTTTCTAACGAGAGAATTTTTGCAAAACAGATAAATGCCGCCCAAAAAGAAACCAGATAAAGGGAAAGGGGTGCTTAAAGACCCTGTGTCCCAAACTCCTTCTAAAGCCTCCTCACCTAAAGAGAAATTGCTGTCTTCAGCAATCTCATCTGCAAAGCTTATAAAGTCTTGGATCGACATTGTTGAAGCCCAAGAGGCCCAAGAGGCCCGATCTAAAGCCCTAGCATCACAAGAATAGGTAAACGAATGGATGAAATCCATTTCTAAATCCCCTGAACTTATGTTTGCTTTACAAAGCTTTTCACAAACTCTTTCTCCCATTCCAGAGAAAGAAGAAAAATAAATTTCTAAAGCTCCTGTTTCTAAAGAAATTATTTCAAGTGGAAGTTTCTCACCAATCAAGCATTAAAGCCTTGGTTTTGAGGAAGTGAGATTGTTTTATACCTTCGGGAATTTTTTGGTTGGGAAACCACAACCTGGGAAGATGAACTTCCACTTGAAATAATTTCTTTAGAAATAGGAGCTTTAGAAATTTGTTTTTCTTCTTTCTCTGGAATGGGAGAAAGAGTTTGTGAAAAGCTTTGTAAAGCAAACATAAGTTCAGGGGATTTAGAAATGGATTTCATCCAATATGCTTCTGCACATTGGAATGAATGTCAGAAGAATTATTCCACTATAAAGAATCCATATAAATTTTTAAAGCTTTCTTGTATGAACTGCGAACTAATCTGTATCAGATCTGCCATAAAAACTGTTACGTTCCTCTGAGACATAGAGACATGATCTCTCTCTCAGTTGTATTTCTCTTCTTCCCCTTCACTCACCATTTGGCTTAAAGAATGTACTGGACAGGATATTTCTTTAGGTTCTGGAAAGAATTTTTTATGTCTTCTTGACTTGGGCTTCACTGAGGAAGAAGTGTTTAAACTTGACTGACTCAGTAAATTCCAAAATATCGTGATAATAGGACTGGGGTTTTGTCAAATCCCATGGTTTGAAAAACCAGCCCTTGGGGAAAATCTTTGAAATAGCTTGAAATGGGTCAGCATTATAAAACCCATCCTCAATAGTGAAAATGTTTTGGTGATGGGGTTTAAAATACCAATCCGATCTTGGGGAATTTTTTGGTTGGGAAACCACAACCTGGGAAGACGAACTTCCACTTGAAATAATTTCTTTAGAAACAGGAGCTTTAGAAATTTGTTTTTCTTCTTTCTCTGGAATGGGAGAAAGAGTTTGTGAAAAGCTTTGTAAAGCAAACATAAGTTCAGGGGATTAATTCTGTTGCAAGGAATTTTTCTTTCCCATAATCTGTCTTTAAAAAATCAAGTTTCTTCATTTTATAGACTCTAAGTCTTTAATCTCATTCCTACAATGTTGTTCTAATTTTATATTCATTTGAATAGGTCGGGCTTTTGTAGGAATTTGCTTTTCATCAAAAGAGTTTTCATAAGGTAAATCAACCATGTGCTGTTTTCTTTCCCAAAAAGCAGAAGGTAAATTAGCACATATTTCTTTTTCAATTAAGGCTTTAAAACCAGAAATTTTTCTTCTTAGAAAATCATTGTTAAGTTGATTTTCGATTCTTTGTAGGTTTAAGTCTTTCTTTAAGCAAGTTAAATCATCCTGCTTTGTTTTAAGCAAAACATTGATTTGGTTTTTGTAAACTGAACAGGCTTTAACAATATTTAAATTTCTTGTTTTAGGTTTCTCAATGAAAGGGAAAATAAGTTTTTTATCTCTTGCTTTAAAGGATATACTATCATAATTGACAGTATAAGGGGTAATGAGATTTATGAAAGGAGTTCCCAAAATAACTGCATGATGAATGTCATTTGTTAAAATAAAGGAAGTCCTAAACTCAAAACCATTGTTATGCACAGATGCTTCAACTTTAAAATTGACTTTTAATTTTGAATTATTGGCGGCAGAAAGTCTCTCTTTTGTTTTTTCATGAAACTTTCTGGGGACAATGTCTTCTCTAATGCAGTTTAAATCTGCACCAGTGTCAAAAAAAGCGACAGTGTCAAATTCAAATTCTTTAGAAAATACCAAAGTGACTTTAATCAAATATTTTCTTGTGTTGATTTGCTTTAAAACGAAAAGAAAATCATTGGGTAAAGACTCAATGTTTTCAAGATTTTGATTATCACCATTCTCAGGTTCTGATTCTTTATCAGAATGTTCTTCTAACTGTTTTTGTAAAAGGAGTTGGATTGTATCAGAATCAGTTTTTTGCTTTTCTTTTAATTCTTTAATTTATGATTTTATCTCTTTGATTTCTTTTTGAAGATCCTGAATAGAAGGACTCAAATTCTTGACTTTCCTTTTATTCAAAATTGTGGTTAGATCATATGACGTCTTTTTGACAATGAGGGACTTTGGAAGTCTCGGTCTTTTTTGAGCTCAAGAGTTTTTAGAAGCTTGTCTAAATACTCTCTTTGAAGAGTGGGGTCAAAAATATGTTTGACTAACTCAAGAAATGTCTCTTGTTCTTTAGTCAAGACATTAATTTTTTTTAGATAGGATTCTGACTCAGAATCACTATCTGAATAACCTCTATATATATATATATATATATATATATATATATATATATATATATAAATAAATAGTTTAGATCAGAATATTTTTAGTATTTTAATGAGTGTATAACATTAAAACAATTTTTTTTTTTAAAGTTGATAAGTGAGTGTACTAGGTAATTTTTAGAGTGCCAAATAATTATATCCATTTGAAACCAAATAAATATATTGCTAAGCTCACCAACTTTTCAGATAATTACAATGTTATCAATTTATAGCTATAATAGATTAAAGAAAAGAAAAATAACATATGAAACATTGATTTATTTTGAATTTATATAGAATTGTTTCTTTAGATCTCAAAATCCATTAGAAATCTTGGGCATTTTTGTAGATTTTTTTTTTCTGAAGACATTTATTTTTATTTTTATTCTTATTCTGTAAAACAAAAGAAATTGCAAATGAGCCCAGTTGAAGCTGGTGGGGTCGACTTGATTTTATCCGAGTGTTAACTGGATCCGGCAAGCTCATCACAGATACGTAAAACCCTTCAACCACGTCCGTTTGATTTGAAAAATAAATAAGAGATTTAAAAAAAATAAAAAAATAGAAATTAAAAAAGCACAAAACCCTAAACCCTAGCGAGAAGTAAAACTAGAAGCTGCTGTTGGGTGTTGGGTTCTAGAGTCTTCTCTGCTCTTTAAAAGCAAAGCGCTTGCATCCTTCTTCTCTTCACTTGCTCTGCGACGTCTCTCTCTCTCTCTCTCACTAGACTCTTATTCTTCGCTTCCTCTTCTCTACGGTTTTACGAAACTGCCACTATGTATCGTTTCGCTTCAAGCCTCGCTTCCAAAGCAAGGTAACATACAACAACAACAACAACAACATCACTGTTATTACAAGATTGATGCCATTCAGCCCATTCTTTTTAGTGGATTCTAGTTAAAATCCGTAATGACATTTGATTTGCTTTGAAAGTTCTGATTTTATTTATTTTTCGGCTTGCAGGATCGCTAGGAACAGTACCCAGCAGGTAAAATATTTGATTTTTTGAATTGTTTAAGCAGGGTTCGTGTGTGACTGCTTTTGTAAAAAGCCTCTGGGTTTTCAATCTAAGTACCTGAAGTGCTTTTTGAAATAGCGCTTGTTAGAAAAGTACTTATCAAATTTCAATTTTTTTTTCCGCAAAAGGCTTTCTTTTTGTTTGACGTGGCTTTTCTCTTTAGTTAGAGGCAATCCCAAATTTGCACTATTGGCTTGTCTTTGGTTGTGTGTGTTTGTGTGTGTGTTTATTTATTTTTAAGTATTCTGCACTGTGATGTTTGTATTGATGTATTTATGAAATTTTATGTTATTAGATTGGAAACAGATTGGGTTGGTCCAGAAATTATGCTGCCAAAGAAATTAGATTTGGGGTTGAAGCTCGAGCTTTGATGCTGAAGGGTGTTGAAGAGCTCGCCGATGCTGTCAAAGTCACCATGGGACCTAAGGTTCTCTATCTACAACCACTAGTCTTTTTCTAGAAGAGGCTGTTATAGGACTTGTCTCTTTTGTTTATAACTATGTATTTATCTTGGACAAAAGAAGAAGGTAAAAGTGTATTTGTTTGGGATTAACCATTTAGAGATGAAAAGAAAATCAATACCCTCACATTATCTGTTTGTATATGTTTCTTCTTCTGTTTTAGAAGTTGAGCAAGTAGACAGACTAATGATGATTTATCTTCTGTCCCAAAGGGGCGTAATGTGGTCATTGAACAAAGCTGGGGTGCTCCCAAGGTGACGAAGGATGGTGTTACTGTTGCAAAGAGCATTGAATTCAAAGATAAAGTCAAGAACATTGGTGCTAGCCTTGTGAAACAAGTTGCTAATGCCACCAATGATGCTGCTGGTGATGGTAAGCTTTCAATAACAAGAGCTAGTTTTATTTTTAGGCTTTTCCTGCAGCTTACTTGATTAGAGTGTCATTATCTCCATGCAATACCTTATTTTGTTAAGCAGTGTGAACTTTTTAATGTGACTACAGGAACTACCTGTGCAACAGTTCTTACCCGAGCAATATTTACAGAAGGCTGCAAGTCAGTTGCTGCAGGTATGAACGCAATGGATCTTAGACGTGGTATCACTATGGCAGTTGATGCCGTGGTAACTAACTTGAAAAGCAGAGCCAGAATGATCAGCACATCTGAGGAGATAGCACAGGTGTGCTTATTGGCTTGTTCTTTCAAATCTTAACGCAAGCTGATTACGCTTGTTCTTTCAAATCTTAATGCAAGCTGATTACTTTGGTGCTATCAATGGTTTGAGATTCATCTGACATTCTACTATTAATTTGACAGGTGGGAACAATATCAGCAAATGGAGAGAGGGAAATTGGTGAGTTAATTGCAAAGGCCATGGAGAAGGTGGGCAAAGAAGGAGTAATCACCATACAAGTAAGTTAGTTTTTATATATTATTTGTTTCCGTAGTTTTTATGTATTATCTGTTTCCCTGCTTAAAATTTCTTCCTAGAGCTTGCTAAGAAGTTATTTTTTGTAATTTAGGAAAATTTTCAGATGAAATTTTTTAATATTTTCTACTATGGAAATTTCTAATCTGTGCTTGCTGGGCTGTTTATTGCTATGACGTTTTGATGATGTTTGGTCTTATGCTTTGTGACAAACTATTGCAGGATGGGAAGACATTATATAATGAGTTGGAAGTTGTTGAAGGAATGAAGCTTGACAGGGGTTATATATCTCCTTATTTCATAACCAACCAGAAAAATCAAAAATGTGTAAGCATTTGCTCCTGTATGACTAATTGTTGAGTAACTGCTTCTTTTAGTCACAATTTTCCCTGGGTGTTTTTCAGGAATTAGAAGATCCTCTCATTCTTATCCATGAGAAGAAAATCTCCAATCTAACTGCTGTGGTGAGGGTGTTAGAGCTGGCATTGAAGGTAAGTGTTTGTGAGTCTGTCAATATTTCTGGCTATATGCAAATGATAATGGTGGGTGTTCTTTTATAACTAGTTCTCAAATTGGCCAATTTCTTCTTATCTTTGTTCAGAGACAAAGGCCTTTATTGATTGTTGCTGAAGATGTTGAAAGTGAAGCACTAGCAACTCTTATTTTGAATAAGCTTCGCGCTGGAATCAAGGTTCATTTATTGCTGAGTTTTGCATTGCGTTTGACTTTTAGGATACTCAATTTTCTCTTCAATTAATTTTTCAGTTGTTAGTGTCTGATCTTATCCTCATCTTTTACTGCATAGGTATGTGCCATCAAGGCCCCTGGGTTTGGAGAGAACAGGAAGGCCAATATGCAGGATCTGGCTGTTCTCACTGGTGGTGATGTAAGTTAATTCTCACAAATATGTAAATTGTCAATGGTATTGTATGTGGCATGACCCTACATGGTACGTGCTTTTGTGTATTGTAGCTGATAACTGAAGAGCTTGGCATGGACCTTGAGAAAGTGAATCTAGATATGCTCGGCACTTGCAAAAAGGTAAGTTCAAATGCCATTGGTGAGATGCCATATGCACTCCATCTTTTTAATTTTTTTCCGCTTATTGTGTACATCATAATTTCCATTAATGAGTCCTCTTGTCAAGTTTTGACACTTGAATATACTTTTGTTTTCTTTTCAAGGTTGCAGGTTGGAATAGTGTAATGCTTTTGCCTTGCATTTTTAATACATATGTCTTTAATGTGTAATTTATGTCATGTAGGTTACAATATCGAAGGATGACACTGTCATTCTTGATGGTGCTGGTGATAAGAAGTCCATTGAGGAAAGATGTGAACAGGTATGTGTCGTTTCCAGTTGAATTATTTTCTCATTCATTGTTGAACTTATGCTGATATGGAAATAACAAAAATATCTGACACTGATCTTTTGGAATTCAAACTCGATAAATGAGTCTGAAGTCATTTGCTGTGTTTTTTTGTTATAACAGATTAGGTCTGTGATTGAGAACAGCACTTCTGATTATGACAAGGAGAAGTTGCAAGAAAGATTGGCAAAGCTTTCTGGTGGTGTTGCTGTGTTGAAGGTCTGCTGCGGTTTTATATAGCCTGTTGCTTACATTTGATATCCCATCAACTTATAATGTGAAAACACAAACTGGGCTTGCTTGGTCTTGCTGAATTCTCTTAAATAGTTCTATAGGTTCCTGAAAACCTTTGAACGTCGTTGAGCTTAGAGTAACAGTTGACCATAGTGCAAATTTACTTTTTGCAGATTGGAGGAGCTAGTGAAGCTGAAGTTGGTGAGAAGAAAGATCGAGTTACTGATGCTTTGAATGCTACCAAGGCAGCTGTAGAAGAGGGTATTGTGCCAGGTGAGTTTTTGTGTTCTCTTCTTCCTAAGATCCTGTTAATATTGGTAAAATCTTATCTGTGGACAATCTTTTCATTCTTCACTAATTTGCTTGCAGGTGGTGGTGTTGCCCTTCTATATGCGGCAAAAGAGTTGGAAAAGCTGTCCACTGCTAACTTTGACCAGAAGATTGGTGTTCAGATTATTCAGAATGCTCTAAAGGTTTGCATCCTATCTGCGTTTCCTACATATGTTATGTGGCCTTGTAATGGCTTTTAATGTATATGGTCACTGTCATATTAATTTAGCTAATTAGATGAACTCACTCACTTCATCCTACATAGAAAATCTTTCTACTTACCCGGTGAGTGACTCAACTGACTGGTTGCATACTCCTCTTCCACTACTGGGAAGCTTCCGGTTTCCTATAGTGGTGTTGTGATCTAATGAATTAAAAATTTAATTTTCATTTGCAGACGCCAGTGCACACAATTGCTGCTAATGCAGGAGTTGAGGGGGCTGTTGTGGTTGGTAAGCTATTGGAGCAGGACAACACTGACCTTGGGTATGATGCTGCCAAAGGTCAGTACTGGATAATTTTCTTCACATCTCTCTTCAACCTCTTTCCCCCAGTGAATACCCTGATTTGCTGAATGAAATCCTTTTATATTCAGGGGAGTATGTTGATATGGTCAAGTCTGGAATTATCGATCCATTGAAAGTAATCAGAACTGCTTTGGTCGATGCTGCGAGGTAAGCATAAGAAGCTAGCTCCTTTTGGAGTATTATTATTATTATTACTATTATTTTTTATCCGGTGTAATCGTTGCATTATGCAAATGTCTGTCCTTGGTAATTTTGTTATGTTACCTTTTCTTGCAGTGTATCATCGTTGATGACAACAACTGAAGCTATTGTTGCTGAACTGCCTAAGGAGGAGAAGGAATCTCCGGGTGGCATGGGCGGCATGGGCGGCATGGGTGGCATGGACTATTGAAATCCCAATAGAATGCTCAACTGATTGTCCTTTTTTTTTTTTTTTGGGTTCTATAATCAACATACAATCTGAATATTAGGATTTTGTGGCCAGCTTAATGAGTCTTAATTGTGTCAATCATAAGGCATCCTTGTAATCATAGTGAGAGGTAGGCATTTAGGTCGTTTGGCAATTTAGGTTAAAACATTGCTGATTGATCCTCCACTTGGATGATTGGTTGGTTTTAATTGAACTGTATTTTATTTCAAAATAAAATATATCTTCCTTGCATATTTGTTGCTTGAAAATTCAATCTAATAATTATTATCTCAGTAGTTCTTATTTTCCCATTTTGGATTAGATCACAATGTAAATAATTAGAGGAATATGCAAATGTCCAATTTCAATTTGTTTCAAGTGAGGTGAGTACAAATCCATTTCAATTTTCAACGGTGGGTTATAATGCATTGGATAGCATTTTTTAATGGGCAGTTCCTATTGCTTTTATGAATCCATGTCCGAATCCCAATTGCTCATGCATTGGCATATTTTCCCCTTAGGTGGAAAAAAAAAAGGTAAAAATGAAATTCATATGAATGGGGTTCATCATTTCACCAGCGTCATCGGAGCGTCCTTTTTTTTGTTTTTGGTCCTCCCTTTCTTGGGGGGTCAAGTTGGATATGAATACTGGAAATGCATCACATGTAAACTCACTAAAATAAATTCACAAATGAAACTGGGATGTGATACAGTTTCGAAGAAGCCTCAACACAGTAAATTGAATTACATGCTAAATAGCTGAACAACAAATGCAGATGAATCCTAAATCATTAAATAGTTGGCCTGAACACAGTTACATGAATCACACACTAAATAGCTGTGCAACAAAAGAGATGCATCCTAAATCATGAGATAGTTGACGAAACAAAGATGGTTCCTGTCACACATTTTAATTTCACATCTGGGATGTACAAATGCATATAGCATGGGCATTATCTGCCTTTGCGACGGTTTTTCAAAGCTGCACAATCTGGACAATACCATTTCCCTTTAGGTTGTTCTTTCAAACCAACACAGCCAAAGTGGAACCATTCTATCTTGCACTGTCAAAAGGAAACAGACACTCACATCAGAAGGATATTACATAAAAGAAAATATGTTTGAGATAAGTAATATGTAAGGATGCAATTACATACGTTGGGGTTATCACATGCAACCATCTCTCCATAGCTGACTTGGTTGCAGACACAATATGTGGGTTCGTTTGGATCCACTGGTAAATCTAACTCCATACCAGTAGGATTTGCAACCGGAGTTGCTGCTGCCTCTGTCACCGCTGCTGCTGCAGCGGCTGCCGCTGTTGCCAGGCGTGTTCTGCAGATGTAGGCTTAAAGATCAGCTTGGAAATACATTTCTTTTTCTTCTTCCATGAAATAAAATATAGGTTATGTAGAAAAGAAACATTTGTTTATACATGATCTTTCTCCATCCTCTCACATAGGTACAAATATATCATTCTCTTTGCTTCAGACAAGTATCAGATAGATATGCTTGAAAAATAGGTGACATGAAAAATAGGTGACAAGCTAATAAAAAAAACATATATAAATAAACTACCATTGAAACTAGAATATGACATCTACTCTTTCTTGCTGTCAAACTTTTCTGTTTTGGCAAAATTGACTATTATCTTCACAAGAGCTCCTAATAGTTATCCTTAGCCTCCATGAAGGATAGAAGTTGATTTACACAGAGCCCTAACAAAGTAATATTATACTGAGAAATTTTTCTCCTAAACCCTCTCACATGCTCTGTTTCTAGGTCCCCTTTGCTTACTCTATATTGTAAATTCTACTTTCACAGTTAGAAGAAACCCACTCTCTCCTCAATAATTTCAAACCGTATCTCAATTAGGGGAGAAGATATCTTCAAATTTCTAACTCTCGATAACATTTGCAGAAGAAAATGAGTCCTATCACAGTGGTTCATATTCAATATTCTTCCAAGTTCACTTTCTCACATGCTCTTCTCTAGGGTTGTTCTGCTTTCTTAATGCCCTCTATTTTGTCCTTGTTGTTACCATCAGAGAACATGCGCTCTATTCTTAAATTCTAAATGAAACTCAATTATGATGTACAGAAATCCGATCTCCAATTAGGAGATCCATTCTGGTTAGCCAACATCAAAGAGGTTGAACATCAAACTCAGACAGAACTAAATAAAGTTAATGCAGTCCACATTTGAGGAAAATGAAGAGCTTCCTAGAGATGACAGGAAAAAATTAAGATCATAAGGTTACGGGTAATTTTAAATACTTCATATGGAAACTATAATAAGCATATGTAAGATAGGAAGATACTTTTTACGCCCTCCTCGACCACCCTCACCACTCCTTCCAGATTTTGTGCTACCATCAAGACTTGGAGCAGGTGATGCAGTTGTAGCAACACTATCTCTTTCTGCCAAGAACCATGTGAACATGAAACACTTAGCAAACACATAATCCAGATAGAGATACTATTCATTTAAAAAAAAGGTCAGAGCATAAACCTATGTACTGAACAGGTAAAAAATGTGGAAATGGAAAGTACCACGTCGAAGCTCTTCATCAAAATTCTTCAGATATTGATCTAGTTGTTGTATGTGTGTATCTACCTGGAATATATAGTGGATACACAATTAGCAATATCCAACCGAAGATTGATTCATATGTTTGAGCTTGTATGTGTATGGAATAATCACATAATGTACATCAGACTGAACTTACGGCGGATAATAGCATGCTACATCTATGAAAAAGTAGTATCTTGTCTCATACCTATAATCACGGCATATTAACAATAGTATTGTTTGATAATTAAACAAAACCGTTCTTGAATTTCCATGCATTTCCACAACTTCATTAGAAAAATAAATGAATAATATTTTTTATGAGTGTAATATTCGCCCAGGGACTGATGTGAATGCAATGCAATTGCTCTTTGATCATTCAAAAATCTCATCAGCAGCTGAGCAATGAGATTACTCAGAGAGTAATCTCCAAACAGAGCAATAAGCAATGTGCATCAATCAAATGTTAATGCAAAGAATCCACAAATGACATACCAAATCATAAGCCTGAACAGCCAAGGCAACTTTTTCATCTGCAATCCTGATGCTATGCTTTTGCTCATCAAGGGCATCATCTGAGAATCTGATAAGTGAAGTATTTGGAGTAATATTTCCAGCCCTAATTTCCCGCATAAGATCCTCTATTTCTTGTTCACATCTTTGTTCATTTTGTCTTTGGATTTCTGCCAGTGTATGTGCGAAAAAACACTGCATTTGAGTATCCCAGACCAAAGGAGGAAAAAAATATGTCCATGAACATAAGCACAAAGACTTGAAACCTTTTAAGCGTACTTCTTTCAGCAGGGATGGCAGAGTATAAATGGCATGGTAGGTTTGGGTGGGTGTTAGTACTTTGATTGTTCCAATCCTACTAATTAAGCTTGCCTGTCCTAGAATCTGTGAAACTCATCACACAAGTTTATAAGGGCATTGAGACCGCAGCTGTTACACAGAAGGATATAAAATCACTGGTGATTCATCTGGTGATGTTTTTATGGAGACCACTTCCAGTTTACTTACATTAAACTAGTGGCTACTGTCAATTTCTTCTAGCTCTCGGTCACCATAGGATCCCTGTAATAGCTACGTCACTACCTAAGACAATGACAAAGTTGACTCTAGATCTACTAATAATAAGATAATAAACTAATAAAACCTCTAACTTCCAATACCCTAAATCTGCTCCATTCCTTCTCCTTCCAGAGGGCAGGAATTAAAAGAGACAAGATTGTAAAGGTTGTTGGAAAGCCTGAAGTCAGATTATATAGATCAGAAAAACAAAAATATCGAATATGTCCATGCTTCTTAATGCGCTAGAATAGATTGTTGTCAGAAAGCAAACCTTGTAAACTTTTATCAAGATCTCTCAGCAGCGCATACTTTTTCTGAAGAATATTTGGCAGCGATTCCAGATCTAAAAAAAAACCATTAAGCCAAGAGTTAAACGGAAAGTTTATATGTAATGTGGTCTCAATGTCTATGCTAGCTACCACAAAGGCTCAGAAACTTGAACAACTAATTCAAAGATGAATCATTAGGGCTAATGTTCCTTACTTCTACTAGTTTACACTGAGCAATATATACTTCAATACATATAACTGATCAAATTAAAACCTTTTCAAGATGCACTAGCCTTTTTAATTATCATAAAGATGCCCTTTTTCTTTGTGAAAATTTTATGATTACTGAAAAATACATTGAAAAACAAAACAAAAAAGGAATAAAATTCAAAGAATTTCATCTTAAAATTGGATAATCATTGTGTCACACAGAAGCCGCTTAAATTAGGGTTTCTATCATTAAATAAAACAGATAAAATTAGAGAGCTTACTGGCTTGAAATTCATCGAGAAATGACATGTTCGGTGAAAATTTAGGGGCTTTTTAGGATCCACAGCAGCTGATTTCGTTTAATTTCTGTGAAGTTTTCGGATTGTTCCCGCCAGAGATTCAACGAACTTTCGAGCCCTAGAATCAGGTTTTTGATTATTAAATTGACATTTATGTCCTTCAGTATTTTCGTTTTTAACTTTTTATCTTGTCCTTTATCTAGAGACGACAGAAATCAGAAATCCTACGGGAACGAGATTTTTCGAGAACGTTTCTCATTTTCGGAGTTTCAGAGATAATTTTATATTCAATTTCTTATTTGAAGGAATTACGAAGATAATTTTTTACTATTTTTTGTTTGGAAAAAGAGACGAGAAAGAGCTAGAATCGCTATCTCTTCCCTAATTTTTCATTTTTTTATTTTTTTATTTTGATTTTAAATTTTAATTTTTTAAAAATATTAATGAATATGTAATAAAATTTAAATTATAAAATATTAAATATTAGTATAAATAATAAATATCAAAATATTTATACAAAATTTATTATGAAAGTCTTAAGTCCTAATAATTAATTATAATCTTGAATTACTGTTTGATTTGGTGTTATTCAAAAGGCTTTGGCTCAAAATTTTTGTTTTAAACTTTTATTTAATAAAATAAAAACTAAAGTAAAAGCTAAACTTTTAACATTGAAACTTATTAAGATAAATTATCTAATTATACTTTTATTTAAATTTTATATTTTTAATAAATTAAATTAAATTTAATGCTAAAAACGTACTGGTTATTTAAGAGCATTTTAAAGATTGAGAATTTTCAAAGATTCCCTTTATTATTCTGGGAAGAGACAAAAATTTCTTTTATTATTCAAGAAGGAAATAGGAATTCCCTTAAGTACTTCTAATGATGATGAAAAAATAACGAAGATATATGCATAATGTCAGTCCCCTTCCTACTCTTCTAATTGCCCACCGGGTTTCAAAGTTGGGCCTTAGTCGGGCTTTGCCCTCAGCCCATATTTTAAAATGGTAAGCCTAGAGGACATTTAATGTATGACGCCAAATTGTGCTTTTCGAGTCGGTTGTTAGTGTTTTAAGATCTTGTGGTTACTGTTGTTAATCAACTTTTGATTTTATTAATTGATATTTTTTTAATGCAAAATTAAGACGGATTAGTTTTTATACGATTTCTTTTACTGATGTTTAAAGTTTGGGTACAAATAATAATGGATTATGGATGATAAAAGATAGATGAATAATGAAGAAAATAAAGGTTCAAATTCATTTGGGTCAAGGAGTTTACTGGGAAAAAAATGGGATATTTAAAATAAGCTTGGCAATAAAATTTAGTCATAAGCATACTCTTGTCACTTAACTAATCATCAATAGGCAAATAAGGATATCTTTATAATTTAGCACGTTTAATCAGGACAAAAGTAATTATCTTCAATTTCAATTTTTTTAAAGATAAAAATTACTGACTTCATTATATACATCACTAATAACATGTCATGGATCAATATATTGATTTCTATTATCCAGAATTCTATTAGTAATTATCTAGTAAAAATAGATTTACTGATTATAATCATACCATTTGGAGGTTACTACAAGTCTAAATTCATAAAATTCATATACTAGAGACTACCGAATACCTACCGAACATAGTTTGAAAATATCCACTCTTGTAGAAGGAAATTTAACAAATTTTCATTGTAAATTCGCAATGAGGAGACTCGATCCAGTGCCCAACAAGAATTGAGGGGTCACGGCACCAGTCCGCCACCAAGTTGAGGCGGCAAACAAACGCTAGGCCAAGATTTTAGTGCCGCATTTTTTTTTTTCAAGTTAACGTTTATTTTTCCTCTTCTTTACCTTAATATTATCATTATTATTATTATTATTATTATTATTATTATTATTTTATGATATAGGTAGATGAAAACTTGGAGATGGAGGCAAGACAAGTTAACATAGTCAGGCAGTTAATCACTAAGTGCTATGTTCTCGCATTCTTGCCAAATTTCACCAAACTTTATTCCCCAACAATTCAGTATTGATTATCAAATATTCAAACTCATTGCCCACAAGTTTATATTTCAATTCAAAGTTGAAAAAAAATGGTGATAAAACACCTAAAATCCAGCCTAAAATATGATTTCAAATTTTCAATAATGGTATATTTTATTACCTTAATTAATTATTAACAAATCAAGAGTTTTGCTTCTGGATTACGTAGAGCATTTTCAAATATTCACGAGAACGCGCCACCGCCGCTGCTTAACGAACGGTAAGTAGATTTAGTTAATTAATTTAACCTCTGAAACTGATATGATCAAGTATCAACGGCTGAGCGCGTGATTGAGTTTGGGCCCCACACGCTGTCTCGAAATCAGGACGGTCAACGACGTGGGCCCTCGCTAGCTTGTTTGTTTTGCTTGTCTCTAAGCTTTCAATCCAGCTAAGCTTGTTCATCAAATCATCAAAAGTTATAGGGTCTTTCACCATCATCATAAACTAGACCTTTCCCATTCTGTATTCTGGAACATTTTAGTTTTTTTTTATGCCTCTTTTTTTTAATAAAAAAAAATTGACATTGCAAGTCTATTTATATTTATAATTAAAAAAAAACACTAAGATCGTGTCCTAAAACAGACATTTAGACTGTGAACAGACCGAAAAAATTATAAAATTTAAATTTGAACTGGAATAAGAAATTTACAACGCTGACTTTGAATTTTCTTATTCTAGTTCAAATTTAAGTTTTATAAAATGATGTCCGGACCTGAGCACCATTATTTTTTGATAAGTGGGCGTTTAACAAAAAACTTCACTTACTTTACTTTCGAAATTAAGTTGATAAGCCGAAGTTATTCAACTGAGTAAGGCTTTTGATTGCCTAACAACATGCTTGCTTTATTTTCTTACTACCAACTTTTGTCTTTAATTTTGATTACTTGCTTGGGGGATGTCGGAGAAAAGAAAAGAAAGATTGAAGATCATGAGCTGTAAGGACAATTTTGATACGTCAAAAGGACAAGAAGAAAACGACTGAAACTAAAACACAAGTGATCAAATATAATATAGCAGACCAACCAGGCATGTGATTGATTAATCATGCAAGGAACTAATTAATATTAACCTAACCAAAAAAAATTAAAAATAAAGCACTGTATATTTTAAGTTTTATCAATGGAGGCATTTCATACATTGTGAAATTATAGGCATGAAATAAATAGCTCAAACATAGTAATTACGCACAACAAAAGCCGTTTAGTGGTTTTGATTATGATGATATCAGCCATTATAAATCTGAAATTTTTTAAAATTGCTGCTTCATATTAAGTGTTGCTGCACTCATTCTTTGTCTCTTTCAAGAAGCTAGTGAGTGAGCAAGGAGCTTCATTCATTTCCTTGTGCAGCCTCAAAGGTTAGAAATTTCACTTCACCTCACTCATTTTACACGTCATTAGTATCTCTTCATTCTTTTGTAAATACTTTTTTTTTTCCTTCCTCGCATGCTTCTTTGGATTAAACATTGTGATTTTGGTTCTTCTGGGCAATTTTCAGAAGCTGAAATGGGAAAAAAAAATCTGTTTTCGCTCTGTAATTTTAATAACTGAACTGATAATTAATAATGTGAAGAAATTTATATTGCACGGTGGGCAGGAGTTGAATTCTAATCAGGTATCCCTCTAAAAGATGATATTTAATTTGGTTAATTTCCACCAATGTGGAAGATATAGACTGAGAATCAAGTTAATAAATCTTCAGTCATTCCTAACATTCTTTGAAATTCCAGCTGCTAATGTGAACATAGCGTGTATTCTCTTTCTTGACCATCATATAGGAAGCCTGCCAAAGTTTAGTGGTGCTAAGCTTGTCTTAAAAAGATGGGAAATAAACTTTCTTTTAAGTTATTGGAGAAGAAAGGTATCGAAGTTTAATGTCAATTCATTGTCCAACTTTCATTCTTGAACGAGCAGAATGAGTAAGTCTGCTGAAGCCATTGAAGATTGCTCAGCAGAAAAGAAAAGATCTCTTCGAGTTCGTTATGTTTATGGCATGATCTTCCTGATGTATATTCTTCTTGCTTGGTTAGTTCGTGACTATGGACAAAAGTTTTTACCTCAACTCCATTGTGAGTCAAAGTTCTTCCACTTCCCAAATGTATACAATATGATTACTCAAATCTTTTATTGCTGGAGCTTTGAGGGAATGTTAAGTTGATTTCCTCATTCTTTTGCTTGTGGGAAAATTGTTTTGCAGATGTAAAAGCTTGTGGAGCTGGGGGAAACAATTGCTTTCGCATGCTTGGAGTTCTTCGCGTGAGTTTAGGGTGCTTTGTATCTTTCTTCTGTTTGTGACTATCAAGTATTTTCATTTTTGAGCTGTTAGATTTCTGGTCTCAGGATTGAAAAACTATTAAGTGTTACTATTTGGACCTCTTATTTATTGACTGAACAATTTCTGTCTAAGCATAACACCTCCTATTCAGATTTTGCAATCCTTGACAATGGATTCAGATCTTTTTCTTCCTAATGTTTCTCAGTACATGCTCTACAAGAAAATTATATGAAGTTCGCAGTAATTGGCATTCGGGATGGTGGATTTTGAAGTCCTTTCTATTGATTGTGTCAATGGCAGTACCATTCTTCTTGCCTTCAGATTACATGCAAATATATGGTAAGTGTAACCTGAGAATCAACCACAGCATGTTAATATTGCAAGCATGTAACAACTATCTGTATTTGCCCATCTGACAATTGAAGGAGAAACAGAGCTCAACTGACACATTTGAGAAATAGGAGTTTGCTTTTCATCCTCTATATATACTAAAGGGGCCTAAAAAGAATAGAACTTTAATTTATTTCTTTCAAATTTTTAACTTGACTAAACGTTCTTTGCCTGCTTTGCATTTGCTTAAAATGCTTTTCATGATATGTGCAGGTGAACTTGCTCGAGTTGGTGCAGGGTAAGCTTCTGATATATTGTTAATTGGAATTAAGCATTTAACCATAGCTTCATATACGTTACTTTACCGCCTATACTGCAACATCACGTTAAAAGCATTGAGTAACTTCTGAAATGTGTGGAAAGCATTTCATTTTCACTTTCATTTTGGATTGTGTAGTGATAGATCTTTATTTTCATTTTGATGATGCAGGATCTTTCTCCTTCTCCAACTTGTAAGTGTGATTGAGTTTATTGCATGGTGGAACAAGTACTGGATGCCTGATAATGAGAAGAAGAGGTATAATATTCTCACTCACATCAAAAGCCTTTTTGGCCTCAAAATTGCCTCACTACCACTGTAGTGCATTCAAGTTAGGGAAAAAAAAAAATGCGAGAGAGCATAAGCACATCAACTTAAACTGCTTAGATAGATTGAGAATGCATATTGAAAGAATGAGTACGCTAGAGGGAAGTAAATCCCTCCAAGATGTGGTACCAACAGCAGTTGATATATTTCTAGAAATTGTTCTCGTGAAAGACCTCCGCACAATCTAGCTAGCAATATACACACATGAAGTCAGAGAGGTAACCTTGTGCTTTGTGCTACATCAGAAAAAGCATCAGCATAGTTCTAGAGTGCAATTTGCTTTCTGATACTGGGATAGAAATAGAATGGTCTCGTTTTGGATACAAAGATCCTCTTTCCCTTGCGGAGTTGGTTGAATAATGCTGCTTCCACGCTTTTTATGTTGCAGCTGCTCCCTGGGACTGTTCATGTCAACAATTTTCTATGTCGCTTCTATATTGGGGATTGCGCTAATGTACTACTTATATGCCCCGAGACTCGCATGTGCCATCAACATATTCTTCATTACATGGACTGCAATTCTTCTCTTAGTGATGATGATTATATCTTTACATTCGCTGGTATGGTATATCTTCACAGTACTCCTTTATATCTCCTTCTATGAAGAGCTCATTGTGTATCTGCTTCATATATACAGGTCAATAGAGGTCTTTTATCCTCAGGAATCATGGCATCTTACATTGTTTTCCTCTGTTGGTCTGCTATTAGAAGGTAATTAAGACTAATTCAAAAAATTATAATCTAAATTCTACTGTTAAAAAGCAAGTAGAATGGTAACCAAAATTTCTAAAATTATAATCATAACCAAAATTTCTGCATTTTCAATGCATGGCTTTTCAGTGAACCCCCTTATGAGAAATGCAATGTACAAAAGCAAGTGAATGGCAATGCTGATTGGACAACAATACTTGTAAGAAATGACATTAATCTTTCTGTTACTTCTCTTCAATACGCAGCGCAGTTCATTTTTTTCAAAATCTTTTTGCGGTTTTTGTTTCCAGAGCTTCCTGATTGCCGTCGGCGCAATTGTCATGGCAACCTTTTCAACAGGAATTGATTCACAATCGTTTCAGGTGGTAATCCTTCTCCTCAGTAGCAAACAGAGTGTAATCGAAACATCAAATGTAGACAGGCACTTACTAATGTTTGTGCAGTTCCGGAAGGATGAAGTTCAAGAAGAGGATGATATCCCTTACAAGTACGGAATTTTTCACCTGATATTCTCCCTCGGAGCCATGTATTTTGCAATGTTATTCCTCAGCTGGAATCTTCTAAACCCGGCCAAGGAGTAAGAAACCAGATTACTTGTATCTCAAGTCATCATATACACCATATTTTTTAACTGATCATTTCCAAAAACGATTATCAATCAGATGGAGCATTGATGTTGGGTGGGCAAGTACATGGGTGAAAATCCTGAACGAGTGGTTAGCCGCCACCGTATACTGTAAGTAAATTTCTTGTGTATCGCTCAGTATATGTAGTTCCAATCCCTTTCTCTTTATCTAAATTTGTTAAAATGTTTTTGTATTTACAGTGTGGAAATTGATTTCGCCTGTAGTGAGGCAGCCTAAAGTTCATCAGGAGCCCATGCAGCAGAGTGATGACTCAATCTTGCCATGATTTTAACTTTTAATTACATGTCTTCCCCTCTCTCTATATATTCAACCCATTTTATTGATTCTTTTTCTATGTTCGTTATTAATTAGCCTTATAGATCCATCATGTAATATTCGAGCTCCAAGCAGATCGATGTAAAGGACAAATTTATTATTATTATTTTTTGTATAAAATTATTATCATCATATCCAGGATTAAATTGCTTCTTTTACACATTCTTATTTTTTTCCCTTTCACAAAATTGATTTTCAGTGACAGAATAAATTGTGTCTTTAGCTCGTAGTCGTAACTGAATTGGCTATGAATAAATTTTCACGCTTATGATCGCACAAATTTAGTGGATGAACTTTTTTATTCCCATCCAAATAATCTTTAGGAGAAAAGAAAAAAGTGGATTGAGTCCTTTGGTTAGGGTAAATTTAGAATTGGAAATTTTGAAGCGAAACCTATAGGATTTAATTTTTTAGGGGTTAATGTTTAAGTACGTTAATTTTGAGGTAAGATATCAAACTTTTAAAATGATACGGACCAAATAATATTTAGTTGAATAGACCTTTTCTCGAGCCCTTTTACGTGGAAAAAAATATTTTTTTTTTTTAAATTTTTTAAGACACAGACTATTACATTTATTGTTTAAATTACATCACATTATATTAATATTCAATCAGAAATATATTTGAACCTCCACATTGTACGTATCCCTTCCCTTTTATTTGAAATTTGCTCATTGTTACATAACAAGGGACCAGCCAACCGGAGTATGCTTTGGGAATAGGTGGGACAAATTGGTGGCCAAGCTACATAGAAACAAGCAGGGCCACTTGCCCGTGTAAATCTTATTAAATTTTCAGAAAATAATTATGTTTAAAATTTAAGTAAAAATTTAATTTGTCCTTAACTAAAATTTGAATTTGTCCTCACCAACTTTGACTAATATATAAAAGGGGTTCAAAATTAAATTATCATCATTAAAATCACTTTAAATGAATATGTTAAATCTAAAATTATTTAAAAACACTTGAGAAAAGTCCAATTCTTTTAAAAAAATTAAAGGTGCGTTTGGAGCCTTTTTTGATGGGTATTTTTTTATTTTTGCCAATTTGGCGTTCTCAACTTTTGTTCACAAAAGTAGATAACAAATAAACAAGGTTAGAGAAAATGGTGATGCCTCGCCCACCACTTTTCTTTATTTAATTATTAATTTATTTCATTAACAATTCTTTGTTTTGTAAAACTATAATTGAGAATTATTTTATCTCTTCAGCAGTAATCATTACTTCTATCTTTCTTTTTCTTCAACTGCAAAACTCTTATTTTGTGTTTACTAAATGAGAATCGGGAATTGGAATGTGTAAGAATTGAAATAAGGTTGAATGAGAATGAGGAATGAGAATTAAAATAAGTTGTTTGCTTGAGTTATTAGAATGAAAATATAAATAAGTTGGATTGTCATTAATATGTTTATTTTGTTTTGAAGTCAGAATTAAAATAAGTTAGATTGTTACAAATTAGTAAAAGTTCTTAATTAATTATTGTTATAATTATTATTTTGTATTTTAATTATTGTGATTATTTGTTCAAAAATTATTATTATTATTAACTCTTGTTAATAGTATATCAATTTAATAAAAAATATTATAATAAATATATTAATTAATTATTATTATTATAATTAATTAATTATTATATTTTTTTATTAAATTGAGGATAAAATAGGTATTTTTAATTTTATAGGGGCAAAATGATCATTTTTAAAAGTGGAGACTCATTTCAACCACTTCTTGGATAATCAATCTCTCATTCCCCATTCCTAAATTTATGTGGGCCCCAAAATTTTGATTCTAATTCCTAATTTTATTTTATGAAGCAAATGCTGTGTTAATGATTCCAATTACAAATTCTCATTCTCTAATCTAGGAAATAAACGTACCATTAGTCTTTTATCTCTTCAACTGCAGCCAAGATCTAGGTTCCCCCTTTATCTTAAATTTATGGTTGTCTTTTTTTTTTTTTTTTACGGAAAGAAATTTCATTAAGTAGGGCAAATAACAGACTGTTTAATAACCACAGAGATGGAACAACATTCCACTTTGGGGATTTGCATAGAACCTCTTGCCCTCACAACAGAGTGAGCAGCAAAGTTCGCAGACCCACACACAAACGAGAATTGCACTTCTCCTACGGACATAGCGAAATCTTGACAATCTTCAATTATTAGACCAAAGCCATTCGGACCTGAAAACTCCTCAACCAAAGCTAGAAACACTTGTAGGCAGTCCATCTTTATAGTAACACAAGGAAACTGTAACCCTTTAAGCCAACTAAAAGCCTCTCAGATGCTAAGAGCTTCAGCCTCCCTTGCTCCAAAATTTCCTGCCATTCTATCACATCTCGCTACCAAGAAAGAGCCCTCTGAATTTCAAAGCACACAACTGAAACCAATCTTTCCCTTAGATGCAAAAATAGCAGCGTCTACATTACACTTAATCCAGCCAAACTTAGGCTTCTCCCAACACAGTGCCCTATGACCCAACCTGTGAATAACATCATCAACATAAAACAGTTGCTTCTTTGCTACTTGCCGCTAATAAAGAATCTACCCGGTAGAATTAAGAACCTGATGAGCTGAGCTAGCTTTATTGTTCCAAACTTTGTCATTGCGATTAACTTAAATCCTCCAGCAAAGCATCATAGCAACATTGCACTCATCTTTATTGCAACGTGTAAAGAAGTGATCAAGCCAATCCAAGAAAGAAGAGCAATGGCCAACAAAACCAACAGGAGACGAAATCCAACAAGACTTAACAAAACTACACTTAAGCAAGGAATGTAGAACGGTTTCCTCATAAGCATTACACATGGCACAAGTAGAGATAATATCCACCCTTTTAAAAATTAAATTAACTGCAGTAGGCAACACATTTGTTGTAACTTGGCAAACAAAATTCTTAACCTTGCTCGAGACATTCAAATTCCACAATTTTCACCACACACTCACAAAAGAATCAGGGGTAGTAAAATTTAATAACTTATAACAGCTACGAACCAAATAGCAACCTCGAGGATCAGCCAACCAATACCACACATCATCATCTCGGCGAGAACTAAGAGGAATTTGAAGAATCAATGCCTTGTCTCTCGAATTGAAAATGTCCGAAATAATATCATAATCCCAGGCTCGTTGATTAGACACCATTAAGCTTCTAACAGGTGCTGTAGCAAACTCCTCGTTGAGTTCATATGAAACAAAACCATCATTGAGATCAGAAAGCCAAGGATCTTTACTGATGGAAATCTTATGCCCACTGCCAACTTGCAGTCTACTCCCTCGAATCACCACATCCTTTGTGGCCAAAATAAAGTGCCACACATAGCTGGGATTGTGCCCCAAAGAAGCTCTAAGTACAGGAGTTCGCGGATAGTAACGAGCTTTGAGAACTTTAGCCATGACAGAATCAGGATGGGTTAACAATTTCCATACCTGTTTTCCTATCATCGCAATATTGAAAAAGTGAAGTTGTTTGAAGCCTAGGCCACCACACCCCTTTGGTTTACACCAATACTCTTATTTAACCCAATTAATTCTTTTCCCTCCATTTCGATTTGCTACGCCACTAGAAAGAAATCATCATCAGTTCCAATTCTCTATATAAATCCTTTGGCAGCAAATAAACCCTCATAGTATAATTAGGCATAGCAAGGGCCACTGTCTTTAATAAAGTATCTTTTCTAGCCAGAGAGAGCATCACCGTACTCCACCCTTGAAGTCTTTGCCAGACCCTGTCCCGAATATATTTGAAAACTTATTTCTTTTTCTTGCCAATGTAAGATGGAAAGCTCAGATAGGCTCCAGGATTAGTGGTAGTGTCAACCGCAAGAATATCACACATTTGCCGAGTAACAGAGGGAAACAAATTAGCACTAAATGAGATTGAAGACTTATTGAAATTAACCACTTGGCCAGAGGCTCACCCATACACTGCCAGCAAATACTTAATCAAGGAGGCTTCATTATTATTAGCCCTAAAGAAAAGGAAGCTATCATCAGCAAAAAATAAATAAGACACCGTTGGAGCTCTTCTCGCAATTCTAACTCTATGAAGCAAGCCATTTCTTTAATGTCTTCGATTTAAAGAGCTTAAACCTTCTGCACAAATAATAAATAAATACAGAGATAGTGGATCACCTTGACGAAGACCCTTACAAGGAACAATCGAGCTAACTTCCTTACCCTCACGGAGCATACTATAACGGATAATAGATATGCAGAGCATAATTAAGTCTACCCACTTGGCATCAAACCCCAGCTTGAGTGTCATAGTTTGAAGAAAGTGCCATTCAATCCTATCGTACGCCGTAGACATATCAATTTTCAAAGTAGCAACGCCATTTTTGCCTTGCCGCTTTCTCCTCAAGAAATGCATAATTTCAGCATAAATGATTATGTTGTCAGTGATAGCTCGACCCAGGACAAAAGTGCTTTAAGCATCTGAGATAACCAAATCAAGAACTGATTTCATACGGTTAGCTAACATTTTGGATATAATCTTATACAAAACATTTCATAAAGCTATTAGTCTCATATTCGATGCAAATTTAGGCTTATGTTTCTTCGAAATTAGTACAATTGAAGCGTCATTCAAACCCACCTAGAAGGAATAATCATTAATAAATTTTAAACAAGCCATAACCACATCTTCACCAACAATATGTAAGAACTTCTGGTAAAAAGTAGGGTTCATCCTGTCAGGTCCTGGAGCCTTATCGGGATGTATATCAAATAGTGCTTTCGTAACTTCAATGGCAGAGAAAGGAGCTGAAAGCATTAAATTTTGCTCGCTTGTGAATCTAGTATCCACACACTAAATAACTTTGGCAGTGTGACAGCTACCAGATGTAAATAAGTTCTTAAAGTAGTCAACAATCCAAACATCCACCTCATTAGAATTGAAGCATCATTCTCCCTGATTGTTACAAAGAATCCCAAAGGAATTCTACCTTTTCCGCGCTGAGGCCGAAGCATGAAAGTAGTAGGTATTCCTGTCACCTTCTTTTAGCCAAAGAGACTTTGCTCGCTGCTTTCAAAACACCTCATGGTTATGTAAAAGCTGATTATAACAATTTCTTGTCTCTGTAAACTCAACCACACCCTAGTCATCTCGACGACCCTGTAAAACAGCCATATAGTTCTTACACTCCAAAATATGCTTGTGAAAGTCTCGGGCTAAATGTCTACCCCATTCCATCAACACAGACCTACAAACCAGAATTTTATGTTGAGTAGAATTACCAGTAGAGGAAAGCCAGCTATCCCGAATAACATCACTGCAATTAGCCTCACGCAACCAAATATTTTCAAAATCAAATCTTCTATGCCTCGACACAGGTTGAGTCAGAATCGGATCCAACAGAATGGAAAGGTGATCAGAGCAGGCAGATTCTAAGCTATATACTTTTGCCCTATTGAAACGCTGAAGCCACGCCTCAAATGTAAAGGCTCTGTCAAGTCTTTCTTTGACCCAGTTATCAGTTCCCCTAGCACTCTCCCAAGTAAACTGGTACCCATTGACACCAAGGTCAAACAACTCGCAATCTACAATGGCGCTCTGGAAACCCACCAACTTCCAATTAAGGTGCGCAATTCTACCTCTCTTCTCATTTGCTGCCAGTAAATCATTAAAATCACCTATGCACACCCATGGAAGTGAGGAGGAAGTAGAAAGCAGACGGAGCAAGTCCCATGATTCTCGGCGTCGGCAAGACTCAGGGTAGCTGATAACTCTATGAAATGAGAGTTATCTATAACACTTTTAGACTTAAATCATAATTATTTAAAAAGTAAATGACATGTTTTAATTGTATTTTAGTTATGTTTTGCATACTTATCTATTTTAGTTTATTTTTAATAAATTGTGTTATTTTTAGAATAAATTGTGGGCTTAGATCATATGCTTAATTGTAGGCAATTGAAAGTGTAATTTTTCAAAGAAGCAATGTTATGTAATGGGCTTGCAGAAAAGTGGAAGTGAGTTTACATCAGTACAGATGTTGTAGCCAATGCTGTAGCAACCATTGCTGTAGCAATCCCAGAGTAACAGAAGAGAAACTTTTGCAAGAATCTCAGAAAAATATATAATCTGCAGTTTTCAAATATGGAAGATACATGCCTAAGACGTTCAGTTGCCTTAGTTTTCTATTATAAAAAGAAGCACACACCCTAGGAAAGAGGGGAGAGCCATCATTCACAAGAAATAACAAGAAAAGAAAAAGAAAATAGCAGAGAAGCAGAAAATTCTAGGCTAAATAAAGAGATTGCAGGTATGGGAAGGAAAAAATCAAGAACTTAGTATTGTGCAAATTTTATTGAACTCACAAGCGCACGAATTTATTTTAGAATAGATCAATGGTGACGAGTGTTGATCCCATGAGGAGGTGAATTTTAATTGTATGTAGAATTAATTTTCTGAATTGGTGGTTGGATTTATAATGAAAGTGATGTAGGCTATCTTATGATTTAAATTAGAGCAGCGGGAATAAACTATTAAAATAAAGTGCTTGGATATCCGGTTCTGTACTCAACATGCACTATCGGTTCAACATTCCTTATTAATACCAATTAAATCATGAAGGGAGATTTTTCACTCCTTATGAACCTCACTCTAATAGATATGGTGCTAAGTGCTTCCCGTGCCAGATAGTATTAACCTTGCTTAGGGAGATGGTTATACCAGTCAATATCTAGATAAGATTATTACTATCTGTCTACGAAAAGTCAAAACATCCACATAAATTAGAGGGAAAGAAAAATTAAATTTATCAAATTAAGCCCATAGAGCATGTTGAGACTTCACCTTTAACCCAAGCTTGAAAGAAAATTAGCTACTCATATTTGAATTAGGGATAAAATGAGAATTTTATTAAAATATGTAGAAAATACAATATAGAGATGGAATTATAGAAAATGGAGCTAAAAAATGGATTCAGGGGTGTCAAATCAGGGGGGGAGCCCCCTTTTTATAGATACAATGAGTAAATCATGGCCATCGAATTGAAATACTTTGGACGTTCAGGATTGCGCCATGTGGTAAGTTCTTATTGGATGGAACACATTATCAGGACTGTCATTCCGTATATATGCATGTACCGTACACACGTTTTTTCGGTCCACTAACATACTGCCACGTCGCCGGTCAACGCCACATAAGCATTTTAGTCCAATAGGATCGTGACACGTTATCAGTCAACACCATATCATCATTCAATGCCACATCATTCATCCAATCAAATGTTGCCACGTCATCGTACAGTACATGTGAACGGTGCCGTAGACAGTATCATGAACAGTACCGTGTATGTAAATAGTACTATTTATCCTTTTAGGCTCCTCCTAAGATTTTTGACTGTCCTGAATTCAAAATTACTGTCCGTTTTGCTATCTGATTTCTCGTTCATTATGAAATGATCATGATGTCTCCTAGAATACATAAAATACTTAATTAAAATAAAACATACATAATTAATCACAAGAGACTCAAAAACATAAAAGTAGGGATGTTAGTGAGACTTGGAGTGTAAAATAATGATTTTCTCCATTATAAATACACACTTTTTAACACTCAATACTTAGAAGAATCACTCACCTCTATCTCTATTTTGTTTGTTTTCTTTGATTCAAGATGATGTTTAAGATGGCTAAAACTATTTTAATTTCGGTTTATTTACAAATCATGAACTAATTCTATTTGTGATTGAGTGATAGACAAATTTTATGGTTTATTGACTGAAATATTGTGTTGATGCAGAATTGCTATAGCATTTTGTTTTGATAATATTTATTTTAATTCACTATTTCAGCTGATCACCCATTCAGTGATATTAGCTAAAAGAGAGCTACAAAGGGCCTGTTTTAATGGATAATATCAAAACAATACTTAGTTTTAGGTTAGGTTTCTCAAGTTGGGTTATTCAATTTGAATAGGGCCATACTTAATTGAAAACTAATGATGAACTAGACATAAGAATTTACCTTGTACAGTATTGGAACCTTAATCATTTAATGTTATATCTTGTGTAGCACAACAACTAGTCATTGTTAAGTTGCATATAGATATAAGAATTCCAACAAGCGACAGTTGAGGATGTATTAGAGTTCTACCCAGTGCTGTAGTAATTGTTGTAGCAACTGAACTGTAAAAGGAAAATAGTACCATTAAGTGAGTTAATTCACTTAACTACATCATTCTTAGTGATTCCATTCTTGTGTGAGACGTGTTGATTTATTTTATTGCATTTTATTTTTCTGCCAATTTAAGTTATTTAGTTTAATTTAATTATTAAAAGAATTTAATTTGATTGACTTTGCATCATAAGAATTGCTGTAGCAACTCGAATAGCATCAATCCTTATAGGGACAATACTCGAATACTTATCATTTTATTACTTGTTGTGTACACTTGCATACTGACACCTACATTTTAAGATATTGAACTAAATGCACCACAACAATAGTTGTAAAATCCAATCAACCTCCATTTTCCTAAGTCGAGCACTTCCACCTCAGCATTTATGAAATTGGTAGCAAACTTCAACAGATTGACAATATTAGTTGCCTTCCATAAAAGTGCAAGCCTCCCTTTCCGGCCCACTCTTTCAACAACAAAAAGCCCATTATAGCCTAGTTGTATCTTAATACTCTCTAATTTACTTCTACTACATAATGTTTTTATAAGAAAAATAAATGAAAGTTGCTTACTCCTAACCAGTTTTGCTAACATTCAAACTGTCTATGGCTGGCCCAACCCACGGCAGTTCCAACTCAAGGTACTCATTGATCTCGGTGGGCTTGGAATACAGGTCCCACCGCTAACCCGTTTTTTAGATCCACCTTCATAGAGTTCACCTCCACATCGACTTGCACTAAACCATTCGGCCCAAGATTAGCCCGTCTTCTTTTTGCTTCCTTTAAAACAATCCTTTTCTCGTTATTAATTTCAATTGCTGGATCAAGGCCCAACCCAAGATCAAATGAAGCAACCTCTTTGCCCTTATCAATCCGTTGACTGAGCTTTTGAAATCACCATATTTTCCACAAGCTTGCGCCCAACACTTCCTATGATTTTGAGAAGTTTCATATTATTGGAAGTTCTAGATTTAGAGGCATTCATCTCTTTAACCGTTACACCATTTACGGAATCAGTGGAACTACCAAAATTAACCACACATTCTTTCAGCGGTACTAATCGTAGCCACCTTTCACTGGAGGACATTGCATTCTAACGGTTTGGAGCCTTCATCTCTGGCCCATATGGCCTAACAATATCAGCAGCCGCACAATCATACAACTTTGGATAGAGTTTTTCTGTATGCCCAAAAAGACCGTAAATGAAACAAAAGATGTTTAACCTTTCATATTTGAAGTCAACCCAAATCCAATCCCCTCCTTCCTTTTTCAAACGCAATCTTCACTTCAGAGGTTTCCGAACATCGATAAATACCCTTATGCGCATATAGTTCCTCTACACTCCCATGAGATTATTAGGAGTTGAAGATTGAAACTCACCAATATAGTTGCCTATGTTAGTCAACACCTTCTCCAAAAGAAATCTAATAGGTAAGTTGTACACTTGAATCCAAAACAAAATGTGGAACAAAGGAACTCAATGTGGCTGTTCATTCTTTCCCAACCTCTTTAGGATTAGAAAATGTTGATCAAAGGTCTAAGATCCTGAAGTGATGACATGCTTTGAGATCAACCTCATGGAAAAATTGAAATAAGAAAAGAGTAGATGATATGTCTTTGATGCACACTCCATTTCCCAGACGCTATAATGCCGCCAGTGTAATCTTCATTGCCAAAAAAGTAATCACCTTATCAGTTAAAAACCACCCCACCAAACAGAATCTAACATCAATCAACCCGTCATTCCCAATGACAATATCATCACTTTGGAAAACAAGCCCATCCTCATCTTCCTTCCCAATAAATAAATTATCATATGTAGCATTCATCTCAGTCTCAACGAATTGCTATTAGACGTCATAGTACTTGTAGCAAATAGAAAGAAACAACGGCCCAAATGAAAAAGCAGAATCTTAAACTATAACAAGCAAACTTGTTAGAAGGACAAGACACCTAAACTTGTCAAGAGACAAAACATTTAAACCCAAAAGGTTAAAAACATTAATATTATTAAATTTTTATTTTATTATTTTATTATTGTCTAAAATGTATTTAATCTATATTGTAAATATTTTTGTCCTTTTCTATAATTTTTTTTATTAAAATAAGAGTTATGTATATAAGAAATGATGTTTTCAAAAAAAGTGTTGAGGTAGCGTCACTTTATTGGTTTTGTTTGTTGTTCATTGGAATTTTGTATGATTTTCTATTGTACCAATTTTTATTTGTCATATATTTGAGTTTCTGATCTTATTATTATTATTTTCTATTATATTCATTTTCTCTCTTTTTTTTTTTTTTTTAGTTGTAAGTGATGGCTTTCATGTTGAAAGGGATAGATGTAGATATTTGGGCATGTTTTGGATGCAAATATTTTGTACTCTTTGTTCTTTATATTTTGGGTTGTAAAATAGAATTAGCGCATATGAACAACTTAAATGTCTATAATAAATATAATTGTAATAAAAATTTTTATTTTGTTATATACTAAATAATTCTATATTTATTATTTTATTTTAATTTTTTGAACTTAATAACTATGAGAGGGTTTTCTGAAAATTATTATTGCTGTATGAAATTTTACTTCATTTTGTTTAAAATTATAATAATAAAAGATAAAATGTGTAAGTAAATTGAAGAAAAGTATTTTATAAAAAGTTCTATGTTTTTAGACGAGCAGTCAAATGCTTTTTTTTTTTTTTTTTATATTTTCAAACAAACAACTAAATGCATTTTTATTTTTTTCATTTTTATATGTTGTTTTGAAAACAAACTACTAAACAAATTTTCATTTTAAGAAACATCACATCAAAAATATCATTCTACTTCTCTAAAATAAGAGCAAAAAACACTAATTAAAAAAATTACCGAACATACCCATTTACCTCTCATTGGCTTTCAATCTTAGCTACACCACTAGGACAAACATACCATGTATTTTGAAAGTGACCAACCATTGGATAATTATATAGAGCGAAAATTAATATTTGGTATAATTTCATTGAGATATCTTACTGGAATCATCCTAACTTGATTTAAAATCCCCAATAATTTCCTTTTGGGTTTTTATCATTTCACTACTTTAAGAATTACAAAATATCAAATAACTACAAGAATTATGGTTTCTTATCATTTTACTACTACAACTTTGCAAAACCTTTCATTTTACTACTTTTTGTTAGGATAATTAATTTACTAGTTAGTTGACTGGTAAAATATAAATTTTCCCATTTATTGTAAAATACACAAATATAAGCATTAAATCATAAACATAAAAAAATTGTTATGCCCTTAAATTATTAAATAATAGTTTTAACCATAAATTTATGAATGACCATAAATTTATTATAATAAAAAAGTAGTGAATTGACAAAAATATGAGAATGTTGATTTTGTGCATAAGGTTTAATTTTTTTTTCTTTCTTATAAAATAGATTGCGTGTTTTTTAATAAAAATATTCAGGGGTATTTGTGTCAATTTATAACTTTTACATTTATAATAAATTCATACTTACTCATAAATTCATAGTTAAAACTATTATTTAATAAGTTAAGTGCATAACATAATTTTTTTGTCTATTATTTAATACCTCTATTTATGTATTTTATTTTAAAGGGTAGAATTACTATTTTACTAGTCAAGTAATTAGTCAATGAACAATTTTAATAGAAAAATAGTAAAATGAAAGATTTTGTAAAATTAAAGTAGTAAAATGATAGAGAACAGTACTTATTACAATCATTTGGTATTTATACAATTTTTGAAATAGTAAAACGACCCATAAGCTAGCAAGATTTACAAAGTCACAAATGATGAAAATTCTAAATGAAGCCAGCAATGGGCAACCTTAATACAGTGTTGGTTGCCTAATAACACCACCATGTGCATCCATCAATACACAATTGACAACTGCAGGGTGTCAAAATATCTGTTTTCCTTTGCAATTGTTGTACCTTGGCTTTTGTATTAGACTATTATTGAACACACATCATCTTTTGATCAGACAAATACAAACTTAAAATTTGAAGTTGATTCACTCAGCATGTTAGAGTTTTTGAAGAATATAGAGGCAAATAAAAAAAAGAAAATAAAATAGCTTGAGGTGTGTATATACACTTTCTTTTAGGTTTTATTTGCTCTCATCGCACTTGGTTCATTATAGAGTTGAATGGCAAATTATTCCTACGATACAACAAACCTTGAATACAATTTTTTGCAATAAAATTGTATTCCAGACATGTTTGAAATCTATAATAAAGTAGAAAAGCTGTCTTCACATCAGTTTGATGCACATATAAATTATTCAATGAAGCAATTGCAAATAGCACTCTAATATTTATTAATCTAGCTATCAAATCATATGTATCAAAGTAATCAACGCCACATTTTATTTGGCTACCAATCTAGCTTTAAAAGTTTGCAAAGAACCATCACTATTGTTCTTTCTTCTAAATGCTCATTTATTACTAATTGGTTTAGATCCTAGAGGAAGATCAATAAAGATCTATGTTTGGTTCAACATAATCGAATCTATTTAATCATTTATTGCATATCTCCAAAAGGAGGCGTCTCTAGAAAACATAGCTTTGCTAAATGTCTTTGGATCTTTTTCAACATTTAACAATAATGGTACCTTGTTAAGTACATTCTTTCTATCTCCTTCAACTAAAAAGAGTAATGCACGTGATGAAGCAATTTGCCATTGGCTCTTTCTTTTTATTATTAGTAATGAAAGAACCAGGAGGATTATCATATGGTTGATCAATAATAGATTTTAATTTAATGGGAAAATCATGAATGAATTTATTTTCAATAAATTTAACATCTTTTGATTCTACAATTGTATCAGAATCTAAATTCAACAATCTATAAGCTTTGAAATTTTCAGCATATCCTACAAATACACACTTAATACCTCTTGCGCCTAACTTTGATTATTTAGGGTCATGATTTTATAAAAGGCTAAACAACCCCACACCCATAAATACATCAAGTTTGGTTTTCTTCCTTTCCAAATTTCATAAGGAGACACATGAGTTTTCAAAGATGTAATTCTATTATGAACATGACATGCAGTGAGTACTACTTTCTCCCATAGATTATTTGGTAATTTTGCACAAAGAATCATGAAATTTATCATATTCGTAAGAATTCTATTTTTTCTTTCCACCAAATCATTTTGTTGAGGAGTAAACGAGGCTGTTCTTTGGTGAATTATATCACATTCTTCACAATAATTGTCAAATTCATTTAAGAAATATTCACCACCTCTATCACTTCGAACCATTTTGATTTTCTTATCTTTTTGGTTTTCAACTTCAACCTTAAAAATTTTAAATTTATTAAAGGCTTCATCTTTTGTTCTAAGCAAGTATATATAGGTGTATCTAAAACAATCATCAATAAAAATGATAAAATATCTCTTTCCTCCTCTTGTTAAAATGCCATTATACTCGCAAATATCAATATGAATTAGATCCAATATTTGAGTATTTCATTTGGCTCTAGGAAAAGGTTTCTTAGTCAATTTTTCTTGGATGCAAATTTCACACTTATCATTTTTAACATCATTGCGATTAATTAAACCATGCTTTGTCATATGTTTCAAGGATAAAAAATTTAAATGTGCCAATCTACCATGCCAAATATCATTGGATTGAACAATATAAATAGAATTTACATTATTATTATTATGATTAATGCTCAGTTTATACACGCCATTATAAGAATGCTCTTTTCTCCACGAATGTTCCATTCTTTGAAATAATACTAGTGTCACCCATAAGTACAATCTTAAGTCCATTCTTGCACTTATTATTAGTAGAAATAAGATTATTCTGAATAGAAGGTACATGGAAGACATTGTTCAAAGTAACTTTCTTTCTAAAAGTAAAGTTAATCTCCACTACTCACTTTCCTGCTATTATGGCTGCATCATTGTTCCCCATGAAAACAATTTGTCCTTCTTTTTCCAATTTGTATGACGAGAATAATTTCTTATCATTAGAAACATGAATATTTGCACCCGAATCGAGCCAGCATTTGCGGGACTTTGTTTCAACTATATTTGTTTTAGTGACCATCCTAATTTGCATCTCAGAGACCATGGCACAAATCTCTTTAGATTTGTCTTCAATGACATTGGCTTTATGGGAATTCACTTCTTTTTTCTTCTTGAATCTGCATTCATTTTGGTGATGACCTATTTTGCCATAATAGAAGCAATTTTCAAAAAACTTTTTTGGGCCATTACCAAACTTATTACCAAAATTCTTGAATTCCTTATCATTCTTGACTTTGAAATTCTTTGAAAACTTATTAGCTTCAACTACATTAACCTTAGAAGAATCATACTTGTCCTTGGAATCTTAAGACCTAGTCTCTTTTTTTATTCTCAAGTGTTTTTGTAGTTCCTCTAAAGTTATGTCCTCTCTATTATGAAAAAGTTTCTTTCTATAACCATTCCAACTTTGAGACAATTTAGCAATAATAGCTCCAACTTGAAATGATTTAGAGATTTCAACTTTCAACTCTCGAAGCTTAGTAATAATAATTTGGAACTCATATATTTGATCAAGAACGGACTTTGTATCTACCATGGTAAATTCAAAATATTTCGAGACAAGGAATTTCTCCGCACCTTCCTTCTCTATCTTATACTTATACTTGAGTGCATTCCATATTTCAATAGGAGAAGCCATTGAGTTGTAGAGATCATAGAGGCTATCAGAGAGAGTGTTGAGTATGTGACCCCGACATATCACTTTATCATCTTCATGCTTTTTTTCTAGCAGCCTTGATAGCTTCAATGTCATCCTCCTTTGGCTTCGGAAGTGGTTCCAATTTTGGATCAAGAACATAAGCGATTTTGAAAATGGTGAGAAGAAAGAACAACTTTCCTTTCTAGCGAGTGAAGTTGGTGCCATCAAAACGGTCAAGATGAACATTTGGATTGAGGAACGAAGTCATATTCTTTTTAGCCTCCATTGTAGTGAAAATTAAATAAATAGAATAATAAAATGAAGAAAAGAAAATAGAAAGGCTTGAGGCATGTATATACACTTTCCTTTAAGGTTTTATTTGCCCTCACCACACTTGGTTTGATATAAGGTTGAATGACAAATTACCCCCAAGGTGCAACAAACCTTGAATACAATTTCTTGCAATAAAATTGTATTCCAGAACATGTTTGAAATTTGTAATAAATTGGAGTATTTATAGAAAATAAAATGTCTATTCATGAGAAGATTTATCTATACACAAGTGACATAACCCTTTAATGAAAAATACATCTATTCATAAATAATACAACTCTTCATATAAAGGTATCTTTTAAAGTAGATATATCTTTTCATTTAATTAATTTAAAATAAATTAACTAATTAATTATTAAAGAGATATTACAATCTCTCTTACACAACATGCATACGAGGACTGTTGACCATCGCAAAGAGGACGTTAACTCTCTACTAACGGCTTCATATGAGCAAGCTAACATTGGTTTTCTAATAAAATAAAATGACAACATATTGTGATATTGTAGATGTAGTTGCTCTATAAAAATTAACCATGGTAGTAAATACGACTTTCAAATGATAAATTTAACACAAAGAATAATGATATACATAAGTTTTTCAATCATACATATTGTGATCAAATTAACTTAATTTTTAAGCTGCAATAACTATTAACTAAATAATTTAGTACTGTAAACTATAATTGTCCAACTTTAATACCAAATAAAACTAAAATCTTTAAAATATATATGTTCAAAATCAGCACGGATCTAAATTCTTTATTAATAAAAAATCATGGGTTAATATTTAGATAAATAAAGAATCCCCATAAGAGGCGCATGGATTGAGACTATGTAAATATTTTATTAATATCAATTAAAAAAATGCCATGCAAAAATTTTGAATTTATTTTACTGAATAAACTGAATTTTGAATTTATTTTACAGGATAAACTGACACCCACTAATTTATTACAATTTTTTAAGAAAGGGTAGTTTGCAATTTACTTTTATTAGTTCCAACTTAAGTGTATCATTCTCATTTAAGCCCGGTGTATATCCCATCAGGCAATCGAGGCTTTGCATGAGCATACAACGGTTTAGCCATAAGGAGATCGTATTTAGATTCAGCGAGGTCAATCTTCTCCTTGTTCGATGGCACGCTCCATTCAAACCCCTGAAGCAGCCTTGCCAATAGCATTACAGACATCTCGGACCCAAGTGCCATGCCCATGCAACTGCGTCTTCCTCTGCTAAATGTAAGAAACCTTAATTCCGGTTCAGTAATCTCAACTTGATGATGAGGATCGGCTGCAGAAATATGACGTTCCGGTATGAATTTCAACGGATCTTTCCAAACATTAGGGTTCTGTCCGAGCCCTACACGACTTATCAAGACGTGGCTCCCTTTGGGAATGAAGTAGCCGGCGATTGTGGTGTCACGATTTGAGACATGGGGTAGGTTAAATGGGGCAACGGGATGAAGGCGAAACATTTCCCTTAAACAAGCCTTGATATAATTGAGCTGCGGGATGTCAGATTCTTGAACAAGTCTCTCTTTTCCTACAACCCTATCTATTTCCTCTGTTGCCTTTTTGAGAATTTCGGGCTGGTTAATCATCTCCGCTATTGCCCATTCTACTACGTTCGATGGATTATCCACTGTTGCAAGCATCAGATCCTGCAAGTATATATAGATTCATCATAAGTTTGTCAAATTAATTCAAGACTTGCTAGTGTTTTCATCCTAACATGAGCCACATATGTATTTAGATATTGAGAAGGCCTTTAGTGCTCCTGGAGCATTATTTCTTATCTATTCACTATTGGTTATATCCATGGAAAAAAGAGAATTTTCCTCAGATATCTTACCATGCATTGAGATTTGATCTCGTCTACTGATAGCGATGGCTTCCCATTTTCATCCTTTGCGGAAATAAGGACATCTAACAAGTCCTCATCATGATCATGAGCATCGTCCTTGTTCTTCCCATGTCTCCGTTGTTGCACTCTCTCATCTATAATCGCATCATGATACTTGGAGGCAGTTCTCATAGCATCACTTACAATTTTTTCATGGCCTTCCAAATCGAACGCTCGCATCCAGGGAACATAATCTGATAGAGCGAACGAATAAAGGCGTTGGAGTACTGCAAAGAGTGACTCAACGTGTTCTTCTTCTTCAAATCCTGGCCCTCCATTCTCTCTTCCTTCTCCAAAATATCTCCGGTTAAACATCATCTTCCTCATAACGTTTCCGCAATACTGACGGGTTGCAAGCCTTACATTAACGTCCGAACCAATTGGACTATCTTTGCATTGATTATAAATGAACCTAACAAGATTGTCAGCTTCTTCAGTTCTCCTGACAAGTAATGAGCGCAGTCGTGATGAATTTAACACGTGAGAAGCCACCACTTTTTTCATTTTCTTCCATTGTTCTCCCCATGGCACGACTGCTATTGACAAGAATCCACGGCTTGAATACTCTGTCCCCATTGTAAGTGGCCTTGATGCAAAAATTGAGTCATTATCTTTTAAAACTTCTAGGGCAATTTCTGGTGAAGTCACTGGAATAACATGAACGTTTCCTAGACGGATGCAAGAAATATTCGTGTTTAGCTCTTTCATGAAATCATGTATCCACTTGAAGGTTGGCTTGTTGCTCCACATTTCTGGAAGGTTACCCACTATTGGCCATGGAGTCGGGCCTGGAGGGAGAGGTAGCTGCTTCATTCTTTTCTGGCCTCTAACCTGGATTTAGTTTTTAAGAAAAAATCAAAATTGAAATTTACAATGGGAGACAGCTAATTTACCGAAATGCATGTTGCCTGAGGGGGCTAATCGAGAGAATTTTAAGTAATTTTCTTCACTGGCAACCCGAGTTTGAACCACATGCATGTACAATGAGATATTGCTCCTAATAAATAGACGAAGTAAAAAAAGAAGCTGCAAACACATACCTTGAGCTGAAAGCTTGTTAGTGCAACAAGGGTTAAGACAGTGACTGTCACCAAAACAATGGATTCCCAATTGGGATTGTTGTCAAGATGGAAAAGGTAATCCATGGAGGTAATTCAGATTCAAAAGTATGAGCTGAAGTATTCTTTTAAAACAATGAATGGCTATTCAATGGCGAAATTAAGCAACTCCTGATTGAATGAAGAGGACGCTGTCCTCGCGACATTATATAGAGATCACATGGTAGTTAAGCTCAGCAGTTTTCTACTGACTGGGTATATGTTATAATATAAAATTTAGTAATGCAATTTCAAAAGTTGTTTATCATGTTCTATGGTCAATTGTCCTATCACGTAAACGAGGCAGCTTCATGGAAACTCATTAAGTTCCTATGGTTTTACGTAGAAGCAGGTATATGCAATTTGATATATTTATTTAATCTGTATCTATTAAGAAATCAATTAAGATTTCATAGTTAGTCATGTGGCGATTAGTCTTGGTCACTGGTCAGCATTCAGCATTAGACAATCGATCTTCTTATTGAAGTTCAAAATTAATCAATGAAGGGAATATATTCCATATATAATTAATTAATTCAATATTAACATGATAGGTCACTTAAATTCGAATCGTGAAGAAGTTAAGGAGCTAAAAAATGAATTTAAGTTTTACCCAGACTTTCATTATTTAAAACCATATTTAATTAAAACTGGGGAGTGGGGATTGTTAGTGTGCTTGTTTGATAAAATTGTGGGGGTTGTGCGACGGTGGTGGGTGGAGGAAGGACTAAGGTTCGGCTGGCTGCATTAATTTGCTTGTTTTACGGAGATTTCATTTCCCCCCTTATTGATTCCATTTTTTATAATTTAACCCCCATTATTTTTCATCATATCTAAAACCCCTACCCATTATTAGAGGATGTATATATACAATCCTTGAACTGCTTCAACTGCTATCCCTGGTTGCTTATCACCTTTTTTCTTCAAAATCTTCCACTTCCGTCAATTTATCAGATTCCCCCCAGTTTAAACAAATTCAACAAAATTCTCCATATAAATACACAAATCACTATTTTTGGATATTATTGGGATTAGATGAGGAGTGTAAAGGCCTATTTAAAATTAATATTAAGCAACTGTATCTTAAAAGTTACATCACTAAAGTATTTAGTAAACACTAGTTACTGTACTTTAGAAGCTAAATTGATTTGATTTTATACTTGAATGGTGAAAATTTTATTATATCTTTATTAATTTTATCAAAATTATTATTTTAAAAATTATATTTACTACATAATATTGATTCTTATTTCATAATTATAACTTTTTTTTGCAACAGCTGTAACGTTTGAGATACAACACCTTAATCTCAAATAAGGCTTAAGTCTTATTTCTACTTCCGATTTTCTATGTATTTTTTAAATTTGAGTATTGCTGAATTGATATTTGCCTGATAAATAATGAACAATAGCATATATTATGTACTGCATGTGTATTCAATATCATGATTCAAGTCTGACAGGAAAATATATATATATATTTTCTTTGTCATCTTTTTATTTAAAATTTTAAAAACAGTGCAGTCAAAGATGCATTTACCCTTTATTTTTGTTAACTTTTGATGTGAAGGGTCAATTACGAAAAGGAATATATAAAATATATATATATATATTTTTTTTTCTTTGTCATCTTTTAATTTAAAATTTTGAAAACAGTGCAGTCAAAGATGCATTTACCCTTTATTTTTGTTAACTTTTGATGTGAAGGGTCAATTACGAAAAGGAATAAGGGATAATGATAGGGAGACGGAATCATAAGAGGATCCGAAGGTACTGGCAATCTCCACGAACTTGTGACGTTAAGTGTGCTGCAAGTTTTGAAACTAGAGTATATTTATTTCATAAATTTAATGCTATGAATATACAATCTTTTTTTTATAAACTGACGTGTCAAAATGCTATTGATTAGATAGAATATAAAAGTCAATGTACTAAATTATTGATTGAATTATTTTCATACGGGCGAAGTATATTGACAAGAAATGATTTGATGCATGCGTAATTGCATAATGTGAAAGCTAATAAGTATCCAATTTTCAAGTAATTTATTGTCTTAATAGATATATAATTTTGTATTCGAAACGATGTATCACTAATCACTATTTAACAGAGTCAGGCTACACATAAATAGCTGAGATATATAATTTGCATCGCCATGGAGGCATTATTTCATGGGCATGGAATTGTATCCCCAGCTATTGAACTGTTTTATCCCTAATCTCTAATCTATATTGTATCTCAAACCAATTCAACTGTTTGTATCGTTACATATTTAAGCAATTTTATATTATACTCAATTTTATTTTCAAAAAATAATTATTACATAAGATATAACTAGCCATCATGAACAAGAACAGTAAATAAAACTTATTAAGACATGGCGTGAGAAGAGTTACAGCGAGCCCACCAAGTAAGACTGTTGAATGTGCGCATCAACACACAAGCTTACAAGTGTACAGCTAAGACAGTAAAGTATTCGACGCATGCATATGAAATTCTCCAATAAACTACGCTATCAAAATATAAGGTAGCAACTAGTACATATAAATAAACATACTTTGCATGTGGTGCAATACACAACTGCAGCTAGTCAACAGTTTCATGACTGATCGAAACAGATTTATCAAAGTCGTCGTTCAATCAATTAAATAGAAAAATTGTTGAAATCAACTCTTTCATGTTGCCTTATTATTACTATTATTATTATTCTTTCTTTCTTTCTTTCTTTATTCAACCAAGCCAATTAATAGAATAAGAATTGTTTGTCACATTTTGTAGCCGTCTATTTTTGAAGCAGCGTTATTGCGCCACAATGAGTTTCAAATTTGGCAGCGTACAAATCATTTTATATTACGTTCGGAAATTCAGAAACCATTTGCATGTGTTTTTAATATTCTATTACTTCCACCGCAAAACGGTGGGCATGCCTCACTGTGCACATGTGACGGCTCTTTAGCAGCCTTTGACCCTGGTGGGTTTGTCTCTTCCAAAACACCAATTTATGAATGGCTGGTTGGCATTGAAATTAGAACAAAATTTCATAGTTTAGCTAATTTTTTTTTAATATCCTTATCCTTGGTTGCCCGTAAAAGTTCATTTAGTTTTTATACGAGGAGGTTAATACTTGTTTAATTCTTTTATTTTTAAAAATATTTTAAAATATTTTTGTCGTTAAACAATTAATATATTTATCATTATTTTTTGTTTTTTTGGTCTTACTTTTATAATATTATTCGCCTAAGATAATATTTTTTTTTCTTTTTTAAGTATTACTAAAAATAAAAAAAAAATTCCCAATAATATTGCTATTAATAATATTTCTGAACTTACACACAAAAAATAAAAATTTTAAAACAATAAGAATAATAAATAACTTAGTTTCAATAAAAAGAAAAAAGAAAAAAATTAATATATGAAACAAGTTTTAGTTGATAAGTTTTGACTTATGGTAAGGTGAGGGGTGGTGGTTTGTATATTTTTTTAATTATTTGTTTGATTTTAGATTTTTAATTGGAAGAGCACTCAAAATACTGAAAGAAGCAGAAACAAGACTTAGGACTTAGGGAAACACTAAAGAGAGGGTTTCATTCTGACGAGTAAACCTCAAGTTGAATATCAAGCGCCGTGGGGTCCTGTTGCGGAGTCAAGTTTTTTGTTTGGTCAATGGTCATTATTATTGGACCCTTTAAGGATCTAATCAGAAATTCTTACAAATTGAAAGACTGGGCTGGTAGCTCTGTATCCGGCCCAAAATTTTGTTGCTTTCTAGCCGTAAGTGACTAGATGCAATGCTAAAAGTTCTTAAAAATTCATGTTTAAACTCTCGCCTAAGGTTAGTATTTGGTTAGTAAAAATAATTTTATAAGAAAGAGATTCCTTATTTTAATAAATTTTAAAAGTATGTATGTATATATATATATATATATATATATATATATATATATATATATATATATTAATTAGATTACATATTTTTCAATTTTTAATTTATCTCTTATTTTATTAAAATAAGAAATTCTCCTATTGTAAAATTGATCTGATTAGTATTAGGTTAATTAGATGATTTGACATGAAACACTTGCTTAAATTCAGCTTCTTCAAACGCTTGCCTACTTAAAATCTAATTGCCTCATTCTCGGTAAACTTCATTTACTTAGCTCACTCTGTAAGTCCTCTAATTAAACAACTGCTTGCCGAGCAGTCAAGGATCCACTAGCTAGAATCTAAGCCCAATAGAGCCCAACTCCTAACATACTATAACCCAAATTGCTTAATATCATTATTACTTAGAATATATGAAAACCAATCAATTTACATCTCTTCCGCAGGAATGACAAAATTATCCGTGAATCCATAAATTTGCCACTACAGTTAATTTTGTGTGTTGCGGGCATATTCAATATTTTAAACTTAAACTCATAGTGGATTGTGGATGAATTTGATATTGAGAAAAAAAAACTTATCAGATACATGCACAGATATTTGTCAACCCATATTTTTTATTTTATTTTATTTATTGTTTTAATTTTAATCATAAAAATTACATTAAAAAATTTTAACCATAAACATATGTAAATTTAAACTCCAATTCCAAAACCTAACTTGTCTCATGGCAATAAATATAACAAACACACACACACTCGCACACACACATACATACAATTGCATTTTAATAAATAGAAATTTTATAATTTTCAAGTTTAATATTACTAATAATTTATTTTAATTTGATTGATTTTGTTTGTTTTACTTTAATGACTTGAACCTAATGCTTGCTGATTAAAGCTAAGATTTTATTTGTTTAATTTATTATTAAAGATAGTTGTATAAAATTTATTTGTTAATATTATTGACAACACTTGTATATTGTTTAAAAAATGAAGCAAAATATTGATATTAGTGATGATGATTTGCCTACAATAGAAATATTTCATATTAGATTAATATATTTTGTGTACTTATTTTAATGTTGAAATTTTAATTTCTTTTTTATATTGATAGAATCTAGAATAAAATATTGTAAGCTGATTTTTTAGGCTATTGTTATAAATTTATAATTTGAATTATATAATTTAAGTTTTTAAGAATTATTAGAAGTGTTTTTTAATATTTGTGATTTTAAATAAAAAAACTTGCAAAAAAAAAAAAAAAAAAAAAACCATCTCAATTGCGGATGGATTTAGTAACTGTTTCAATCCACAACGAACGATTTTTTTTTGGAAAATAAAAAACCGCTGCGGGTTAAGGGTAAGTACTTTAAAATTTTGTGAGGGTCAAGGTTTGATAATAACAAACCCGTAATAGATGTTAGTCATTACTATCCCTACTCTCCCAAATTCTAAATCCCAAATTATACGGGGTTTCTCTTATTTTCTTTGTTATTAATAAGCATGTGTTCTATAAAATCTAATGGTAAGAAGCTAGGATTCAAACTCAGCATTCCTATCTTTTCTAGAATTCAAATATCTGGTGGTCAGAGATTCACTCATGCCCGTGGGGCAACATCTAACAGAAAATAAAATAAGAAGAACTCAAATCTGCAAATTAAGATACGAGACTTGAAAGCTGCAACAAGCAAAATTGAGATGCAATTGATATTTGTTTGAAACAAAGTAAATGTTTTAAAATAGATTTAAAGGAATTATCTATATTCTAATAATCTCCAGTGATGCCAGCACGTGTGGTAATTATCATCATATATAGGCTTTTACGCACAGGATGAAATTCTCAGCGTGGAAAAGAGTTGCAGCTCTATTCAATTAGTAATCAACAAAACTATCTTAATTAATAAGTATCTGAGTTTTAGCGATGGATAAAAATTGTAGTTAGGTAAAAAAGAGATAAAAAGATAAAATAAAATCTCAGTCACACGTGCCAGTTATCTGTGAAACTCAACAAATAAGGAGAACAACCAGATAAGAAGAAGATTCGAATCCAAATTTTACTTGGACAGCGAAGGCAGATATTCAAGTTGATATTGACTCAAATAAGCATAATATGGCCTAAACCAATAATAGTAATAGAGAATCTGAGTTATTTATTTTTAGTAGTGTCATGTGTCACGAGTTGTGTTTGATAGGGATTCGAACTTCTAATTACTAACACTAACTTGATATAAATATCCTTCCAATTGCTTGCGACGTCTATTTCTTTCTGCTTTCTCTCTTCGTATATCTCTCCAAACACTCTCACTCAATACCTTGACAATAACCGTCAGCGCCGTCAATGGAGCACCGCCACCATCCAAATCTGCAGGAGCAGTATCAGCATCACCAACACCAGCAGCAGCAGCAGGAGCAGTACCAGCACCACCACCAGCAGCAGCAGGAAGAGCGGCACCACCACCACCACCATCACCAAAAGCAGGAGGAGCAGCAGCAGCGCCGCCACCATCACCAGCAGGAGTCTATAGGCTATCCCGTTATATTGACATCTTTTCAAAATGCCGCCAATGTTAGCGGTCAGAATCCCACCAATACTAGCCTGCAAAATAGCACCAGTCATCCAAAGCCACGGCAATCTTCGTGCCCCGTATTTCCATTTTTTTTAATATTCTTGGTTGGCATCGTGTTGCTTTTCAACATTCCTTCCCATCATAGAAAGTTGAAGTTTGAATTGGATTCATTGAGTGTAAATCCATTCAACATCTCTAATGATTCTTCCAATATAACCGCCAATTGGAACGTCATATTCAGGGCCGCGGACGTTGAGTTTTGTCACTTTGGTTGTAAGCGCCATGACACTTACTATGATTCACCTATTGAGGTTTCCATTTTCTACAACGATGCAATCATCACATATAAGGTGATAAATTCTCCGTTCTCCCAGTATTTTGTCAAACAGCACAAGAGAGTTACACATGCAAACACTGGGGTTTCCTCTGAGCATGTGGACCGTTCGATTGTTGATGCCATTGTCGCTGATTTGGTGTCGTCGCCGCGTCGCGCCGTCAAATTTACCGTGACTGTGAAAACAATTGTTCAGATCAATGATTCCACGTCTTGGCAGCTGACGGCTTCGTGTGAGCAAGTTAGCGTCGGATTTTCATCCGATGACATGATGGGAGGGACAAGGCTCGGTGGTTCAAGGACTTGCAAGACTTCCTTAATGGCCACTTAGTTTTTAGATTTATTAATATTTGGCTGGCCACTCAAGTAAGAAAATGCTTTAAAAAATTGATTTAAGTTTCGGCTACCCCTTTTTATTGGAAAAAAAAAAGAATTGTTATTCTTCTTTATTTTTGCATTGTTTTATCGTAAGTCTTTTAAGTTAATTTGGTTTTTTGAAGCTAATTATATAATTTGTCACCATTTTATTCTTCTTTTATTTTCTTCAGTCCATATAATATATAACCGAACGAAACTATAGATACTAAAGATAATTATAGTAATAATTCCCTAAATATATATAGATGGTTGCTACAAAAGCATACATTTCGATTTCGTGTCGAACATTTTTCTAATCGGTGTTGGGTTTTTTTAAGATTTTAATTAATTAGCGAATGAGTCATTTGGTTGGCATCAGTTTTTCGGTAAAAAATAATTGGGATCTCGATTCTCTACTACTGACCTATTATCTTTTCCAAGGTTTATATATCATTGATGATTTAATTGATTACTCTTTAATTTTTTTTTTAAATTCAACATATAAACACATTTGCACCCTCAAAGTTTGGGAAAATTGTCACAAAAACCTTCCAATTTTTTTATTCTTTTTTACTACCCTTGGACTTTATAAATCCAAAAAAATTGACCCCAAAATTTTATAATAAATATATCCTTGGCATTAACATAAATGTAATAATATATACATTTTAAGATAATTTTAATATTTAAAAAATATTTTTATATTTTAAAATCTATTAGACTCATTTTATTATATTAAAGTAATCTTTAATAATAAATAAAAAATTATTAAAATAAATAAATAAAATTTATTTTGAATATTATGTACAAAATAATTTTAATATTAGTATCAGGGAGATATTTTATTAATTTTAAAATATATTCAACTCAAAGATTTATCTGAAATCTTTATAATAAATATCAATATATTATTAAAATAAATATAATAATTTAAAATTATAATATTACTTTAAATTTTTCCAATAATTTAATGTTATTAATCTACTAGATAGATTGTATTATTTATATTAAATTTGTATTAATTAAAAAATTTACAGTCAATTTTCTAATTACTATATTTAAAGGGTATTATTTTTAAAAAGGGTCTTGGTGCCCCATTTAAAAAATTAAAGGTTTTTGCGAATATTTTCTCAAACCTTGGGTGTTTTGTTGTTCTTTTCCCTTACACTAATTAAGGAACTGTTTGTTTTTCCAATTCTAAATAAATTTGTTTTTTTGATTAATAATGACATGAAGAGATTGGGTAAAACACGATATTAATTTTTTTTAATTATGTGGGTCCATGATGATTTTATACAATTATTCTCCTCATGCCACAAAATGACTGTGACTTTATCATTATTCTTTACTATAGAGTATAAATAATATATTTATTTTTTCGTCTGAATCTCTGAAATAAGTATTAAATTATTTTTTTCAACTTTCAAAAAATGAAAAGATATAGTGTTACATTTGTATCCTTATTAAATTTGAATGCTAAATAAATAATATATATATGAAATAAAACATAAATATCATAGTATTTTATCATAATCTAAGGCCCCGTTTGAGATTAAGGTTGAAACTTAATAAACTGCTTATTTCATAATCTGTGACAAAAATGGTGTTTAGCAAATTTTATAAAACTACTTATTTCATAATTTTTTTTATTTTGATAGTAACTTTTAAAAACATGTAGAGGGTTGCTTTTCATAAGTAAATTATTAAATAAGCTACCACATTTTTTTAAAGTTCCTATTATGCCATATTTTTCCTTACACTCTAATATATAAGCCATTAGATATCATATTACCACAACAATCAAATTACCACTACAACTACTATATATTCTCTCCAATATTAAAGTTTTGATCTATTAAGTTCATATTTTTTATATTATACTTGTATTTTCTATTATAAAATTAAAAAAGACTTACACATAATTATGTAATTTTTTTTGAACTATGAACAATTTCACATGAAAATTAACCATAACTTTTAAAATCAATTTCATAACCATGGTTTTTAAAATTCAATCTATTTATATTTTTTTCTTTAGTCATGGCGTTTATTGCAACAAGTTTAATGTGAAAGTAATGCATATTATTTTTTTATTTTATCTGGATTATATATTAGTATGAATTTTTATCATATTTTATGTAACAAATTATTAAGTTTTTTTCACTTAATATAATTTTACGTGTTTTAAAAAGAAAAGGACATGTTTAAACATTATTACACATACTTCATAAAAAGTAAAAGGTAATTTAAACTTATGTCTATTTTGGTCATTATAAGATAAAATAACACATTTGTAATAAAATTTACTAAACACATGTACACTATTTTTGAAACTCTCAGCAACCGCAATAACACAATTTACCAAATACCAAGCTATTTTTTCAATCAGTCGCTTATTGCATATGTACAATAGAAGTAACTTATTTAATCAACAACCATAATCCCAAACTGACCCTAAATCATATTCAAGTCAATATATATAGATTATGGTATTATAATATATAGAATACCATACGTTTCATATTTCATCACAAAATCGCAATAATAGTGCATAAAATAAGAAAAAAATTAATAAAATGATTGAAATAATTGATTTGCCATTTGATCTCAAAATTGTCGCATGAAGATCTTGATCTTTAATACTTGAAAAAATTGCTAGCATTAGCTGTTTGATTTTCATTAGGATGGAAACATTCTAGTTCAACTTCATCAATAATGCATCATCCAATGACATTTTTTTGAAGAAAATTATGTATTGCCATGCATTCCACTATTATTTTGCAAATTAGCAAAACATATAACCTAATTTGCTTTACAAACCAAAAGATCAACAATGAACCCAATCAAAAGGTTGTCTCATTAATAAACCAAAAGCTACATAATCTAAAAATTCCATAATGGTACCAACGAAATATTGACACATACAAACTAGGAAAACGATATCAAGACCCTCTTGATAAACTACAAATTCATCTAATACATTCTTTATCACACTTCATGCCCATCCATATTGGTCTATGAATTAGGTGTTGTTACCTCACAATAATCTTCTTTTAAATTAATTGGAGTTTCAGATAATATTGATGATACATTACACATTTTTGGTATCCTTTCTATTCTAGAAGTCTATTTATAAGCGTCAGTTGCTACTGAACTAGAGAATAATGCCTCCCACTCTTCAACATTCGCTAAAGGTTTGTTGTTGTCAAAGATGGTGGTTGTCAAAGATAATTGGAGTTGCAAATGTTGAATTTAACATATAGTGGTCGGCACTATAAAAATTGAAGAAACAAAAATGGCGGCACATGGCTTTGAGAAGGAAGAAGCCACAAGAAGAAAAAAAAATTACTAATATATCGACCAATTTTGGCCAAATTGATAAGGCGGCGTCACTTAATTTGAAAAGGGAAAATATATTTTAATAACCAATTTCGACTATAAAAGGGGAGCTCCCCTTCCATTTGCATATTCCCTATTTTTTCCTCAATCTTTAATCTACTTTGAAAGATTGAGCTGAGAGTTGTGAGAAAAATTTTAGAGAGCTTAAAATTATAAAGCTTTTGAGTAATTCGTGATTTGTGATTTGAGAGATTTGGTGCATTGAGGTTCTTGGTAATAAGCCAAATGCTATAATACTTGTAATCCTTATTTTACTAGTGAAATATTTTTTTCTTCTGTTTTCGCTCTTAAACTTAACCTAAAAGTCGAATCATGTAAATTCTGGTGTTCTCTTTATGTGCCTGTTTTTCATTTTTCTTCCAATTTCATTTTATCTGTAGTCCTGCTTTATCCATCAACTTTCTAATAGTGGTATCAGAGTGTCAGGTTGTATTTTTTGGAGTCAGGGTATTATTCACGTATATGGCACTGTTTACATATACAATACTATTCACATATATAGTTACTGTTCATGTGAGATAGTGGGAGCCGATCCCAACAAAGGTAGCTCGTGGTGGAAAACAATGATGACATAATAAGAAATTGAAAAGTTTAATGGAAATAATTTATCGTTGAAGGTTATTTTGAGGAAAAACAATTGCTTGGCAGCATTTAGAAAAAGACCAATAGAGATAATTGATGATGCTAAATGGAACGAGATGAAAATGTAGTTGCTGATTAACATTTTGCATTGGCCAATTAAGTGTTATCTAGTGTGCAAGAGAAAAGGACAACAATGGAAATATAGGATATTCTTACATGACTATATGGGGTTAAATCACTACACAATAAGATCTTTTTGAATAGGAGACTTTACACTTTTCGAATGGCAGAGACCACCTTAGTGACAACTTACAACATTGGGTCATAAAATAAAGAAAAATAAACATGCAAAGCTTCTACTTTAAAGTTTTCCAGATTCATATGATAAACTTATCATAATTTGGCGAACAACAACCAAGCAGACTGTCTAGTTTTCGACGATGTCGCAACCTTTGTATTAAATGAAGAGAGCAGGAGGAAAAACAAGGAAGATAGACTAGCGAGTTCGCAGCAAGTGGAAGCACTATTGATGACAAGAGGGAGATCAAAGGAGCATGGTCCCAGTGAGAGTCGCAATCATGGTAGATTAAAATCAAAAAGCAAGAAAAATGTCAAATGCTACAACTATGCTAAGAAATGGCATGTTAAGAAAAAGTGTTGAAATAACTAGAAGAGAAAAGAAGATAAAAATCTTAAGTCATCAAATGTTTAGAGGTGTGTAGCAAGCACCTCAGATGATGGTAAAATTTTCCACAGTGAGGCAATAACTGTTGTAGAAGGCAGGAAGCGGTTAACTAATGTCTGGCTTATAAACTTAAGAGCGACATAGCACATGACCTTTCAGAGAGAATGGTTTCACAGATATGAATTTATCTCAGGTGGATCTTCATTCATGGGCGATGATCATGTCTTATAGATCGTTGGTATTGATAGTATCAAAATAAAAATATTTTATGGTACAGTTCACACAATTGAGGCAGTACGACATATAAAGGGCCTGAAGAAAAATCTATTATCTTTGGAACAAATGGATAGTCTTGGTTGTAAAGTTCATATGGAAAATGGGATTATGAAGTTTGCTAGAGGTGCACTTGTATTAATGAAGGTGGAAAAAATCGGTGTTAATCTATTCATGCTTAAAGAGGAAATACCACAGAAAGCTTATGCATGTGTCGTGTCAAATGGAGAAAAGTCAACAATGATATGGCATCTCAAACTTGGCCATATTTTAAAACAAGGTTTGAATATTCTTTTTTAACTAAAGTTGCTTCCAACGCTCAAAACAGTAAACTTACCATTTTGCAAATATTGTGTTACAAGTAAGCAGTATAGATTAAAGTTCAGCAAATCCATTGCCAAAAATAAATGCATTTTAGACTTGGTTTTATTATGATGTTTGGGAATCACTAAATCTATCCATGGGACGTGCAGAGTACTTTGTGATTTTATTAATAATTATTTCAAGAGATGTTGGGTGTATTCAATTAAGAAAAAGTGATATGTATTTACAGTGTTTAAAGAATATAAAGGGCGGGTAGAACTTAAATTCGACAAAAAGGATTAAGTGCTTGAGAATAAATAATGGTAGAGAATATACAAACAGTGAATTTCTTGCATATTATAAGCAAGAAGACATCTAGAGACAATTCACAGTCATATATACTCCTTAGCAGAATGAATTAGCGGATTGAATGAACATAACTTTTACAGAAAGAATAAGAACTATGTTGAGGGCTATTTGTCTTAAGGTTGGCAATAACATCCAGATCCGGAAGATCCGAATCCGAAAAAATTTGGATCCGCATGTTAAAAAATACGGATCCGGATCTTAAAAATTAAGATCCGTGCTGATCCCACTGCAAGTGCATCTAGAAAATCGGATATCCGGATCCGCATTATTATATAATTATTTTATTTATTTAATTAAATTTTAATTAAAAAATATATAAATTAAAATATTTATAGCATAATTAATTCTATAATCTTCATTGACTATGAAAAGTATGTTAAAAAGCTAAAAATTATGATAATAATAATAATAATTAAAGAATATTATAATAAATTGGTTTGCCTTAGTTTTTTATTTTTTTATTTTTTATTTATGTTGTGAAATTATCAATTGTGAATTTATGATGATATTGTACGTTATTTATATTAAATTGATGTTAAATTGTTAATTATTAAATTGTAATTGAATTTTTTTAATATTATTAAATAAATTATTAAAATTAAAATTATATTTAAATTTAAAAATATATTCGGATCCGGATATCCGAAAAATCCGCCCGCAACCCGTGCAGATCTTACCCGCATCTAGATCCACATATTTTTTTCGGGATCTGGATGCGGATCTGAATGTAAAAAATTCAATCCGGATCCGGATGCACCTACATTCGAATCCGGATCCAGAATTTGCCATCCCTAATTGGTCTACCCAACTCATTCTGGGCAGAAGCAGCCAAAATTGTCTGTTATGTAGTAAATTGGCCGCTATTCATGGCAATTGGGTTAAGGACTTCGATGGAGATGTGGACTGGAAAGCCAGTTGATCACTTTATCTACATTCATTCAGATGTCCTATGTAGGTAATGTACAATGCCTAAGAAAAAACATAAGTGGATCCAAAATCTAGAAGATGTATCTTCTTAGGATATGCTAATGGAGTAAAAGGATATTATTTATGGGACCCCACTACCTAGGGATGGCAATGGGTCAGATATGGGTTGTATCTACTCTACTCTAGATTCAAATCTATAAGAAAAACTACAATCTGAAATACTATCTAGGCTACCCAAGAGGGGGGGTGAATTGAGTTTTTAAAAATTAAGCCAATAAAATTACACAATATTAAAACTAATGTCTTAATCAAAATTAAAAGCAATAAATTTAACAATACTCGAAATTAAAAAGATAAGGAAGGAGAGATCAAACACGAGATTTTTATGTGGTTCGGCCAATCGTGCCTACGTCCACGCCTCCAAGCTCACCAGGCTTGAGGATTCTACTAAGCAAGCCTCCAAGGCTTCAATACCACTTACACTTGACTTCAAGGTGTCAATAGACCTTTACAATCAAGAGATTATTCCCAATCGATTAACCCAAGTGTATCCCAACACTTACAATCACTCAAAAACAAATATTACAATAAACTAATCTCTCAGACAATGTATATGATTACAATTGAAATCTCAATGTGTGAATCAATGAAATAAAACAAGTTTTAAGCTCAAGGAAGATTGTTTTTCTCAATAGCAAGCTCAATGATAATTCTTGGATCACTTTGATTTGAATTTGATTGAGCTATTTTATAGTTGGAGCTGAAAATTAGCCGTTGTTGACTTTCTGAGAATAATCGGATCGCCGTTTGCTTCTATCAGTTAACCGTTTTGACTTGTCCAAATAGCCGTTACGCTTAGATTTTAAATAAACGGTTTACCATTTTCCGTTATCGGATTGCCGTTTATTTCCAGAAACCTGCAAAACAAACTTAGGTCTCTGTTTTTGCTAAATGGCTCAAGATTAGAAAGTTTTCTCCTTTCTGTAAATTATCGGTTCACCGTTAGTAATAAACGGTTCACCGTTAGTAATAAACGGTTCACCGTTAATTTCCAGAATACTCTGAAACTTTTCTGTAAATAAACGTTTCGCCTTTTATAATAAACGGTTCAAGGGTAATTTCCAGAATTTATATTTTGATGACTTTTTGTGGAAAAATAATTTTCTGACTCAAGTTAACGGTCATTAAGATTCTTTAAACATGTTTATGGCTTTAAGAAATTCATTTTAATAACTCAAACATTTTAATCAAGTACATATAAGTTTTGTTATCATCAAAATTAATATTATAAGATTAACAATCTCTCCCTTTTTTATGATGACAAACTTTGTATGTAAAGGGAAAATTTTGTTAACTCGAACTCCCCCTGAATATAAGCTCCCTCTGAAAACTATAAAAATATAAATTATTCTCCCCCTTCAGCATCAAAAAGAAAAGAATAAAAGCATATCTGTTTTTGACAAGTGAAAATTTTAGTAGAATCTCCCTTGTATATTAAGCATCTCCTCAAAAACTATTACCAAAATTTATATCCAAAAAATCAAAATCAATATTAAAACAACTACAACCAATGCTAAAATCATAGTAAAATCAATGCTAAGTCTCATATATAACACAAGCATTCATAAAAACAAGAAACAATCCATCACACATAAAAGTATCCAAAATATGAGAATATTTTGTGAAATATCCAATACTTAATACATATCTAAACCATTTGGTTGATAAAAAATGTCTTTAAAGGTCAATATAATGCGTGATTCATAAATTTACACAATTTAAAAACATCTGATTATCATATTAGAGAAAAACAAGGAAGATTGTGTATAAATCATCATGAGTAGATGCAAAATCTATATCAATAGTATAAACATTAACACACCTCTTTCCAAAAAAGCATACATTTTCAATGAGAGTTGAGGAAACTTTACCGACATTACCAATACCAATGATTTTTCCTTTTGAATTATCTCCAAAGGATACATCTCCACCATTTTTTATCTTGGTAAAATTTGAGAACCATGAATAATCACCAGTCATATATCTTGAACATCCGTTGTCCAAATACCATTTATTTCTCTTTCCCTTCTTCTTTGATTCCTGCAGTGAATATCTCAAGTTTTAGGTACCCAAAACTTTTTGGGTCCTTGAGTCTTAGTAATGGTTTCTTTTGGAACCCAAACACATTTAACTCCATAATATGCATTTTTCTTAATAGGACATCTATATTTCATGTGACCATCTCCATTGCAATAATGACAAACAATTTTATGATTATTAGTGGAAGTAGCCTTAACAAAGTAGCTTTTGTAGTATTTTTGTTTCAAGTTAGGTTTATAACCAATCCCTCCTTTATCAAACACACATTTTTGGACACCAAGTAATTTTTCTAAGTTTTTTTGCCAATTTGTGAATTTTGACACAATCTCATTTAGTTCATTGCTCTTCTTTTTAAGTTCTTCATTTTCTTTGATCAAGTCATCAACATGTAATTTTTCATGCTCATATGAAGTACTTTGTTTACCTTTTAAAGATGCAATCCTATCATGCAATTTTTCATTATCTAATTCTAGCCCTTTAATCTTATCATTTAACAAATCATTATATTTTTGCATGGCATCTTTTTCATTTAAAAGTTCTAATATTTTCTTCTTAAGACATGCATTTTTCTTTCCAATTTTCATCATATCACTATGCAACTCATTGAAAGCATCATATAATTCATTATAAGATGGAAAATCACTTACCTCATCAAGCTTATCTTCTTTTATTGCCATGAGTGCCAAGTTTGATATTTCTTGTGATTGCTCATCTTCACTTGACTCTTTATCACTATCATCCCATGTTTCCAACATGGCTTTCTTCTTAAATTTGTTGAGAAAAGGAAATTCTGATTTTATATGACCTGGCTTCTTGCATTCATAGCATATGATTGCTTTCTTCTTCTCCTTTTGATTCTTGAAATTTCTGAACTTTCTTCGATCACCGGTTTTCTTGAAGAACTTCCTAAATTTTCTAGTTATCATGGCCATTTCTTCATCTTCAAGTTCGCTCTCCTCATCACTTTCAGATTTTGATGCTTTCAAAGCAATACTTTTCTTCTTCTGATCTTCATCTCCTCTCTCGGCTGCTAAATCTTCTTCATAAGAGATAAGTGAGCCAATTAAATCATCAATAAACAAAATGTTTAAATCTTTGGCTTCCTCAATAACAGTTCTCTTAGGTCTCCACTCTTTTGGTAATGACCTAATGATTTTCTTAACCTTCTCGCTCTTTGAAAATGTCTTACCAAGTGCCCCTAGTGTGTTTACAATATCCGTAAATCTAGTATACATAGAGTAAACACTCTCATTTTGTTCCATTTGGAACAATTCGTATTGCCTAGTGTATCTACTTATTTTAGATTCTTTGACTTGATTTGTACCTTCATAAACAACTTCAAGTTTCTTCCAAATTTCATAAGCATTAGAACAACTTGAAACTCTATGAAATTCTTTATTATCTAAAGCACAAAATAGGGCATTCATAGCTTTGGAATTTAGAGAAGCTTTTCTCTTTTCTAGCTCATTTCATTCACGTGAAGGTTTTGGAATATCTTTCCCTTCTTCATCTTTGGTCATAGGCATGAATGGACCATCACACACAATCTCTCATATTTCATAATTTAAAGCTTGCAAATAAATTCTCATCCTAGTTTTCCAATAAGGATAATCATTACCATCAAAAAAATGGTGGCCTAATAGTGGATTGTCCTTCCCTAAAGCTAGAATCATTTTAGGTTGCCATGGATCTTTTACTCTAGATGGTTAAGTCCTAACAAGAGAACCTTACTCTGATACCAATTGAAATACTATCTAGACTACCCAAGAGGGGTGGTGAATTGGGTTTTTAAAAATTAAGCCAATAAAATTGCACAATATTAAAACTAATGTCTTAATCAAAATTAAAAGTAATAAATTTAACAATACTCGAAATTAAAAAGATAAGGGAGGAGAGATCAAACACGAGATTTTTACGTGGTTCGGCCAACCGTGCCTACGTCCACGTCTCCAAGCTCACCAGGCTTAAGGATTCCACTAAGCAAGCCTCCAAGGCTTCAACACCACTTACACTTGACTTCAAGGTGTCAATGGACCTTTACAATCAAGAGATTATTCCCAATCGCTTAACCCAAGTGTATCCCAACACTTATAATAACTCAAAAACAAAGATTACAATCAACTAATCTCTCACACAATGTATATGATTACAATTGAAATCTCAATATGTGAATCAATGAAATAAAACAAGTTTAAAGCTCAAGGAAGATTGTTTTTCTCAATAGCAAGCTCAATGATAATTCTTGGATCACTTTGATTTGAATTTGATTGAGCTATTTTATAGTTGGAGCTGAAAACTAGCCATTGTTGACTTTCTGAGAATAATCGGATCGCCGTTTGCTTCTATCAGTTAACCGTTTTGACTTGTCCAAATAACCGTTACGCTTAGATTTTAAATAAACGGTTTATCGTTTTCCGTTATCGGATCGCTGCTTATTTCCAGAAACCCGCAAAACAAACTTAAGTCTCTGTTTTTGCTACATGGCTCAAGATTAGAAAGTTTTCTCCTTTTTGTAAATTATCAGTTCACCGTTAGTAATAAACGGTTCACTGTTAATTTCTAGAATGCTCTGAAACTTTTCTGTAAATAAAAGGTTCGCCTTTTATAATAAACAGTTTAAGGGTAATTTCCAGAATTTATATTTTGATGACTTTTTGTGAAAAAATAATTTTCCTACTCAAGTTAACAGTCATTAAGATTCTTTAAACATGTTTATGGCTTTAAGAAATTTATTTTAATAACTCAAACATTTTAATCAAGTACATATAAGTTTTGTTATTATCAAAATCAATATTATAAGATTAACACAATCCGTATTTGCTCCAGATCCGTTATGGATCCATGTTTTTTTATCCAAATCCAAATCCAATAAAAAAATAAATATTCGTATCTGCTCCAAATACAGAAAAAAAAAAATTTGTTCTTGATCTGTTATGAATTCTAAAACTCAACAATAAAAGAGTAATATTTTTTTTAAATGAAAATTAAAGATTAAAATATATTGATAAAAACTAAATTATATAATTTGTCTTGAAAATCTAATAAATATTGCAGTTGTACTTTTACAACGAAACAAACAAATAAGAAAGATAATAAAATATCATTCAAAAGTTAATTTTGAGACAATTTTGTACCCTCAAAATTTTGTACTATTTGTGCTAGTCTATGAGAGAAATAACTATATTACTTAAAAGTTATTTGGCCAATATAATAAAATAAATTGTCAGGCGTTATTACTTAGCTTGCAATTTGGATATTTTATGTGCATGCTTTAGGGCTAGGTAAACTTAATTGTTTTTATCCTATTATCATTTAAATTTACAAAACTAATATTTAAATTTTAAGATTTTTAAATACATGATAAATACCACTAATATGCTATGAATGACATATATTATCATTTATAATTATACAGTTTTTAAGAAATTTTTAAAATAAAATAAAATTAAAAGATAGGTGGATATGGATATGAATCTAGATATTGAGATAAGACTTGCTCCAAATTCGTCTTGGATCCATACATCTATATCTAAATCTAATCTAAATTCATTTTAAACCGACCCAAATCTAATCCAATTGGATTTGGATTAGGCGGATCTTGTATCAGATCCGATCAATTGCCATCCCTACCACTGCCCACAAGATTGTCATCAACAGAGATGTTATTTTTATAGAAGAACAACTACAAAGGAAAGGTGAGGATCATAGCATTGTAAAGAAAAAGTCAAAGTCTATACTAGTATATGTGAAAAATAATCTAGAAAAAGAAGATTCAGATTATTTTGAAGCAGCACCAAAGCACGAGGAATAAGTATTAGTTGAATCCGAGGCTTCAAAAGTTCGTTGGTCAAATTTTGAAAGACGACCGCCAGCGTAACACTCAGAGTGTGTTACAGATATCAATGTTGTATACTGTCTTCTAATTAAGGATAGAGAACCATCAACTTTCGATAAAGCTTTAAATAGTTCAGATATTGCTTTGTGGATGATACCAATGTAGGAAGAAATTGAAACTCTACACAAGAATAAGACATAAGAACTTTACTACGACCATGTGAAAGAAAAACCATTGAAAACAAATGGGTCTGCAAAATCAAACGTGATGGCAATGATTAAGTAAAGCGATATCATCCAAGATTAATGGTGAACGGATAGGCTCAAAAAGAATACATTGACTTCAATAAGATATTTTCTTCGATAGTTCAACTCACAATAATCCGAGTAGTCTTGGTAATTTATGCTACATTTGACCTACATCTAGAGCAATTAGATGTAAAAGCTACATTTCTTCATGGAAAACTTGAAGAAGAAATTTGTATGCTCTAACTAGAAGGTTTTGCTAAAAAAGACGAGGAAACCTTGGTTTGTAGGTTGAACAAATCTTTGTATGATCTTAAATAAGTGCTGAGGTGTTGGTATAAAAGATTTGATTCCTTTATCATGAGCCTTAAATATAACAGACTTAATTTAGAGTATTGTGCATATTACAATAGGTTTGAAGATAATAATTTCATCATTTTATTATTCTATGTGGATGACATATTGGTAGTAAGCCCTAACAAAGATCAAGTTTAAGAATTGAAGGCATAGTTGATTAGGGAGTTTGAAATGAAGGACTTGGAACTAACAAACAAAATTCTAGGGATGTAAATTCATCGACATATAAATAATAAGAAGATTTGGCTTTTGCAGAAAATTACTTGAAAAAAATATTGTAGTGTTTCAACATGCAAGATTGTAAGCTAATTTCTACTATACTTCTTGTTAATTTTAAGTTATTCGCAAGTATGTGTCCTAGCAATAAGGCAGAGAAGAATGAGATGTCTCAAGTACCGTATGCATTAACAGTGAGAAGTTTAATATTTGATATGATATGTACTAGACCAGACATTGCACAAATTGTGGTAGCAATCAATCGATACATGATGAATCTTAGTAGAAAGCATTGGAAAACTATAAAGTGGATCTTGAGATACATCATAGGAACCTCAGATGTTGCATTCTGTTACAAAGGATCAGAGTTTACTGTCATGGGTTAAGTGAATTCAGATTTTGTAGGAGACTTTAATAAAAGGAAATCCACTACTGGCTATGTGTTTACACTTGCGGAAGCAGTTGTAAGCTAGGTTTCAAAACTATGGATTGTTGTGGCTTTATCTGCTACAAAGGCATAATACATGGTAGCTACACAAGTTTGTAAGGAAGTTAATTGAATGCAAAGGTTATTAAAGGAGCTCAGACACAAATAAGAGAAAATTTTTATGTTTTGTGACTGTCAAAGTGCCTTACACATTGTAAGAAATCTAGCCTTTTATTTTAAGACAAAGCATATAGAGGTACAGTACCATTTTATTCAAAAAGTAATAGAAGACGAAAGTGTGGATTTGTAGAAAATCCATACCAAAGAGAACCTATCAGTTATTTCGACCAAGCAATTACTACAGGCAAGTTTGTATGGAGTAGATCATCTTGTGGCCTTGTAGAGATGTAAGCAACATGATAATGGCAAAACAAAAAGAATTGTGTGGAAATATGATTAATTCTCAATCAAATCTCCAAGTGGGAGAATGTCAAAGATGGTGGCTTTCAAAGATAATTGAAGCTGCAAATATTAAATTTAACATATGGTGGTCAGCACCATAAAAATTGAAGAAAAAAAAATGACAACACATGGCTTTAACAAGGAAGAAGCCACGAGAAGAAAAAAATAAATTAATATAACATCTAATTTTGGCCAAATTGATAAGGCGGTGAGGCTTAATTTGAAAGGGAAAAATATATTTTAATAGCCAATTATGGCTATAAAAAAGGGAGCTCCCCATGCATTTGCGTATTCCCCATTTTTTCCTCAATCCTCAATCTGTTTTAAAAGAGTGAGCCGAGAGTTATGAGAGAAAGTTTAAAGAGCTTAAAATTATAAAGCTCTTTGCAGCCTTAATGGTCTTACCCGGCTTGAATCCGGATTAATCGAGGGCCAATGTGGTCTTCGTATACCGGATTGTTAATATACCAAAATTATAAAGCTCTCGAGCGATTAGTGATTTGAGAGATTGAGTGTATTAGTGTTCTGGGTAGTAAGCCAAAATGATATAATATTTGTAATCCTCATTTCACTAGTGAAATATTTTTTCATCTATCTTTGCTTATGGACGTAAGCTAAAAGTCGAACCATGTAAATTCTTTTGTCCTTTTTGTGTGCTTGTTCTTTATTTTTCTTCCAGTTTCATTTTAACCGTGGTCTTACTTCGCCCACTTCTAACAGTTGCGAATACCTTAGCTTCTAGATAGTTCTATTAAGTCAAAATAAACAAATAATTAGTTATATTGTAAATTTTTTAATAATTCAATTAAATAAAAGAAAAACAAACAATGTTATCTTCAAGTATTCTTCCCCTATTTTAGGTGGCCACTCAAAAGTACAATTATAACCATGTCTTGTTGGCATTGCCAATTCCCACTATGTGAGATATTTCCATCCCCAATAGTCCCACTATTTTTGTAATCCTCATAGATTTTCTCGTCAATATTTTCAGTTATTGGAAATTGTACTTACACATGCAACTATATTGATGTAGATAATCTTAGTGATAAATCCCGTTGATATAAATTTGTTGCGTCATCAAGCCATGCATGTTTCTACAAATTCTACAAATTATGCCGAAGAAATACATTATTATCCATGTTGCATGTTATGTATTTTTTTTCATATTTAATTTTGTTTAGTCTATGAACACAAAATAAAAATTAAAAAAAAAAAAACTTCACTCTTGTTATTTTGCAGTGGTTCAAAGCTCTATTTTTTCAAGGAAATGATATAATTATGAATTTAGGAGTTGGGTTTATTGGTAATGATTGAATCAATCAATTTTTAATCTTTCTATTAATTTACAAAATTGAAGACAATCAATTAATTTGATCAATTGTTTTGTTCCATCTTTGATTAATTCTTCACAATGCTAAGGTAGAAAAATTCTTTAGAATGAATGATAAGGGGAAAAAATTAAAATTTAACCCAATTCTTTGAAAATTTATACTTTATTTGGCGCCCTTAACTTATAACATTTGATTTTGGCACCTCTTGACTCTATTCATTCCCCTGTCGAACTAAAATCCAGTGATTTTGATAAGTTAATTCATTGACGCAATTTATTTGCAGCAACGTGCATGACTTCAAGCAACAATCTCCATATAGGGAATTATTGCAACTGTGTGTACATTGAAGAAAAACATATAAAAGAAAAAATTGACGAATTATGATTAGGGCCATGAAAGCAAATAAATAAATGTTATTTTAAAGAAATAAACAGTTGTACAATTTAATTATAATCGCATGCCCTTGAGCGACCTAACATTGTCCCCTTATCAAGTTAGATGATAATCAACGTTAACTTGCTCACATGAAGCCGTCAGTGGAAGAGCAATCCTAGAAGACATCAGAGGTATTATAACCAAAATAAAATTATGATTACTTGATTTGAAAGATTTGGAACCTAAAATGGAATTAGGAGTGTGAATCCCAACATCTTCCCGTTTTTAATTTTTTATTTTTAATTTTCCAACATTGCGAACAAAGTAGTTAAAAGGCCATAAAAGTAAACTCAATTCTAATTCTAATATGATTTGAATTAAACTTGACGTACCGATTCTATCTGTTAATCATGCATATAAATATCCTTCTTTTCTATTTAACTTCTTTTCATATATCTTGTTCAATATTCACTCTCACGCAATATAATAATAGCTACCACCTTCATAATTGCCCATCAATGGCTCCCCAGCAGCAGGTTACATCGCCACCTTGTGAAAATCGCCGAGACTCTCTCATATACCCCGTTTTCTTAATTTGTCTATTGATATCATTATCAATTACTGGTTTCATATTTTCTGCCACCGTGCCTTCTCGTACAAATTTAAAGTTTGAAGTCGATTCGTTGATTGTATCTCCCTTCAAAATATCTAATTCATCTCAAATAACATCCAATTGGAACATCGTATTCTCCGCTATTGACTTTGAGGATTGTAACATCCATTGTAGCAATTCCAACACTTACTATGGAGATGTTGAGGTTTCAGTTTTATACAAGGGGATAAAAATCTTGTCTAGGGTTTTTAAATCTCCCTTGTTTGAGTATAATAGGGATCAACGCAAGAGACTTATTCATGCAAATATTGATGTATCCTCTGCTTGTATCAACGCTGCCCTTGCTGATGCCATAGCTGCTGATTTGACGTCGAGCGCCGCCATCAACTTTACTGTGGCCGTGAGAGCAGCTGTTGAGATTGAGGGACAGGATTTCAAGTCCGGGCTGATGAAGGCTTCATGTGAGCAAGTTAAGGTTGAGTTTTCATCAAACATGACCACAGGCACTATGGTGGGTGGTTCGGGGACATGCATTACTTCATTAAGAACACTCTAAAGATTTGACTTCTATTCACTAATTGTTTATTCTTCTGGTTTTTTTTTCTTTCAATCGTCTGGAAGAATATTAAATTTTCTAAACATTGTAGAAGAAAATTTATTGCATTGTTATTTTTTTTCTTATTTTTCTTTTGGAAGGAGTATCTTGCATTGTTTTTCCCTTTTTTTTTCCCTTAACTCACATTAATTAATTTGTTTCCATGAGTACCCTAATTATTCTTATCAAAATTACAGTAACATCTTTATTACTCTTATCAAAATTACAATTTAAAAGTTATATTCACTATCCATTATTTATTTTTTAATTTATAACATAATGTTTTTTTACTTCACCATCAAACATGGCCGGACTCCCCAAAATCAGATTCAATTTGGGTACTACTCTCAATTACCATCCCCGTTGCTTTAAAGGAAAAAAAAAAAGGTTGATTGCACTAAAGCCTAAAAGGATGATGCCTAGCTAAAGTTGAGCCTAAACTTTTTACACAATAACAAAGCTCACCATTCATCAAAGTCAAGTGAGCCCTAGACCTAGTCCTATCTGTCACGGGCTGCTCAAATCTCTCACAATCAGAGACTAATTTTGCACTCAGCTCAAATCTCCCACAATCAGAGGCTAATTTTGCGCGCGTGGGCTCACTCAGTAGGAGTGCACTTAAAAGCGGAGTGCGCTTAGCACAAGAGGCGGGTTGTACTTAGAAGTGGGATGTGCTTAGCAATGGACCGCCTCAACAACTAGTCAACCGCGGTGTGCTTTGCAAAAGCCCAACCCAAGTACTAGAATTCTCTACAAATTGTAAATATCCTAGAATTCTCTAGAATTAGGCATTTAAATCCTTAGATTTTTAGGCAAGTTGGCAACTTGCATGGTGACTCTAGAACCCTCCAACCAACTCTATAAATAGCCCACCACCCTAGCCATTTTGACACACCACACCACAATTCCAGCACACACAACACACAACACATACACCAGCTCTCAAGCTCTCTTGTAGATTACTCTTGTAAGTAATAAAGTTTTATATTTTTTGCCGCATTGCTCTTACTTCTCTCTAACATTTGCATAAGCATTCTTTGCTTAGCTAGTTCGAGAAGTGTTCCAGGTTTACTTAGTGACTTGCGTGCTAGAAGTCAACTAAGTGCCGCACGGGTTTGCTGTGCAAATACTCATCCCGTGACATAGTGCTATTGAAGGGGATAAGTTCTATATATATATATATATATATATTAAAGCCTATATTACCGAAAATCTTAATAATTCACTTTTAACTTGGCTTAAACTTATATAACAATCAATAACACATAATTATTTATGTATAAGCCAATGTTGGATTAAGGATCTAACAATACTAAATTAAAATATCCAACATAATTATTAACAGATAAATTAGTAAATCATTGAAAGTTACAAATAAGCCATATATATGTGTATATTTTAAGTGTCAAAATGATAAATTTCATTCAACATATGATTTTGTTTAAATTTTCTAATGGCTTATTTGTAACTTTTAATGATTTACTAATTTATCTATTAATAATTATGTTGGATATTTTAATTTAGTATTGTTAGATCCTTAATCCAACATTAGCTTATACATAAATAATTATGTGTTATTGATTGTTATATAAGTTTAAGCCAAGTTAAAAGTGAATTATTAAGATTTTCGGTAATATAGGCTTTAATGTATGTGACAGGGTGTAAGTCTTTAATGTGAAGAGACTTAAGGATAATTTTTATTTCTATGATGAGCCGAAATAGGAATACCGAAAGACAATAGGAAAAGTTGTCTATATAAATGGTTATGTTCTCTAGGTTATACGTAACTTTTTATTCTTTCTGACATCCTATCATCAGACAGAGAGAGCACAAAGAAAATTAAAGGATTTTCTGGGAGAATATGTTGATTTGGTAGGCAACCACACAATTCTAAAGGGCAATTAAGCATTATAGATTCAGGTACGCTTCCGTATATTTTGTTATTAATTCTTAGCGATACAACATATATGTTTCTGAATTATAGGCGATAGTTTTCATAAACGATTTCTTATATTAACAAGTGGTATTAGAACCTTTTCACATTGAATCATTGATAATTGAATTTATTTTTAATTAATGATTAAATCTCTGGTGTTCTTGAATTTAATAATATCATAATTATTAAAATTATTGAATTTGAGAATAAATATGTGATTATTTTTCTAGAATTTAAGAATTTTTTAATTAGAAATTCGGATTTACAATTTAAAATTAATTTTTAAAAAAAAAAAAGGAATTGCCTAGGCATAGTCCTTAGGCAACACCAACAGCCAAGTGGCCACGACACACAACAAAAGAGCGGCGACCATAAGGGAGAAAAACTAGCAGCATGGCTGCCGTATAAAACAAGAAAAGACAAAGATAGAATTAGGGCTTCATGGTTTATATCTTGGAGGTCCTTGAGGTACTATAAATATTTTTTAGGTAGAATGGTTCAAAAGTTTCTCATGTAAGTCCTAAATTTGTTTGGGCTTAATGAAACTTAGTTTTAGATCCAATAGAAATTGGGTTTAATGGATTAAAATGTATAGTTAACGTTTAGCCCATGAAGATAAAGGAATTAAAAAAAATAGGGTTAGAGTTTGATTTGTGGACTGGTTCGGGATTCGATTCTAGTCCACCCAAATCGATCCAGCCATGAAATGGTCAATAATTGACCAATCAATGATCAACATTGATCACTGACCGTTGACTTATTGACCAAACTTTGATCTAAATTTTTTTAAGGATTATTTTTTGTATAATTTTAAATTCAAATAATGGTATGTTTATATATATATTGAGATGAATTAATTAAATGAACATGTCGCCAAAGTAGCATCTCTTGTGAAAATTAATTTATTTTTTAATATAAACAATTCTATATATGTAATTTCTATAAATATCGATAAGTCCAAAAAAAAGTCTATATTTAATAGAATTACATATATGCTGGTGGTAATAAAAACATGATGATTATTTAGTTTTATATGTAAACAATAAATCAACCCAAAAGAAGATTCATTATTTGAAATGTTCTTATTATTAGTGTTTGATTACTACATCGAGATATCACTTATAAGTTAATATTTTGTTTGAAGATGGAATATTAATAGAGTGTTGGATATCTTGTTTGTTTGTTTATTATTTTTTGTTTAGTTATATCTGCTGCAAATATTACTATCAACATTAATTCTATTACTATACTAAAGGGTTCTAACTTCAAGTCATAGCAAGAAAACCTCTTAATAGTTCTCCTAGTCATTGGTATCGACCTTGCGTTAAGACTACCTCTTACAGATGAGAATACCCGTAATGAAAAGATGAATATGGAAAGGTGGGAGAAATCGAATCGCTTATGTATGATGATCATGAAGAATGCTATTATGGAACCATTCAGGGGTTTTATGTCTGAAAAGTTAACTACAGCTAAACAGTTCCTTGCCAAAATTGAAAAGAGATTTGTCAATAACGAAATGGTAGAAATTAGTACATTCTTGACAAATATAATTTTAATAAAGTATAAGGGTAAAAAAAAAGAATAAGAATACAGAAGCTGCAGATACAACACTTCAAAAGAAATAACCAATGAAATTGGATGATTCAAAAAGTACTAGTTGTTATTATTATTATTATTATTTTGCAGAGCTGAAGGGCATAATTTGGTTTGTTGAGATTAAAGTAGCTACTTGCTACTTGACTATCAATTGATAAAGTAGCTCCACTTTTTTCTTTATTTTATTTCAATACAATCCATTTCTTTGTCCTCTACTTTCAGTTTCGATTTCTTCTTTATTCTTAAAATATATTTATAATATAAAATTAAAAAAATTAATATACCATAATTTAATTTAACATAAAATTATATTAGAGGAATATTAAAATAACTTATAAATTATAAATACATTAATCAACACTATATAGTGAAAAAAAAGAAGATAATTTTAATTTTTATTACATATATAGACTTTCTGACGTTAATCAATGTACGTTTAAAAAAGTTCTGTGTCAATTTGACATGGGGTATTGTGAACTTTATCCTTCTGTAATCGTAAGTTTTAATCAATTTGATACAAATACGGTTAAATACGTATATGGGAAATCAGTAACTATCAAATCAGAGTGGCGCAGCGGAAGCGTGGTGGGCCCATAACCCACAGGTCCCAGGATCGAAACCTGGCTCTGATAACAGTGGCTTCCCAACTTTTTTAGTGTATTTTCAATTCGCTGTTTCTGGGCTCTCGTAATTGGGCCTTGGGCCATTTTTCGAAATACAATTATTTGTTGAGTGGCTCTTTTGACACCCGGTAAAACTCCTTGTAAAACACCTTTCCAATGGAAATTATTTAAATAACCAAATATAATTTATTTCATTTTCTTTTTTAATAAATTATTCTCTAAACAAGCATTTCATTCTTTTGAGAAAATTATGAGAGTTTAGTGTTATGATAATATAAACTAGATAATAAGAAGAAATAATTTAGGAGTTTAGAGTTTATATGGATTTTTCAAATAAAAACTTTTAAAATTTAATTTTTCTAGGGAAAAAATTAAGAAAAAATAGTTAATTTTAATATATCAATTTGTATTTTATAAATTAAACTCAAGGTATTTTAGGAAATAAAATTTAAAAAAGTGTGTTATAAAAATTTTTTAGGATTGTTAAAAGCTGTACTCATGTTTGTTTCTTAATTTGTTTTCCAAAGACCAAGTTCAACTATGTTTTTAAAATTATTATCATTTTTCTTTTAAATTGTCACAATCATACATGTACATTATAATTTAAATTGAAACTTATAGATACATACATTTCAAAATACAACTAAGAAGCTTGTCGAATATTATCTCTAAAAATCTACTCTCATTAATATTTAAAAGATATTTACCCTTAATCAACAGAAATGAATTGTATAGATCTCGAATTTTTGAGGACATGACTATAGAATTACAAAAATAGTATTTTAAAGGGGAGCTTAATTCATAAGACCGCAAGAAATAAATTATAAATGTTCTTACACAAGGTGATACATTACCACTTGGTAGTGCTCACATCACCTGGAATATTACTTAATATTATATGGAAAATTAAGTACAATAAGAAATTGGCAAAGGGACAAACACCCAACAGAGAATACAAAGCTGCCATTTGCCAACAAAATTCAAAGCCCAAAAATAAAGAAAAATGAAATGTTAGAAAAAGAGAACAATATCAAAACGACATACGTTCTCAAGCACAACGCAATCCCAATCCAAATCCAACAAGTCACCGATAACAGAGAACGTTTAACGATAATGCACCATTCGATTCCGTCAGCACCGCCGTCAACTCCACCGTCAATGTCCGTCCCAAGGGACCAAACCAAAGCCACGCGCTCCGTTCTACTCACCACCTTATTCTTCTCCCTCCTCTTCCTCGTCTCTCTCTACTCCACGTCATCCTCCTCTCGCCGCTCGATCGACCCACAGACCCAACCCGACCTGTTCCTCTTCCCGACCCGCCCCGCATTCCCCTCCAAGATCCCCTCCCACCCGGCCCCTCCCTCTCTCGCTTACCTCATCTCTGGTTCGGCTGGCGACGCGGCCCGGATCGTCCGGTTGCTGCATGCTGTTTATCACCCGAAGAACCAGTACCTGCTCCACTTGGACCGGTCCGCCTCGCAAGCCGAGCGCGACAGTTTGGCCGTCACGATCGAGTCGGTGCCCGTTTTTAGGGCTGCCCGAAATGTCGACGTGATTGGAAAAGCTGATTTTAGTTACTCGGCCGGGTCGACTTCGATTTCGTCGACGCTTCATGGCGCGTCGATTCTGTTGAAGTTGTCGAAGAACTGGGATTGGTTCATCAACTTGAATGCCGCTGATTATCCCCTTATTAAGCAAGATGGTATAATTTTATTTTTTTAATTTCTTTTGAGCAAATTCGATGGCATTGTTGTAAATTAGTTAAAATTTTACTTGTTTGGGGGGTTTTCTTTGCTTTTATCATCTGGGTTATTTTTATAGATTTGGAGACATTGTAATTTGAATCTATATATTAATATTTTAATAAAAATGTTTGCAGATCTTCTTCACATTCTATCGTATATGCCGAAAGAACTTAACTTTGTCAGCCACACAGGCTACCTTGACTGGAGAGAGTATGATTTGATTTATTCACGTTTAATATTTGTATTTCTGCTTTGTTTATTTAATTATTTTTCTTGTCCGTCGCTTACAATGATGCGATTGTTTTAGTAAATGAAGGTCAGTGATATGAATCTGGTATGGTTTTTTTGTAGTTCGAGTAGATTGAAGAGGATAATTGTTGATCCAGGACTTTATCTTACAGAGAAAAATCCAATGTTTTATGTTTCTCAAAAGCGACAGTTGCCCAACGCTTTCAGATTGTTTTCAGGTATATGGGTGTGTGTGTTTTCCTTTTTTGGGTTCTTTTTTGGCTTCTATTTGATTGGTTTTCCTCACATTTCCATTTATTTGTTTTAATGGTTCAATATTAAAATATCATGTTCTTGGATTCTGCATTAGTGACAAAACAAAACATGCATGGTAGAAGGTAAACTTTCTTATGTGATGTAAATTCTGGATTCATTTTTATAATTTTAATTTTTCCAGAGACCAATGAGGTATTCTTAAAGGGTTCTCAAAACAAAGAGCCTGAGAACATGAGAACCTTCTTGTTAGAATTTATATAGGTTGACAAGAGTTTTGCATAACCCTAGGGTGGAGAAATAGAGCATGATTGGTGCTCCTACAATTTGTTTTCAACACTTAGTTTGCCACTAGGTATTTGACCAAATAGGAGTGTCTGGTTCCTATGAGTCTCAGCCATAATATTTGTTTGACAATTCTATCCACAAAATTCTGTAGAATGAAATGTAGATATAGCAAGATGGACTATAAGAATTGAGATGTCTTGGTGCAGCTAGAACAGACTTGACCAATTGAGGTACAGCTTTATGGTCTCGGAGTTTTAGAGTCATGCTTGGTAGATCTAGTTTACAAAATTAAGAATCTTTAGGTTGTACTTCAGTTTCTAATGGTGACACTCTATGGTGATTTGGAATGAAGTATTAATAAAGTTGGGACTATTCATTACTTCACAACTTGAAGATATTGATGATAACTATGTTTGTTAGTATTAAAATATCAAGATTTTAGGATTTCATGACTTTAGATGGTTAGCACTTACCAGACTCTCAAACCATGCCTAAAGTCAACCCATCAGGGGCGAAATCTGTTGGCTAAAATGTTTTTATATGATGATAATCAAACTTTTAGATCCCTGCACAATAGTTCAGTTCACTTGAGATTCCTGAAAATTGCTGATTCTTCCATTTCTATTTCTGAAACTCTTTTGGTGTACTAACCATTATGTGCCTTCATTCATTTTTCTTTTTGGTTATGCGAGCACTGTATCTGGTCTCTATCAGGCTTGAGAACATGGATGCACTCATTGTCATGCCCTATATAATCGATCTTTACCGTCCCATTACATTTTGATGGTGCGTTGGTTACGCTATACAAATTACCGCTCCATGAGGCTTGTTTAATTTTTCCTTCCCGCATAATTTGCAGTTTCTGTGCCTTGGCAAATGTGTAAAATTTTTGCTCCGCTTTGGGCCAAAGGTCCATCAAGTACCACTATTGATATTCGCTTCTGCTTCTGGGACAAATAGGCATGTTGAACTAACAGTTCAGGCCTTTTTTTATTATTTGCAGGTTCAACTGTTCTCATTTTAAGTCGTAATTTTGTTGAGTTCTGCATTTTGGGTACAGACAACCTTCCCAGGACTCTGCTGATGTATTTATCAAACACTCCTTCTTCCTTTCCCAATTACTTTCCTACTATTCTATGTAATTCTCACCAATTCAACAAGACTGTCATAAACGACAACTTGCTATATGTAGCCTGTGACAAACCATCCAAACACAACTGCACACTTAATTCCACTGAGTTTGATGATATGATTCAAAGCGGAGCAATCTTTGCCTCACAATTCCGGTTTGATGATCCTGTGCTTGACCGCATTGACAGAGAAATTTTAAATCGCAGCCCTGGCAATGTTGTACCTGGTGGATGGTGCTTAGGTGAGGCTGGGAACAACACGTGTTCTGTTTGGGGTGATGCTGATATTTTGAGGCCTGGTCCAGGGTCAAGACGACTTGAAAATCGTCTCATTGAAATGCTTTCGGAAGGTAACTTCCGGTCTCAGCAGTGTGTACTTAAATGATATTTATCTCACATCCCAACTTACAGGAAAGAAAAGAAAAAAAAAAGGAATAAACGAAGGAAATCAACCAGGTTTGAGCTTTCTTTCGCCCCTTAAAACAGCCGTGAGAATTAAACTTACGCTGCCCATTCTAACAACAGCAAATTTTAGTGCATTCAAGGTGAGATTGTAGTAAAGCAACAGATAAACCGAAGGCTTCCTCAGCCAATGAAATATTGTATCCATGATCCTTGCCTTATTCAGCCATAAGATGTAATATTTGTAGTGCATGATCAAGAAATTTTGTAGAACGTGGATGTATATCATTTATGATCGAACGGTTAGTTTATATCAGGTGCTTACTTTTTTACCCAAATCAAAACTAGTGGGAGAAAGGTATAACGGTTCTTTTTTTATTTTCATTAATTTGGTTTTGCACAAACGATTGATGGATGATGAAAAACTTGTGAAAAAGCCTTGTTTTTCTGCAATTCTATGGGGTTCAAATCCAGATTTTGCAGGTGTGCATACAGACCAGTAGCAAAGAAAATTGGTAACATTCAAATTTCAAAGAAAATGGCAACGGCTTCTGATTGTCTCAAAAGTTTTCAGGGCTATCATCCAACTGTCTCTCATCTTCAATATCTACTTCCAAGATTTCCTGGAAACGAGTCCAAGAATGGCTTTCTATCAGTAACACAGCAATATATTTAATCATTTTCTGAAGCTAGGCTATCATATGACAAACATGATAGAGGGTCCTGATTAGTGCACGTAGTTGAGCACTATCAAGCTCGGGGAGCCACAATTCCCCCAGTGAGAGCTTGGCACGCTCGCGCACGGCTGCACGCACTAGATCGTGTTCGACAAGATAAATATGGACTTACTGGGATCCTCTGCTTCAAGTAATTGGCAAGTCTCGCAATAACAGTTGAACGTTTGTGCCAAAACCGACCCTTCAGTGTAATCTTCACAAAGGGTCCATCCAATTCAGCTAGCTCAGCCACTCCTATAATTTATTTCATTTTTTAACTAAAAATTAGTGATAAAAAAAATAATGAAGATTTCAACACTTAGATAAAAAGTGGTCACCTGTTATGCCAACTGAAGTGTCAAACAACTGGGCAAGCTGCTAAAAAGGGGACACAAGATTAAATGATCACAGTAGCAATATTATCAACGAACAAATTTGAGATAACAAATCGGCGCGGCGACGGGGGGAATTACTGACCTCTACACGAGCATCGGCTATGACCTGCCTAACATTGTCTTCTGTCAAATCTAATGGTGGAAGTGGAATTCCTCCTGCTGCTGTTCTTGTTAAATATCTCCGGTCAACGCTTGTGCTTAACAAAATCGGCTTCCTCCTGCTCAATTTCTTCTGACGACAGTGTGTTGTATGGTTTTTGAAGGCCTCACGATGACTGCAAGTTGATAAAACTTTTCTGAGGAAACAATGATGGTGACAATGGACATGTATTGCCTCCATTGACGCACCCACTTTTGCTCCTCTAATCATGTAACAAGTAGTTTTTGTTTTTGTATGACTCATGGTGTAGATAGAAACGGCTGGAGGTGGAGTGATGACGTGGCACTTTCTGAGCCAACCAGTATAGAGTTAAGCTTATAACTATATTTTATTTTCATTGTGCAGGGCTTCATGTTCCGTCAAAAATTTGAAGAGGTCTGGCTAGTGGCTATCGCTGTTTTGATTACTGATGAACATTAATGAAAGCTTACAATAGTGTCTTGACTGAAGTTGATTAAGATCAATTATTTGTCGTGGGCACTGAGAATTACTTGCAATTTATAACTTTGCATTCTTCAACTTTTGTTATTTTTTTCCTATTCACTACTCTCATGTGGGAGTCTGTGTTGTTCACTTTTGAAATATGAAAAACAGAGAACACAAGTGGAAGGAAAGAAAATTCATAAAAGTGTTTATACGTATTGATATAGAACGACTTTTACACATACATATATCTTACAGTTGATTGTCGCATCTCAGAAAGCCCATTTTTGTAACATCAGATTTTGCCTTATGATAATATCCTAACTGCTTCAAATAGCTCTCTCACTTGCTGCAGCCACTCAATCCAAAGGCTTGTACGTTACCAATATGCTTCAGCTAAACAGCTCCAGTTCCAACCACTCCTCGATATTCAGAATTAACACCAACCCCACCTCAATTTGCTCATTGCCTCTGTATATAAATGACGAAAATCAGCCTCCTGCATGCATACTCATCCGAAAAACCTTCATCTTTCATTTCTCTCTCGTCTTGAATACCTCAGATACACACACTACATGATGTTCAACTTCAAGCGATCATCCCTGTTCACAATGCTAATTCTAACCGCACAGATGACCATATCTGTGGCTGCAGTTGACCCTGCTCCGGCTGGTGGGGAACATCCCATTCTTGAATTTTATATGCATGACATACTTGGGGGCAGTAACCCCACAGCAAGACCGATCACTGGCTTGCTAGGAAACATCTACAATGGTCAAGTGCCCTTTGCGAGGCCGATTGGGTTCCTTCCCCCACAAGATGGAGTTGCCATCCCTAATGCCAACGGTGCCATTCCAACAGTTAATGGTCTAAATGGAGTCCCACTGGGAACTGGCTTAGCAGGTACAACTTTTGCAGGAAAAGGAAATGAGCAGAACTTAAATGGTAACACTCAGACTCAAGTAGGACCTGATGGATTGGGACTAGGTTTTGGAACAATCACTGTCATTGATGACATACTAACGTCTAGCCCTGAGTTGAGGTCACAGGCTCTGGGGAAAGCTCAAGGAGTTTATGTGGCAAGCTCAGCAGATGGGTCAACACAGATGATGGCATTTACAGCTATGATTGAAGGAGGAGAATATGGTGATAGCCTCAACTTCTATGGTGTGTACAAGATTGGAAGTACCATGTCACATTTGTCGGTGACTGGTGGTACAGGAAAGTTCAAGCATGCTTGTGGGCTAGCTGAGGTGCGACCACTGATACCAGCTGGTCAACATGTCACAGATGGTGCAGAATCACTGCTTAGGATCACTGTCTATCTTAAATACTGAAAATGTATTACAATGTAAGATTTCGTGTGCATATACATGTTTGATCATGAAAGAGTGTCATGTGGTTCCATTCTCATTCTGTCAATGCGGTAATTATGAGTAAAAATACGTAGTAATTACAATATTGTCATCTCTTCATTGCTGTACTATTATGGATATGACAGACTAAAGCATTCCTGCTTTGATTTTTGCCTAAAAAGGAGACTATATTAATCGAAAAATGTTCATCAGCATTTAAAATGAAAAGGAAATTGAAATCAACAGAAGCTAACAATTATGATCTATATATTACTTTTATTGAAAAAATGGAGTCCTGGACATTGATCATGTGTCCATTCCCCAAATATTCCGGCTTTAAGCTTTATATTACTTGAAAAAGAAAAGAACAAATTGCAAGGAAATGAAACAAGGTATCGATGGCAGCAGCTAACTATTTTTCTCTAGTCCTAAATGCATACAACTCAACGAAAAGTACCATTTACATATGTCCTCCGGCATAGGATCAAGACAAGGTGGTGATGTTGGTGCGGGAAAGTAGAGCAGCTTGATCAAGGCCATGCAGAGAATCTATCATGTGCATCCGCAATGAAGCAGGACCTTTGGCCATACTCATTCCCATCTCACCAGCAACACCATATACAGTTAATGCTGAAGCTGTGGCTTCAAAAGCGTGCGAAGGATCAACCGCAACAAAAGCCGCAATCAGAGCGGTGACGGAGCATCCTGTTGCCGTAATTTTTTGCATCATGGGCACCCCATTGTGAGCACCAACAACTCTCCTCCCATCTGTTATGATGTCAACCGCTCCAGACACAGCAACTATGCCACCACTTGCTTCAGCTAAGCATTTTGCTGCCTCAATTGCATCCATCGACTCATGGGAGCTATCTACACCCTTAACAATAATCAAAATAATAATAAACATACTAATTGTTATAGTAAGTGTGAGTCTCCCATGATACATAGGAACAAAATTTTTATTTTTAACATGAGCATCACATTTTGGCATCGGGTGTTGCTGTATCAACAATATGTGACAAAATAACTCCTAACATGCCTAAAGAATTGAATTTGACGTTACAAAACAATGCCAAATTATTCGTTATTCAAAGGTAAAAAAATTGAAAAAAATAAAAATTACCTTAGTGGGTCCGACAGAGGCCTGAGAGAGCGCGATAATTTCGGAAGCGTTGCCTCTAATGACCGTGGGCCTAAGTTGGACGAGCTCTAAGCAAGCGTTTAACCGGAAACCAGAAGCTCCAGCGGCAACGGGGTCGAGAACCCAAGGCTTACCCAACTGCGACGCCAGTTGCGCAGCGGCCTTCATAGACGGTAGCCAGTTGGCGGAGAGCGTCCCCACGTTGACGTAGAGCGCGTGAACGTGAGGTGTGAAGTCGGGGATTTCTTCGATGGTGTGAAGCATGGCCGGCGACGCACCCGCGGACAGCAGAGTATTCGCCACCAAATCCATTGAGACGTAATTTGTGATGCACTGTATCAACGGTGATTGGGCCCGCACAGCGGACAGGTGGGCCCATGCCTTCGGGCCCCACTCGGTAGGTTCTTTCTCCATGCTACTTTTCTCTCTGGCAAGGAGTTTTTTCTTTTTTATGTTTTCTCCCCCCCTTCCTGCGAGTGATAAGATCAGAATTCTTGGTTGAGGAAGAAGCAGAGAGAGTTTCAAAAAACTGTTGAAGAAACTAACTTTACTATCTAATTGATTTAAAGGAAGATTCTTTTATATAATTATTTCAAAAAAATATTCATTACCATGGTTTATGTATTTCCAATTAAAAAACTCTAAATATATTTTAATATCCATATAACGAAATTAATTATTAAAATTTATAAATGATACATCTACAGTTGAGCCCAGAAAATAAGTATAATTAGTCAATGCAATTTAAAAAAAATTATTGGGTCAACGATTATGAACGATATTAAATAAAAAAATATCTCGAAAATACGTATAAAAGAAAATGTATTTTTTAATAAAGAACATTTCTTTTGAAAGGAATGGCGAATAAGGAATTATAATCCCCAAAACGGAATTTTCTTTAAAAAGAAAATTAGTAATGTTATATACCCAGCATAAAGTGATTTCATATTATAATCGGAAAATTATTCTTGTTCCATATTCCATGTACTGTAGGGTGAAGTTAAGAAATCAATGGCAACAATGTTTTAGAGAAATGCCCAGGCTGGTGCAGCCCAGTATGCGCTGGCCATTCTAGTCTTCCAAGCGAGTAATTAGAACGGACAAATTGAAATTAAATTTAATGGCAGTCATTCGTTTTCCAGTACAGTACATAAATCTAAATGTTACTTTCAATTTCGTGAAACGTGCTGGTGCAATGAAATGACAGATGGACTTTTCTTTACCCCTCAAATTCACAGTTAGAACTTAATGCCAAATTAATAATTGCGGTCTCACTGAGATGCTTTAAATGTTACTGTTAGTGAACGCGACCTTCTTTTCTTTCAAAAAAGCAAAAAAAGAAAATTCAAGATTTGAATTTTTTTGAAGTATCCATCCCTATTCAAATAGTATGCACTGCAACCACAGACGGGGGCTCAGTTGGACTTAGAGATTAGATTCATGGACCGTCGAAGCGCCACACAATTTGAGACACAGTATATTTACTCATAATGTCATAGATATTAGGTATTGTTTAGTATTAAAATATTATAATTCTTAAGTTATAGTTGTTATGAAAAAAATTTAATTATCAAATAAAAACTAACAGTATATAATAAATATACCTTTCAAATAATAATTTTACTAAAAATAATAAAAATATTATAAGTTTTTTTTATTATACAATAGACGGATCAAATCAATTTATCTTTCAAGTCATAACGGTTAGTATTTATTAAATACTTTAATATTGTAACTTTATGGCTGCCCTCAATACTAAATAGGACGAATATTTTCAAGTAATTGTTTAGTGGCAGTGTAATTAATTAAGTTTGATCAATTGTTTGAACTAACAAAACAAATTTTTGATAGCATAAATGAAAAAGATTCATTTCAAATCGTTCAAATTTTCTCTTTTGGATTCGCCAAAAGGAAAAGGGTTTTGTCTTTGTTTGATTTCCTCAGTTATTTTTATGATTTGTGGAGCCATTAGAGATTTGATTTTTTTTTTTTTTGAATATAATTGCTTTGTTTGTATTGTCACATCTTCAAATATGACCGATTCAAAATTCAGTTTTTCCAAAATTCCGTTATGGCAGTTATTTGGCGCTTATTTCCCACTTGCTCAAAGGGAGAGTAAGAGAGGATTGAGAGCTAGAATCCCCTGAGTACTCTTCTTAATAATACAACACATTGCACCTAATCAATCACGCCTTCATTATCCACACATTTAAACATCATAAGATTACAATGACATTGTTACTTTCATCTTATCTTTGATCTATCTAATGTGCAAGCTATATATAAATACCTTACTAATGTACAGACTCTATATATATATATATCATAAACAATAATGCCGAGGCCTGTGATGCTTTTAACCAAGTAATCGCTTAATGTCACATTAGTCGTAAACATACAATAATTTGTAGATGTATCATTATTGTAAATTTATCATTATGCTTATCTTATTAAACATTATTGTATCGATATGTGACCAAATAAAAGTTCTAACATGCCTGGAGAATAAAGATTTGAATTTGATGTTACAAAACAATGTGAAATTAGTCATGTAAGAACCAAAAAAAAAAAAAACTGAGAGTTACCTTAGTGGTTGCCACCGAGGCCTGAGAGAGCGCGATTTTGGAAGCATTGCCTATAATGACAGTGGGTTGAGTTGGATGAGTTCTAATTTCTAACAAGCCTTTAACTAGAAACCGGAAGTGCCACCGTGAGGTCGATAGTAATAATTTTTTCTTTTTCTATGGTTCTTATAACCACCGTGAGGTCAATAATAATAATTTTTGTTATGACCTCAGCCTTGATAATAGCCACGACTATCACCACGACTATGTCTACGGCCACAGTTATGCCCACTGTGACGCCATTTTCATAATTGTCGCCATGATCATGTTAGATATCATTTACTTCAAAAATTGGTTTTATGCCAATATGATGGGCTTGATGATTTTTCATTATTCTTTTCTGCCATAAAAAGATATGCATTCAAAATCAGAATATTTTGTATATTGACGACCTCTATATTGTTGTTGTAGAACTATGTTGGGAGCATGAAATGTTGCGACTGTTTTTTTATTTTATTTTATTTTGACATATCCCCATCAGTAATATTTTCTCCATATAATTTTAACTGTAAAGTAATTCTATACAGTGCAAAATTATATTCATGTATTGACTTAAACCCATCTAGCCTGAGAACATTCCATTCACTACAAACATTTAGAAAAATTAATAATCTTAAATGACCATATCTTTCCTACAAATTACTTTAGAAGACATATGGATGCTCTATAGTAATATTTTCTGTTTTAAGTGCTCGGTGGAGATGATGATCTAGAAAAATCATGGCTTTGGCTCGATCTTGAAAGGATGAGTCATTATTATTTTTTGTTGTCGCTAAAGCCTATAGTATCAAGATGAATTTCAGCATTTAAGATCTAGGATAAATAATTTCAGCTAAATATATCCAAGGCGTTAAACTCCAATTTTGTCAAGTGAGACATTGACATAAACAAATAAGAAAATATTAGTATAATGAATACTGAAAAAAAAATGTAAATAACTTGCTTTTACTTGTAAAGGTAATTTTAAATAACATGTGGAAAATAAAAAGAATGATGGGATAAAATACTTCCTGTACCAAAGCGAAGTCATATTGATAACGTGTTATAAATTTAAGGAAATAATATGTGAACAACTTTTTAAATGAGGATGCAAAAAATTAATACTTAATTCACAGATAGAAAAGGACTGAAGTAATAAGAACAAAGATGGCCAAGCCAAAAGTTTTGTTGAGCTTCTGCTTGTTTTCATTTAAAAAAGGAATGGGCAGAGAGAAGAAATTGAATATGAGGCAAAGGCCAAAATGCAATGCCTCTCAATTGCATTATTTTCTCTTGTATTTATAGTAAAGAACAAGTACATCACAAGTGAATCCACTTACGATTAGTAGATATTCTACAAATGAATCCACTCACAAGGTGGACTCTCCACTTACGATGGTGGTGAATGCAATAATTCACGACACTCTCCTTAGGATTCACCATTTATTTACACATAATGTAAAAAGTATTAGTAGATATACTTAATACTGAAAACAAGTTTCTTCTTCCAAGAGACTTGCCAAACAGACTCCTCATAATTCTATGAGTTCTACTGACAAGATTCCTACTTGTATTCCTCCAAAGATTCAAATTGTCAACGTTAAAATTTAAAATCCAATCTTAATCCTTTATTTGAGTAGAAAAAGAAAAAAATCCTAAAAGAAAATCTTAATAGATTGCATTTATGCTCCTCTATCATTGACTACACTTGGCACATTCATATTCTTTAACTCGTCGAATTCGTTGCTGCTGATTTTCTGTAACCTAACAGTATCCACAAGTGCGACGTTTGCGAAGGAAATTAAAGGAAATATGAGGATGATGATAAGCCAAAGCTCTGATGATGATATAATCTTGATCCCTGTCCTGGGTGACGCAAATATATGACGTAAATATATGTGATGTAAGCAACGAGGTTTAGAGATGCTCGAGGTATGTGTCTCCTTGCTCTATAAATAAGCTTTGCAACCATCTTCCAAAGGCAGGATGCAATCCAGAACTACTTCAAGAAATAAAGTGCACACCCTTCAGCTCTCTTCACCTTCTTATATCCCCACTGAAAAAATAAATTCCGAGAAAGGCTGCAGGAGCTTGATGCACCCGCAACCCACAGCAATCAGCATATCGGAAAAAAAAAAGGATTAGAATCCTGGCAGCCAGGTTCTACATTTCAATTTTTATTGTCATAAAAATTTTATTACTCCAGTTATTCAATTATTTTGAGATATATTAATAATTAAAAATGAGTCGAGACTATCCAAAGATTGAAGCAAAAGTCTATAACTTTGTAGCAAGAGATTTACCTACCAATAGTTATATACCATTAGGGACTACCAACTTTGGAGATTTTGCACCTTTTGTCTTATATGGCCCCGGAGGACTTCTTGAACATAAGCAATTGAATTGGACAAATCTATATCTGCTGAATAAGTTAGGACCTGTTGTAGACAGAGAAACGGGTGAGGTAATAGATGAAATATGTAAAACAACAGATCAAAAGAAAATCGAAAAATTAATACAAAAGCTCCCTGAAAATTTACAGAAACTAATGCAACAGCAGAAAACTTTATCCGAGAAAATAGAAACGTTAAAGCAATTAGACAAAGGTATGCAACTCCAAATGTTAGAACTCAAAACCGAATTAAAAGAAATAAAAAATAGCTTAGAAGAACTAAGGAAAGGCTTAACATTTCACGTAAGCATCCAACCAGAAGGCAATGATGATTAATACACGGGAATAAGCTTTTAGCAATTACGTAAAAGAGCAAAAGATTAATTAGATGGCAGGTTGAAGGTTGAATTACTTCACTCTTCTTATCAATTATTTTCAATTAAAAAAAGTACTGATAATTGTCTTGCAGATTTCTTGACCAGAGATGGAGAAGACAACTAACATCCAAGAATTATCCGAAAGATTTAAAGAGCTGCAAAATTCAGTTGCAATTATGCATCAGAATTATGTTACATTGAATTATCAAGTCATGGGATTGCAAGGTCACATGCTTGAAGAAATTACTCGTGCCAAAGCAAGCATGACACAAATTATTGAAAAAATTAATGCAGTAGAAAAAACCGACAAAAAAGATGCGAATGGCCGATGTGACATCCGTGAATTATCTGTGGAGTCTGAAAATAAAATGGCCACTCAAGAAGAATTACTAGGGTCGGGCAAAGATGAGCCACCCACGTCAGGGACACCAACTTATGCAGAAATAAAAACCGACAAAAGAAAAAAAGAAAAAATGATGCCTAAGCAGGAAGAAAAAGGCCCATCTATTCTGGAAAAAAGAAAAAGGCAATATTTGTCTTATGCAAAATATTTGTTAGAAAAGAAAAATCCAGAGAAATGGCTTTACATTGCAAGCCAGCAAAATCTCAACAAAGCAATTATATTCCCAGGAGCAGATCCGAAATTTGTTAGAGGACTCTACGATCAAGGACTTATCTACTGTATTTATCCAGGAAGAAATTGCAGAGAAGTAGAAGCTTTGCCCATGGCAATTCTTGAGTCAGCACGAACTTATTTTGGAATTACGAGAGCAGAACAAATTTATATTAGATTTTATTCAACAATTCCAGAATTTGTTGGAGAGGAAGTTATCAAGGCAGAACATATTGTCAAGATAGGCATCACCAGAGAGCCTATTATTGGCAATCATGTGGTCCAAGAATTTAATGAAGAACAGCAACTCCAGATTATGACAGCCAAGAGAGCATTGGGATATAAAATTATGTACAATGAATTAAAAGAAATATTAAGATCAGAAGAGATCCCATGGGTCTACACCAGTGGAAAAGCAAATGAGTTATTGATCTACAGCCAAAGCAAAGTGAGCCAGAGTACCCCAAAGAAGCAAGTAATTGAATCATGGTTCAATGTGCTAGCAAAAGCACAGATGACAATGAGTGAAGAAACGGCTCAACACTTTTGCCAACTCATGAAGAAAGAAATAATGCACAAGTGTGACTTTTGTGAAGAAAAAGAAGATGTGACGAGCAGCCAAAGCTACGATGAAGATGGAATCTTTATCCCAACTACTACTTAGCTTCACAAATAAGAGATGCTCGAGGAATGCCTTAGCATCTATAAATAAGCTTAATATGTAATCCAGAGCTACTTCAAAAATAAAGAACTCTCAATTCTCTTCAACTCTCTTCAGCTTCTTCAACTTCTTGTCTTCTTATTCAAATTATTCAGCGAGGAAACCTTTGACCGGTCTGTACTAGAGGCATGCAAGTCCCCTTATTTTGATGAGAATTCATTGATTCACATCAGCAACTAGTGTATGAATAATTAAATTTCCTTACTACGTAACTGGGATATGCTTAATTACCATGGTTAAAGGGCTGTGTTTGTGTGTGTGTGTGTTTTTCCCATAGACTAGACGTAGAACCAGTAACAATTGTGATGAATGAAGATCAAATAAATAAATTAATGAAAAATCCTGAATTAATAGAACAATTTCATAATTTGAAAATTACAGAAGTATACATGGATGATTCGACCATACATGCAGATGCAATTTCAAGTAGAATGACCAAATGTCCCTGTTCGAGTACATAAATGGTGTCCTAAAAGTTTACCGTGTGATGGTCTATAGCCATTGGGTAACATTGTTTTTGGAACATTATAAATATTGTTGGTTGATTTTCTATATATTACTTTTGTACTATTAAATGTTTTATACTAATGGGCAATTTTTTTATTTTAAATAACTTGTTACGATTTTTATTAATGGCCTCATTAATTGTATCAATAATATTATAATTTATTTATTTCTTTGTATTATGAATTTCTCTAATTCTAGGTATTTATTAGATTATTAAATGGATTAATTTGTCTAGACTTTTGGATATTTAATATTTATTCCTTTGTCTTATTGTTTACATGGTGTACTATTGTAAAGCTTACATATGATAATTCATATACTCATTGAGTTATAATTTTCGTGTCTTCAATTCATATCGTCTTTCAATAAATATTCTTTGATGATTAAATGATCTAATATTTATATACTCATGGGGTTTTAGTCTTCGTGTCTTCAATTCATATCATCTTCCAAGCTTCGTGGGGTGACAATGACGTAATTAAAAAACTCAAAGATGGTTGGGGAGAGAATAATGAAGGAGTTTGCGAGTACCAGAAGAAGAGTTTCAAAAATCTCTTTCTTTACTCAATTAATTATTTTTATGACTTTTAATAAATTATTGTTTCTTGGTTTTTGCTTTTTGGTTTTTAAATTTGGAAGAGAGACAGGGAATTTTTCAAACCAGAGGAAAAAGAGTGAAAAAGGGAAAAGATTGTTTAACTTTCAATTAATTAACTTTTAGGTTCAAAAGTTGTTGACATATGTCAAATATTATTAGTTGGTGGTTCCACATAAATTGATGATGTAAAATATTATAAGTCTGTTTGAAATTGAGGTGTTGTAACTTTTAAACTGTTTTAAAAAAAATCTATAATTATAAAATAAAAATTAATAATATGTAGTAAATATAAATTTTAAATAATAATTTTAACAAAATTATTAAATATGTTAAAATTATTAAATATGTAATAGCTTTTTTATTATACAAATAAAAACTATATTAACATATTTTCTGAACTACAACAGTTATTATTTACCAAATATTTTAATATTGTAACTTACCCAATCTCAATTCTAAATACACTCTATATGTACTCTAAAAATTCTCAACATACCCTGGCACCTACCTTGGCTCCACCATAAATCATATGTATGAAACAGCCGGTAAGAAGACACACTAATTTGATTGAAAAAAATTTCTGCTTTTTATTGATAACTTTTTCCTATCCCTGTGCAGCAGCCAAAATGCTCTTTAAAAGCAAGAGACAAAGAGTCCAACACTGACTAAGCCACCATTCACACAAGGAAACTCCAAACAAATCTAAATAATGAAAATAGCAACCAAAATACCTAAAAAATAGCTAATCAAAATAATTCCCAAGAAAAATATTGCTAACAATAAAATGGTCGTTACATCGTAAATTATGGTTTTTATTGGACCATTGAACCTAATAACGATTTTTAAGAAACAACGGGATTTTAATTTACCGACACAATTTAAAACATATCTAAGTTCTTCACATATTTCGTCAATTTTCTTTTAGAATTCTTGATTACAAAATAATCTCCAAAATGCTTAATTTCCTTCTCTACGTTATGTCCAGTTTACTGCAAAATTGTAAAATTCAATTGCAATTATGAACCAGAACTACGTGATATTTATTAATTGAATTATCAAGTTATGGGATTACAAAGTCACATGCTTGAAGAAATTACTCCAGTGAAAGCAAGCATCTCGCTAATTATTGGAAAAAGTTCGTCCATTTGACAAAAGCAGAAAAGATGTCAGTGTCAAATGTGATATTGGTGATTATCTTTTCATTATCAGACTTAATTAGTAGGATTTGTTCTTTTATTAGTTACTTTTACCAGCTCTCTTTTTTATTTTTTTTGTTTAATAATGCTTGAACAGCTTCATAAACGTTACATTTGTGTTCCACAATGGAAGAAAAGACTGCATTTTGTTTTCAAATCTTCAAAGATAGCTTCGTTCCAATTTTTAAAACCTAACATGGAAACTCAACACTCGTGGTTGATTTCGACAAAGAGATGGGAAATTGCAGCTTGGTTTTGGAATTGGGTCGGCTGAATTGATTACAACAGAAGAAGGCTTGATGGTTGCCTTTTTTAGACAAAATGAGCTTTTCTTATTCATCTCCATTGTTTTTCTTCATCTTATCCTTAGATTCAACCACGGATAATTCACATTGGCTATTGACACCCTTTTTGCCTTTGTCAAATGATTTCTTTCAAACGAGTAATTTATTCAAATATGTGACTTTGTAGTGTGTGGCTAAGTCATTTAACACAAAGGTTGAACCCAATAATTCAAGACGTTGACAACTAAACAACACTTGAATTTGTGGGTGCTACAGTTCGGTTGATTTAACTTACGTTATGTATAATGTAGCATGACTCGACTTGTAATCCCATGACGTGATAATTTAATGTCACATAATCCCAATTCATAACTTCAACTGAATTTTGTAATTCTTTAAATCTTTTAGATAATTCTTCGATGTTAAGGGTCTCCCTACATTACATATTTACATTTAATGTAAATTACATCCACATAAACTTCACCCATTGGCTCACCGAACCCCATAGTGTGGTTACTCATTTTTGCATACTTTGTAAATGGTTTTTTTTTTCTAATATCAATTCTTGGTCAAATTCAACTATTTTTGTGGCTCAGTGGTCTTGTAATTCTATACCATCTTGTGATATTATATTCTTAAATATTCTTTTTTTTTTCTTTTAATAATTCCATTTTCTTTTATGATAATATGATTCCCGACTTTTTCTATGATTTCTATAAATATTTCCAATTGTTTTAGATATTCTTCTTCTGTTTCAGAAAAGATTAGTATATCTTCTACGCATGCAGGGAGAAAACGCTTTGGTTGTATTGTTAATGCATCTATGAAAGATGATTCAAAAAGCAGTTTTTTTAAAAATTTCTGTTATGGCAAATATTTGGCGCTTTTCCTATTTGCCCAAAGGGTGAGTAGGAGAGGATTGAGAGCTAGAATCATCTGGCTGACAAAACAACCAATCTTTTGCATTGATCCTTACATTGAAACGTGATGATATTAAGATCACATTGTTACTTTCATCTTACGCTTGATCTATCGAATCGCCATAAATTTTTCGTTGCCTTACACACAATCAACCAATAGAATTACGACACGTATGTGTTTTTATATGTGTCATGATACAATTGACTTTTCTAGGTAACTCTGATGTTCATAAATTTGTTTCATGCAAAATATCTCAATTGTCGGAATAATAATGCTAAAGAAACTAAAGACTGATAAAATAAATTATAACACCCTATGATATTACAAGTTTAATTGATTATTTTATTTTTTCCTCTAACACTATATAATTATATATGGTGTTGTAGTTCATTTTGTGCATTTTGTCAAACTTTTTTATTAAACAATTTTTTAAAGGAATATAAAGAGAGCGAGCAGTTCAGCACGTGGGCTTCTAAGATTTTCTATGTCTCCATTAATACTCAAGTTTGACTTTAGCACATTAAATTGTAAAACATTGATGGTGTGTTTACTTTCCGGATTGGGGAATCGGAATCCGGAATCGGAATGATTAATGGTGTTTACTTCGCAAAAATGGAGCAGGAATCGGAATCGGAATCGTGGGGCCCACCACTATTTGGGAATGAGGAATGGGAGATTGATTCCCATGGGGGAGATGGGAATCAATCTCCCATTCCCTGGAATCCCCATTTTATCCCTCCCCAAAACTGAAAATGTCTATTTTATCCTCATTTGTAATTAATTAATATATAATTATAATTAATTAATTAATATATTATAATTAATTAATATATTGATACATTATTATCAATAATTATAATTTTTGAATAAATAATCACAATAATTAATATATTATTATTATAATTAATATAATAATATTATAGTTAATTAATTAATATAATTATTATAACTAATTAATATATTAATATATTATTAACAATAACCATTAATAATTATTTTTTTTAATAAATAATCACAATAATTAATATATTTTTATTATTATAATTAATTAATTTATTGTTATAATAATTATTAATATAATTATTATAATTAATTCATATATTATCATCAATTAATTGATATAATTATTACTATTAATTAATATATAAATATATTATTAACAATAATATATTAATATTTATAGTTTTTGATTAAATAATCACAATAATTAATATATTACTATTATTATAATTAATTCATTTATTATTAATATAAAAATTACCATTAATTATTATATTAATACATTATTAACAATAATATGTTAATAATTTTAGTTTTTGAATAAATAATCACAATAATTAATATATTTTTATTATTATAATTAATTAATTAATATACTATTATAATAATTATTAATACAATTGTTAATTAATTAATATAATTATTACTACTAGTTATTATATTAAAACATTATTAATGATAACTATTAATAATTATAGTTTTTGACTAACTAATCACAATAATTAATATATTATTATTATAATTAATTAATTTACTATTATAATAATTATTAATATAATTATTATAATATAATTCGTATATTATCATCAATTAATTCATATAATTATTACTATTAATTAATATATAAATATATTATTAACAATAATATATTAATAATTATAGTTTTTGATTAAATAATCACAATAATTAATATATTACTATTATTATAATTAATTCATTTATTATTAATAATAATTAATTAATATAAAAATTACTATTAATTATTATATTAATACATTATTAACAATAACTATTAATAAAAACATTATTTTGACTAAATAATCACAATAATTAATAATATAATTATTATAATTAATTAGTATATTATTATAATTAATTAATTAATTTTACAATTAATTAATATATCAATATATTATTGATAATAATTAATAATAATAAATTTTTTTGAATAAATAATCACTATAATTAAAATATAAATTAATAATTATGAAAATAATTCATTAAGTACTTTTTGGTAATTTATTACAATCAAATTCATTCCGATTCCGATTCCAAGACAAAGTAAACACATTAATGGCAATCCAGCTCATTCCGATTTCGATTCCTATAGTTCAAGTAAATAACTTATTCTGATTCCCATTCCTTATTCCGATTCCAGCCCATTCCGATTCCAGCTCATTCCGATTCCAGCTTAGTAAACGTACCATGAATTTCAACTTTGCAAGTGTATATTGCAGTTTTTATATTAAGTTGATTTAACCTGCATACTTGACCATATGTTAGTTACAACATGATTTTGGTTTTGTTGAAACTGAACACCCAAGAGGCTTGACCATCTTCTTGTTGCTCAAATTGGAAGGATAAACAGTCATTACAGTCCTGATAGATTCGTCAACATTCCCGTATCTAATATAATTCCAACAACTACACCATGCACCTCAATTTCTAATCTCATTATAACAACTCCATTCCATCAATTTTGAGGCCTATAAGAGCAATATCCGTCTTTAGCCATAGTGCAGAATCATCATCTGAATCACCCTATCTGTTCAACACACAGACTGATACACACATCAAGATGTTCAAGAGACTATCAGCTTTCGTGTTCCTCGGAACTATGATTGCTCTAATACAAGCAGTGATGATCACTGCAACCGGAGAAGTACCGGTTCTTGAGTTATACATGCATGATATTCTTGGAGGGAGCAGCCCAACGGCAAGGCCAATAACTGGATTGCTAGGCAACATATATAATGGTCAAGTGCCATTTGCTCGGCCAGTCGGACTTCGTCCGCCGAAAGGTGGCGTAGTCATTCCGAATGCCAATGGTGCCATCCCTACTGTTAATGGCATCAATGGCCTCCCTTTAGGAACTGGTTTAGCGGGCACAACTTCTGCAAATGGTCAGAATCCTCAAACCCAACTGGGACCTGACGGTTTGGGGCTCGGCTTTGGAACCATCACTGTCATCGATGACATCCTTACATCAAGTCCTGAGCTGGGGTCACAGGCCATCGGCAAAGCTCAAGGAGTTTACATCGCGAGTTCAGTAGATGGGACATCGCAGATGATGACTTTTGCTGCTATGATTGAAGGTGGCGAATACGGTGATAGCCTCAACTTCTATGGCCTATATAAGATTGGAAGCACAATGTCGCGCTTGTCAGTGACCGGTGGGACTGGTAAGTTCAAGAATGCAAGAGGGTTTGCCGAAGTTAGGGCCCTCATTCCTCCCGGGCAACATGTTACCGATGGTGCTGAGACACTGCTGAGGATTACCGTCCATCTAAACTACTGATAACTGATATGTTACTGAAGAAAGATGAGAATTTGCGGGAATTACTTGCAATTTATAACTTGCCATTCTTCACCTTTGTTCTATTTTTATTCACTACTCTCAGTTGGGAGATGGGATTTTCTGGCAGTTTTGTTTTATCATTCACTGTGTGTGGTTCACTTCTAAAATGTGAAATATAAAAAACAGAATTGGAGAAGAAAATGAATTATATTTATTTGAAAAGAAAGAATCAAACTACTCGAAAATGAAAAACATAATGTCATACCCTACGTCCTGGAACACTATTCAAGACAGAGAATGACTGGTTGTCGAATTAACGCAGTTTACAAGAATAAATTGATTGTGCATCTGAGGAAATCATTTTTGTAACATTAGCAAGAGTTCTCCAGCATCTAACCGTTTAAAGTAGCTCTGTTGCTTCAACCACTCAAAAGGAAAAGGCATGGGTCTAAAAGCTTTTAAGTTACAAATGTGCACAGCAAACAGCTCCAATTGTAAATCTCAATCTCTCTTATCTCTTTCAATAAGTACTAGTTGTGTCTCCTACTCCGATCTTCTCAATCACCAATATCTTGCTATCCTTGATTTGAAAAATTCTCTGTTGCTCTAGATTCCTAACTAATTAGAAAACCCCAAAAAATGTGGCCACGGCAAAAACTAGAAACAGCACTCCACCAATGTAGCCAACCTGACAGAAAACCAAGTGAGTTGCAAGAAATTTGAACTGAAGCTTCGTGGGCCATAATATAAAAGAATAAAGTTCTGCTCTACCAGTTTCTCAGAAATGTAGTTGGCAAGAAAAGCTCCCCCTAAAACAGCAAAAGATGTTGCCAGTAGGTGTCCAGCAATTGCTCCGCTAGCCACACCCCATGGTGACTGTTTAAGAGAGACAGCAGAAAGAATTAGCTACTGTCACATTGAATCGTTGAAGAACATACTTTACAGTCGAAATTATGAGATGCTCACCTGTGCGGCACCAAGAGCAATTGTTGCAAGCATTGAGCGATCTCCCCATTCCTAAAAGAAATTAGAATATTAAAAAGGGAAATCCAAACTGATTATGAGGTTGAAGAAAACAAAACTTCAAGTCATAACAAAATTAACATTATTGTTTTACATAGAAAGCAAAAGAAGCTCACAGCAAAAAATACAAGACTGAATGACTTCCAGATGATCTCCAGTGGATTTGAAAGCCTTTTTGACAACTGAAAAAATCGAAAACAAAATTAATAGTTATAACTAAACAAACAAAGTACTCAGAATAAACCCTGTATAGACCTAATGCAATGTGCTTTAGATGCATATAATCATTAAAGTGCAACTATCACTAGTTAGTTCATATCTGAATGAAGCCTCAGGGAGGCTTCAAAATTATAATATTACCTTCTCTTTCACAAGTTCCTCAGCTTCGGCTAATTCATCAAGTTCACGGCCATTTTTGTCCCCACTCTTAAATTCTTTTGAAGGAAGGTCCCATGCATCTTTTATTGATTTGAGGCCAAAAAACATCAACAGAGTGACTGCTGCATATTCTCCGATTGGCACAGCTGTTCCCATGACCCCAAATATTTATAAGAAAAGATAAAACAATTTCAAATTAAATACAATCAATAGAATTGTTGCACAAAAGTCTGAAACTATATTTCAAAACTGAGAACTGACCAAGTGTGCAGTTTTAATATTTGTTGTTGACTCAAGATATTGTACTAAATTGAAAGCATATACAGTTCAAGTTTATAATTCAAGCGAAACTCATGCACATAAGAAAGTGGCAGAAAATGTTCTGTATAAAAGATAGCAGATGGTGATTTTAGTCAGAAACTAAGTTTTATAAAGTCTGTCACAGAACACACTAGCACAAGCATACCAAAAAGGATGGTGACAAAGACTTCAGAATAGTTTATACAGCATACACTCTCACTTTGCAAGTCGACCTTTCAGACAAGTGGAAAAGCTTTGCAATACATATCAATCTAGACATCAACATTTCCAATAAAGTACCATCATGTAGCAATTGATCCCAACAAAAATGAACATACTAGAGGCATTTATAAAACTACATATGTCCAGCATGGTTTTATTTCAAGGGGGAAAAAATTCTGGAATAATTCCTTCTGAAACATCATTGAACATATAAATTCAAGCAAATCTGATCAGAAAGGGACCAAGAACTGCATCTTACTTGTCTGGAATTGAGAAGGCACCGAATGAAAAACAATTCCAATAACAACTGATAGGACTGTCATAAGTGCAAGAGCAGCCATTGACCCCAGAAGAACCTTGTAAATGAAATAAAGCTCTGTGAGGGCAATTTAATCCATAAAGCATTTGTAAGCAATGCAAATCTTAAAATTAAGACAATGTTATATATTCAGCAATACAGAACATCAGCTAAGAGGAGACCTGACTTAAAACCCAATGTCTACTTCTCTTTCTTATTGTTTATCTTCTTCTAGTTGAAAGCTGATCAAGAATTGCGGGTTTAATCAAGTATTTATGAACAGGTAATGAAAAGTTCAAATGCTCTGACCACATAACTTGAAACATCAGACATAGTGAAAGTGAACTGGTAGAGACAAACAACTATTAAACAGAGCACCTCAAGGAAATCTTCTTGCGTTTATGCAATGAGATTTGTCTCCACCAAAGGTCCTAGTAGTCCTCACTTTGTTGTTCCACATGAACCCTAACACGACAACTGTCCATCAACCAAATCCAATTCACTAACCAAGTAACTTTAACGTGAATGAGACAAACTCAACCTGAGGACTGCATGAACTAAAAACCAATATCCCTGGCAACCCAAATGATGATGAAGTCTTTCCAATGCTATATTGATGATCTTGTGAGGATATATACAATATTCACACTCTTCTGAAATGGCTTGAGTTTCACCCAGAGCAAGAAAAATGAGCACATGTAATTTCATTTTCATCTAAGTGAAATCTGGTGTATTTCTCATGCATTATCTTTGATGTGCACCGTCTGTGTTGAGAAGACCATGCATCAATGAAAATAAAATAGAAAATCAACAAGGGTAGAACCTAACCATAAAGATTTTGCCAGCAGAAGAAGCTTGTAGGGTCATTGGTACAAAATTGAATATACTAGTAATGCAAGACGAAAATTGAAGATTGACATAAACATATAGAACGAAGAAGCATAGGGGAGAACATACCAGTCCTTTCTGATATTGCATGGCCAAAAGTGCAGCAATGAAAAATGTCTGCACAGAAAAAAAAAAGCAAAAAATCTCAAATTCTAGAAGAACATGTCCAAGAAATTTAATAGAAAGATATGAATTGAGTACACATTCAAAGTATGAGAAACTAGGTTTAACTAAAGATAGTATGCAGATAATGAAGAAATTGACAAGAAAAGATATAGAATATGAACAAAATGCATGTAACAAAAAAATCAACCATCAGCTTTCCATTTTCATTTTATTTGATTTAGCTTTTGGCCACTAAACCACAGGACTTTGCAATTAATAAATGCAAATCAAACAAACTCAACACAAGAAGACCTCACAGAAAGTAAATGAAGTTTACAAACTTTATCACGCCTCTGCTTTTCTAATGCTTAGCCCTTCTGCTTCGCTAAGGAGCAGAGCTTAAATCATTTGGAAAAGGAAGCAACTCTCAGTATTAAAGTTTCCAAAACTCAATCTAATGCAACTACTCATCATACAGACCTGTTAACTGATGACAGGTCAAACCCACAACCCTCAGCATTGCGAAAGAAAAATATACCAACAATTGAACAAAGAAATACTATGTCAACAGTAGCCATAAGGTCTAGGGTCTAAGATCTATGTCTACTAATACTTCTTTAGTACGTTTTCAGAAGAATTCTTGTTAAACTCAGGATTATAGTAGCAAGTAGAAGATAAATTCAACTTTGCACAGTTTTTTTATTTCTATTTTCTTAGCCATAGAGCTATTTAGACATGGAAGAAAGTGTTCGAAAGAGTTATTCCTTAATTTGCACTTCTTCAAGCATACAGAGGTTCATGGAGGGTTTTAACTAATCACTCACATTTTTGGAAATTAGTTTCAGATACATTTCTCTTAAAGCAATCTATTATTTTTTGTACTTCATCTGTACTTGATGCAGATACCATAAGAAGTACTTCCATTGGTCACTACTATTTATCATTCTACAACTGCTTTGCTTTTACTTGCTATGTTAAGCATATCAATTTCCATTGATTACCACAACTATTCTCCATTTCAAGCCCATAACCGGTTTAGTCATCAGGGTTTATAGTCTGAAAAAAGTTCCTTAGTTGGTTAGCAGGCATAACTTCCTCACTGAGACGTAAAAGTCCACAGCTGCTCTGGAAATATGAAAGCTAGCACATCAAGCCAGCATAGCAACGTTCTTGATATAAAGGTCCCCCCCCCGCAACAAATATTAGCCTGTTAAATTTCTTCTTTCAGGCTTATCTTAGAACATTCCATTTTATACTTTTCCCAACATTTTTCTTGCAGGAATGTATATATAGAACCTCCTATGACGTATCCTTAAAGATAAAATCTTAAGTACTTAAATGCAGTGAATCTTTAAATTGAAAATTTTAGCAAATTGATACAAACAATTGCAGTGTATAAAATGCATCAACAAATATTAGCGAGAATAGTGAAAGAGAGATATTACAAGCAAGTGTATGTTAAGTTTGCTACCTTGTCCCCAATTTCAGAAACAAATATTAACGAGAATGCAGCAGTGAAGCCTGACTTTGCAATCGCAGCTAGAACCAATGTTGGTCCTCCTTTCACAAAGGCAATCAATGAAAATACCAAACCACATCCCAAAAGCACAAGGGCTATAGACACAAGATATGGAATCCCACTGGGAGCCTTCTCACTGCAAATTCACAAACATACTTACAATCACGAGCTAGTGCTAAACTTAGAGCTCTATCATGACCCAAATACTTTGCCTAAACATCATTAAACAGTTTTATTACTCACATT